>CM067357.1:21924724-21958903 GCA_034190875.2 Urechis unicinctus
CACATGCATTGCGCGGGGGGGGGGGCACTTAAGTGTAAAGATATAGTATACATGTGCCGCACGAAGGGGGTGGTTTTCTCAACATCTCGACTTTTACGACGGGTTAGACATTCGCATAATACCTTGTACGATGGAGTATACTTTTTCTCCATTCTCAACGAGTACAACGGGTACAGGTTTTCGAGGTCCCGCGGCACACCCCTCTCTGAGTTAGGGTAAGAGCCCCCCACTTGGGATGCTAAGGCAATGCGGGAAATCGCGAGAATTAATTGTTTCCAAAATGGCAGACATCGTATCGCGATTTGTTAGGAAACGTACTATCGATGCCATTTATTGAAGAATAGCGTCGAGTTTTTGGGCGCGCAAAGTCTGTTTTTTGTAAAGGCTCTTGATATATGTTATTTTCTAGGTACGCAGAGTAGTCCTTCAACCCAAACGAGAACTTGCCGACTGTGTTTGACGAACACTTCGTAACAGTATAAATTCATGTTACCATTACACCGGAGCTAGGGGCGGCGCAACGTATTCTTACAGATTTTGCTCATCAATGCGGATTTTCTCAGCAATCTCTCAATTTGTCTTCTTGAATCACAGTAAATGGTATCAACAGAACTGGATCATTCCTAAAAAATCCTACGCATTGCGTGGCGAACAGCACTGGAGAAATTCAGAAAAAAAAAAAAAAAATATGGAATTCAAGGAAGAGCTTTGTTAACGTATGGGTGAGAAAGCATTAAAATAACCTCAGGCACTGAAATGCACAGCTGAATTGTTCATTTCGAAATGTCCATTATATTTGTTGTTTGTTATTCTGGCATTTCCGGGCCACATGTTTGTGCATCACCAACTATTGTTCAAGCACATGACACCTTGCAATTGAAGAAACTGTCTGCCATCTACTCTGCAATGTTAGTATATGTCAAACACTTACCTCAGCAAATAATGCGTTCCTGACATGGATACGTATGCACAATGTTGTGTAATCGCGATTCCAAGAGGCTTGTCACGGCTTTGAGCAGCTATGGGTTTAATAGAGTCGTAAGGTATGGAACAGGTGAGATATTTCAGCTAATTCCAGCGATATCTAATAGCTCTTGCCCTATATGCATGATGTATGAGTGTGGATGACATAGGTTTAATACCTTGTACGAACGCGTTGTAAGATGTTGTTTGGAGCGTTAAGGCCAAGAAGACGCACAATATATGATGGATTAGTTCAAGATGGACGCATCGTGAAAATAATTAATATTTGCAATTAGTAGAAAAGAAGAGCGTTTATTGTAAAAGCATTTGAGATGTAACATCATCGAGGTTACATTATGTTACTGCAGCTACAATCAGGTATTTAATTTGGAAACAGACGGTTAACAATACAATCCCTGCATTATTGGTCTATCATTAATCATCAATGCGAACTTAGCAACTGTAATTTTATATACAGTAAATCGGCAATCTCTTACGATGACACGGTTTCATTCTCTATTGGAATATTAGTTAATAAGATCAAATCTCCGTTATTTTATGGTTAATTCAAACATTTTTGGTACAAAATTGTTATTGGCGTAGTGTAAAATGGTATACCACTTGCTGTTTTTTTGCATGACCGGATTGTTATGCAAATCCGATTCACTTTAGGGCAATCGACATACTTTTCATCAGAAAGCTGCAGAAAATATTGTGTAGGTTTTTTGAATGAATATTCCTACGCATAATTGTCACAAGACAAGTAAGAAAAATAATCGTACATATAAGATGCGTATCACTTACTTGATAATTCTAATATATATATATATATATATATATATATATATATATATATATATATATATATATATATATATATATATATATATATATATATATATATATATATATATATATATATATATATATATATATATATATATATATATATATATATATATATATGTAATGTTTTAATCGCCTACAGTTCCCTGCGGCTACCCTTCGTAGTAAAATATTAATATCTGGCAAGCATTGTATGAATGGCTTTTGTAACACTGTTACATTACTGCATCAATCATGTTTTGTTGAGAAAATAATGCCATCCATCCCGAGAAATATGGGACACTATCCAGATAAGGTTGTTAACAGTTTAAATTATCACTATTTATTCGACGCAATCACGGATATATATTTGATCATGCGTCGCGGTTGTTATGGAAATAGAACAAATATGATTGCTAAGATGGGCCACATATCATTGCGATCGAGATGAATGTACATTATGTGCCGCCAGCAATATTAGCAATATTACTTGATACGTCGTAATAAGGTTAACATCATCAGAGCGCCAACCATATATATATATATATATAGAGATAGAGAGATATATATATATATATAGAGAGAGATATATAGATATATATATAGAGAGAGATATAGAGATATATATAGATATATAGAGATAGATATATATATATAGAGAGATAGAGAGAGATATATATATATATATATAGAGATATATATATACTAGATATATATATATATATATATATAGAGAGAGATATAGAGATATATAGAGAGATAGATAGAAGGATAGGGATAGAGAGATATATATATATAGATAGAGATCCAGATATATATAGATATATATATATATATATTATATAGAGATATATAGATATATATAGAGAGAGAGATATATATATATATATATATAGATTCTATATCTACATACATATATTATATATAGATAGATATATATATATATATAGATATAGATATATATATATAACAGAGATATATAGAGATATATATATATGTATATATAATAAAGATATAGAGACATATTATGTATATATATATATATATGTATGTAAATAACATGTATATATATATGCATATATATATCTATATATATACATAACAGTATAGATATATATATATATAGGGATATATAGATATATATAGACATAAATATGAGATATATATATAGATATATCTATATATATATATATATATATAGATCTATATATATATATATATCTATATCTATATATATATATCTCTATATATATATATATATATATATATATATATATATATATATATATATATATATAGATGAACATGTTATTGCCAGATTTGTATCCATCTCATTTATTCGCGACAAGCTCATTTAAAGTCAGATCATTAATTGCTATATCAGCAGGTTTACATTTTCAAAGCTACATGGATGGATAAAAGAATAGCGACCAATCCGATTTGTGGCTCTGATGCTTTTAACTGCAGTCGTTCCTCGTCTGGGGAAAAATAATACACTACGCCCGTGATAGGGTGGCAGCGATTGGACCATCCAAGACTATGTTCAATTCTGATTGTAGCGGAAATCGCCGACAGAACATATGCTTATACAACCTCTATATAGATATGTAACTGAACTGCTTACACATACGCATAGATACCAACCTAGCTCGTATTGTGTGCCATTACTACAATGTTTGGCGCTATATATGTATTTAACAATCTGGCCTTTAAGTGTAATTAGAATGCGCTTATTGATTATTGCCCCTTCGCTGATTCTCACAAAGACGCCTCCTAGATCATCCCCCTGCCAAAAGCACGTGCTCTCTGAATTCGTCTGGCGAAGTATGTCAACCTGTTTAATACAGACTCGACATACATGGTGCTTATTTAACACAGGAGAAATAGATGAAGCCGCTCGAGGCAGCATACTAGTAGCGAATAATGGTTGGCAGTTATAAAGATTCGTTTGTTGATGGCTTACGTGAAAATAAAAAGAACAAATACGATTACTCAACGAATGTTAATTACCAGCACATACTCACTGTGTTACATTGTTGTTCAGTGTGAGCGTCAGCGACATGGCGGATACTGATGGCATTCATCATGAGTTTGTTTCAAGTACACGATTAATTGCAGCGAAATTCTTACTGCTCTTGTGGCCGCATAATAAGTGGTCTAATATTTATCGCCAAGTGAAATCATGTGGAATGGTCAACTCATACCGTGTTTTCACGATCTGGCTCAAACAAAGAGTAGTTGACGGGGTACAACACCTTAATGCGTCAAGATAAAACAACGTTATTCTTCTCTCGCGTCGAACTATCCTTCTTATTCTGTATCGCCTCTGCCGAGCTTGACGTGATGGTTCTAATCCGCTTCCAATTCGGTAGATACTACATAATATACCCTCTAACGGGAGCTCTAGCAGGGCAAGAGTTGGTTTATTGGTCATGATGTGAAGTAATACCATAAATATAGACGTTTTCCAAGAACCAGGCACCTCTTGCCGCTGCTCTGTACCACAATCCAATATGTCGAACATTATGCAGCTGCAATGGGGATATGTTGTCAATTGTACTGTCCTATACCATAGCTGTGACGGCTTGGACATACATTGACATTGACTAATCTAACTGAACATGGGCGGTGTATGCTTCATTACAATTAAATTATGCTGGTCTGGCTTATATAAATTTATCATTTCCATTAGAACCCAGTGTCGACCTTCAAGCGTATTAAATAGGCATCTCTCTGTCATCAACATTACTTGGTTAAAGCAGAAAACCATTTGACAACGAACAGTGTTGCAGAGACTTCGGGGCCACGCTGGTCATTATAGGATTCTCTCGGCGTCTTATTGAAGATGGAAAGATACTAGATATAACGTAGCTGCTTTAAACAGCATCGACTTGTCACAGTATGCAATTTTTACATATGTGCACTTGGATGACAAGATTATGCAGACGAGTAATATCGGTGCATGCACAAGTGGTATTGGGATTGAAGGCCATAATAGTAATGTCTTGTTCGCACATACCATGTTTGTGATAGCAATTGTAATTCGATTGACATCAAAGGGAAACACAAAATATCTGTGTAATAAACTGCAATTAGTGATAGTAGAGTAACGCATTAACGCTTTGGACAAACCTTTGTGGAACAGCAGGATGTATTTGCGATTGTGAACAGTCACGTATGCACCACGCAGGCTATGACAATTGTGTTTCTCGCATGAATCACAGAATTTCAATGTTGAATCCTAACCAGAACCTTTGTCCTCCTGGGCACTTCTGTTAGAAGTTTGTCATAAAATAAAGTTTTAGGTGCATGCATCATAACCGCAATCTATTTTATTTCTGCCCACAAGAAGCGTAATAATAAGGCGGGCTATGTGGAATCGTTCAGTCAGCTGAAGAATATCAAAATGAAAGCAAAGCATAGGGCGTTTGGAATATATTGTGAAAAGAAAGCTGACCGTTACTAATGTAGAAGGGCATTTTTCCCAGCTTCTGAAAAGATGCAATGAAGAAGCAAATCAAACGAGTCCATTAACGACGAAATTGTTCCAGATGACTGTAAATTTGTTAATTTAGCGACCATTATAAGTCAACAGCCATTTAATATCAGGTTGTCAGCTTCACATCCATGGTCAGCAAATAAATGGAAACCCTTGGTAAAGGAAAACTCACGAGACTCTTACGATGGTAGGCTGAGGGAACCCTATATATGTTATTTATTTAAATTATCAAAAAGTATTTGATAAAGCTCCCCACAAGCAGTTGACCATCAAACTAATGACCCTTGACATCAGCAGCAGTGTGTAGTCACGAATAAATGAATGGCTAGGCAATAGAATGTATAGAGTGTTGATAAATGACTGCAAATCAGACGAGAGATATTAATGATGCTTCTCAAGGGTCGGTCTTGCAACCAATTAACTTCCTAATCTATATAAATGATCTAGACATTATTTCAATCCAGAGTGAACATAGAAAACAAACCAGGTATTTAACCAACAACAAAGCTAACATAGCTGGTTAGACTTGGAAATAATTAGCAAATGCTTGTTAACCACGAATAATGCAAAGGTCGGATAAATAAAAGGTTTTATTACTAAATAGGCGATTCTACTCGGCAGAGGTGAAAGAGCGCTTACAAGAAATAAACGTTTTCTAATTGAAACAGTAGTTTTTATTTCATTAACTACTAGTGATGCACCACTTTACCACAGTTCTATGGACTAGCGGAATAGCATGGTTTCGTTGGAGTGCATTCAAAATATCAGCTTTGATTAGATACAAAAATTAATGCTCCATGGAATTTCTGGCAATTAACAAAACTCCATGTCTCAATGAATCATCTGGCATATTCTTTACATATCCTTTTGTTGTAGTTTTGACAGCAATGTCGCGGTAACGTGCTATATATTGTTTATTTGTGAGTGCAATGTAAGCAACAAATTGATTCTGCAGGCTGTGAATAAAGCAATCCTAAATTGCAAGCCAATGTACGCACAATTGAGTATTATGGCACGAATGCGTCCTTCCTTTGTGCTACCAGGAAAGCTTACATATTACTTCGAGCACAATCAAGCTGGTACATTATCATTTTTTGAATACAGTGGTAGCCTGAATGCTGTAAAATGTGAACCTTATTATTTTGATAGCACTGCAGTCAAGAAGAGTTCCCAGGGCATAAAAACGCTATGTGTAGGACCTTAATTGTAAAGACGTGAGCAGAAAAGAATATATCAAAACTGCTTTATAGCTGTTTGGCGATTTGACCACAAATGTGTGTAATCCACACTGTGTAAGGTTCTGCACGGACCCAAATATTATCATTCAGGGCATCACACAATGTAATCGTTCCGTGGTAACATTAATACGAGCAAGGCAAAACGTTTGTTTGGCGGCGGATTGTGTGGCATTTTGGTGTAGTCAAAGGCGTTCCCCCTAAAGCAGCGTACGTGAGCCGGCCGTCAAAGGATCGAATCTATGCAATGAAACGTTTTGACCTAAAACAGCAGTGCATACATAGTGGGCTTCGTGCATTTTATCAAAAATGGACTTGTGTGTATGCGGGACTAACTATATAATGCATTTAATATAATGCAAGATGGCGTTGGACGAAACATTTACATTTTACAGACAGCAACATAGCAATTCTTCCAAATGTTAAGGACCAAGGTGAAATGGTAACAGAATGG
The DNA here is from genome assembly GCA_034190875.2 of Urechis unicinctus. Classification (NCBI taxonomy): domain Eukaryota; kingdom Metazoa; phylum Annelida; class Polychaeta; order Xenopneusta; family Urechidae; genus Urechis; species Urechis unicinctus. The sequence continues at coordinate 21,931,701 of CM067357.1, forward strand.
ATTGCATAATCCAACACCAGAGTAGCGGAAACCCATTCACGAACCATTTAATCCATGTAAATCGTGTAAACATTAATTTAAGTATAATTTATTTCTGTTATAGATTTAAGCCTAAATGCTGAAGTGACTGATAATGCTAGTGAATGCTCCATCACGCCAGACATAAGCTTACAGATGACAGTTTATCCATGTTTGTAATTGAATGGTCACCTCCGCTGATATGTCAATATGGTTTTTTGATCACCAAAAGCCGAAGCTCTATCGTTTTTTATACCCGACTAACGGTAAGAAATAATTTGCTTGCAGCGAACATCTGAATTCGTTGAACCATCGGCCAAAACATGGCAATAAAGCATTACTATGCAATCTCGCTGCTTTCAAAGACAATGTCTTTCGGTTTTACTAAACTGAACAGATTTTTCAAAGTTTTCCATTGAGCCCCAATGCACCAATCCACGGCACCCGCCATATATAACACAGACATTGTTATACTCTTTCATGTATGTATCAGTCGATGTTTGTGGTGTTTTGCCGGAAAGGATTATGTCACCAAACCTATCCATATTTAGTAAGCAAACTAAGTGTTGTGTAAATTATTGATATCAGATTATTATCTGACAATCTCTGGAAAGAAGTGACATATATTTATAACGGTGTCGACTAGCCTGGTATCAAAGTAGGCTTCCTAATGAGCACCATATGTTTAGCATCGTGAACAGATAGACAATGATAATTTCCGCTTTGTTCATAACAATAATAAATAGAACATGGCTATTCCCATTTCGTTTATTACAATAGCAAGTAGAACATTGTTATTATCGCTCCGTTGATTACAAAAACCAGGTCGCGGACTGACCGCAGAACGAAGTACGCACCTTGATCGAGGTACGTACCTCGTTCCCAGTACGGCGCACCTCGATTGAGGTACGCAGTCGTGCCACCGCCCTCTGTTGTTTTGCATTCTATGACATTATTTTCTGAAATTTGATTGGCTTTGAACGATTTAATTATGCTTATATATTATGGCCTACATTTGGAACCAAATCTGTTGTTGTGAGCAATATCGGGCGTTCACAAGAAGAGTTTTCACTTCCATTCTTCGATAGCGACTGCAAGTTTTTCGTCGTTCATGGTTAAAATTTTGTACGCACATCAACTTGGCAGAGGTAAGGTCTATGTTTTCTCATTTACATGTATATCATCTTATTATACGCTATATGTTATTCAAAATTCTATAGCATATTAATGAGCTATCGCTAATAATGTAACACCCCTGTTGAATGATTTTTCTGAAACAATGGCGTATTGATGCGTTCGTACTTAAATCGAAGTATTGCGTACTTCCTTTTGAATTGCTGCCATAGTCTGATAGCAGATCGTATTCAGATAAAAGAATGACACTTATGATTCATACGACCGAACAACAGGTCGAATGTAGCCTTTCCTGGTGGTGTTGTTATATAAGATAATTTGTTTTAGAAATTTGAAACTTCGTACTTATGAAGTGACATAGCCCCACTCTGACGGTAGCATACATATAAATCAACAAAACGTCGTGCACGGCTTGAAGTGACAATGTCAATAATTTCAACCGAATATGATTTAGTCTGTTGGTAGAGGGTGATATAAAAATCTCACAAGAATTGCTGGTTTGTGTTGTGTACTTAAAATTGATTATAATATTTAATGTTATGTATTTTACTTGACAGTGTCTAAATTACTTGTGTTTTTTTTCTCCAGAATTGAACAGCTATTGGCCATGCCATTTTCAAAATGGTGTGCTTCGGAAAGCCTTCATTTACAAAGGGGATGTTTGGAAACTGGAAAACTGAAATCAACTATTGGATTTGGTTGGAAAAAAAGAATCTGTCCATTACACAAAAACTGCGCCTAAGTTCTGTCAATCATGCATTGACGAAGTGGATGAAATATATCCAGACTTGTACATTCCTTCAGCCGTGATGAGTCTGTGCAGCCGCCTTCCAAGCCGCTGAAAGTTGGTTTCAACTCTCACAATGAAGAAGCTATTCCTGTGATGGGTGCACCAGGTCTCGACAAAACAATAAACCCATCTTTAATTGTTCTCATCTATATACTCAACCAAAATATTGACCTAACACCACTGAACAAGTTCATAAGACATAAGTGCATATTATCCTCTTCCTCTCCAAATAACAGAGACAGAGAGAATATTTTATTCTGGATTCCATTTTCATGAAAATATAGGTTGGGGCGGGAAACCGCTCCAGCCGCATTTTGTGCAGAGTCAAATTTGTAAATATCACCTAAGTCCTTATCTTTCCTCCTTGGAATGGAAGAGGCTGCCCAAATTAAATCCCGCGCGGGTAAGGTCAGGTAACCAGTGCTTCTTTGTCTTTCGGGATAAGATTGCAAAGACATCACATCAATTTGCTCTCTGTTCCAAACCTCTCCCCCTTCCCGTTTTCAATGCCATCCCACCTCTTGTACATGCTTTCCTCTAGTTTTGTCATTCAACACTCGCTGTTGTTATATGTATGTCTGTACATGTACAGGTATATCAATTAATCCTATCTGTGTCATGACCATTTAAAGTAGCCTTGTGCAACCTCTCCTAGACATATCATAGTTATGTATTTCACTTATTGCATCAACATCATACATATACCTTTAGCTGTCAAACAGTCATATTGTACTATACTTGTTATCATAATCTGCCTCATTGTAATGCTGGTAATGGATTTGTAGTGTACCTGCACTCGGGGATTACTCGGTATCCTATTATGTAATACCTGGTATTTTACTTATGTGATTTCGAACACAATTTGCTACTTGAGAATTATTTCTAAAATAAAATTAACCCAAACATTGCTGTTCCTCCACTCCTTCACAAAATATGGATCTGGATGATATATTGTTAAAGGCATATGATTTGGCCATAGAAACTCAATTATTAGCAGCATGTAGGATAAACACCATCATGAAGTTTACAGATGAGGAATATTCTTATGACCACTGTCCACATTGCTATGGAAGTAATTGTAATAAAGCATAGTAAATTTCAATGCAATCCGATCGGTGACCCCGTGATTTTGTGAACAATCCATTCCATATCTTGTAAAATCTTAAGTATGCTAAAATGATAATGTTCATTACATATGTAATGATGCTCCTTTCTATCTGTAAAGCCTTAAATAATAACCTAACATTCAATTAAAACAAGAACAAAAGTTTTCAAAAACTCGAACAGAACAGGCCAACAAAAGTATGAAAACTTACTGTTGTGGTGTTTATGGGGGCATTCTGTTCAATATCAAACACCTGGCTGCTTTTTTATTCTATTTGATAAGAACATTCATTTTTAAACACAACTGAACACGTATATGAACATTCAAACAGACCCGGATGGACAACAAGCGAGATTTGAAACAATCATGGTACAGCGTACTTAGACTGGAGTACGCAAATATCGGTTGTGTTTTTAACTTTGCCAAACTGATACAAAATGATTCCTGCCTCCTTAATCTTCAGGAAAGTCACGCGATAGCCGCCGTACTCAAGTTTAAAAACGAATATGAAAGCCTTCTCGTGCACGTGCAACGCTAAACATGGTCCCAAATCGAGGCTATGACAACTAAGGGGGTTTCCACGATTTTACCCAACCAAATCTTAGTAAATGATGTCACAATTTGCAAAACAGTTGAGAAAATTAATGTTTATGTATGTATACTTCAAACCAAGTACGCCGTACTAGGAACGAGGTACGTACCTCGATCGAGGTACGTACTTCCTTCTGCGGTCGTCTTTGACCTGATAACAGACGGTACATTGTTATCCTCGCTTTGTTGATTGCCATAGAAGATAGGATATGATTATTCCCGCTTGTTCAATACAATAAGATATAGGGCAAAGTAATTCATGCCTTGCTGATAACAATAACAGATAGAACATGGTTATACCCGATTCATTGATAACAATAACAGATTAAATACGGTTATTATCGCTTTGTTGATTAAAATAACATATTGGACACGGTTATTCCTGCTTCGTTGATTACTATAACAGATAGGACATGGTTACCAACTTTGATGATTACAATAACAGACAGACATGGTCATTCTTACTTTGTTGATTACAATAACAGATAGGACATTGTTATTACCGCTTTGTTAATTGCAATAACAGATAGGATATGGTGATCCTCGCTTTGTGGATTACCATGACAGTGCATAGAAATATGAACCAAAACATATACATTCAATAACTCTGGAAATGAAAGCAGCAGCAGGGGGTTGGCAAAGACGACAGACGATGATGGTTAGCATTTCATGGATTAGGTACTTAGCTACTCGGAATAAAGTATGACCATAATACCTGAGCACCTAAGGCAATTTTTGGCCCTTCTTTGTACAACAGTTGTACGTTTGCACTTTAGCATAGTGATATGATGCGACTCCGGAAATCTAAGTGTAACGACGAAGTGAATAATATATTTAGTTTAGCTACGGAAGACGGTGTCCAGATTAGCGCGATATCGCGTCAATGATCACATTGCTGCTAATCATGGTGCTGTTATTGGTACTGGCATGATCGCACTTGCCAAAATTCCATTTTGCCCTTTCCATCCCATCTATAAATGCAGCAATGTGATTTGTCTTCCTTAGTTGGCCACAAACTTTAGACCTAGTGCCATATGTTACTACAAATATATTATTTGCGTAGCAAATATTAAGGAAGCAATAATATCATATATCTATGCCTTCAGACTGATTCCTCACGCGTCGTCATCGGTTTTAGGCAAGAATATTGCCTGTATTATAAGTTGGATTTAATCACGAAATTGACTGCTGACGCTATCCTACACCAGTAGGCATGTGTGAAATTACCATCTGTCTGTTATATAAGACGCATTGTGCTGTTTTCAAATGGACTGTATGTTTCAAACTGCAAGCCATTATTCTTGCTAAGTGAATGATTAAAACAAATGCACACCAGACCGATTAGCAAATCACATTTATGGTGTTTCATCAGGACTGACAGCACGTTAGGTATTACGTGATCCGAATATTTGTCGTCTCAAGACATTTAAACACACCTATTATTGATATAAGTATGACAAAATTGTTCATACAAAAGGCTTATTAAGAGGCTTTTGTCCATCAGAAAAGTTATCAGAATTCGACTACAGTGGTGACAGGTCAATTTATTGTTTGGTTATAGAATCAGTCATAGCAAGTTATACAACAACGGTAAAGATTCTACTGTTCTCCATTCACAAACCTTCTGTGATACTGTAACGTTGAAACATTACCCAATGAAAATTAAAAATCTTCCGTTCCATTAATTTATGGATGACACGTGCATCACTTGAACGTCTGTGCTGTTCATTGACGCCATTTGCGTTATTAATATCGCTTCTGGTATTTTAGCGTCTCCCCCCCCCCCCCCTCTCCCCGCAAATAAAAAAACAAGCCCTGTCATATGGCGATTTTTGCATAATAGATGAGTAGTGATGCATGCTTTAGGTATAAATTAATTATGATTTGATGATCCATCTAGGCGAGAGTCATATTCATGCAATACCTGCCTCACCCTCATTTTCAGTAACGGCACAGTCGCATGGCATAAGAGAATACGTTAGAAATTTTTCAACATCATAAAACACAGAAGAATAGCAGTTATATGATTTTACGCTGTGTAACGATAACTCGAATGCATATATATTGTTTTGCTGCGTGTATAGCGCTGATTTTATGATTAATCTGAATTTAGTACGTAATAAACCTGCAGCTGCTTCCTGCTCATGTGATTCCAATTAATCAACCCGCACGAACTCACAGCTGTTATTTTAATCTTTCCATTTTGTTTGTTTGCTAGTATACTGATCGTGGTATGTTCAAATATTGGGAACACAAACAGTCTTCGAACATTGTTTACAAAAACTACTTACATTAATGGCGTCAGTCAGTAACAATACTTGGGCAATGCGACCATCGTATTGTATCATTTTATCAACCTCATGCATATCTCACCAAAGTTTTTGAAGAAGGTTATCTGGTGAACCATAGCATTGCAGCATGATAGGGGATTTTACAGGCGGCATATTTTGCCAGCATGTCACAAGGCTACAGTGTTTAAAGTTAGCATGACTTTCATCACCTCAGCTGTATCTCCCCGCATAGCATTGCATGGATTTTACAGGCCACGTTCATAATCACCGCCCAGATTTACCCATGTTCATAAGCCCGCCACATTTACTTGCCATCTAACTCCTACATCGCCGTCTACGCCACCCATTCCCATAATTGAATGGCTTTACCATAACTTGTCGTTTGTTAGTGTAAGTAAGGCTGCGAGTCACCTTGTAAATGTAACATGCTGCATGTGATTCCTTGAATGTTAATATTCAGTCTTCCAAAATACCTCTTTTTATGTGATGATAACTAATGCGTTTATTTAATATCTCTGGATCATTTGGTTTTGAATATCACTTCAGATTTTACGTTGTCTTTATCAATGGAAGTTTGTATTGTTTGAGTAACTGTACTCATTCCAATGCCTCTGGGCTCTTAACTGAACTATTGTTGCAGGTTGCCAAATCTTTCAACAAGTAGGCGTTTTCGTTGGTATCTTATTACCACATTGCGGATTGTATTAAATTTTCTGTTAGCGTATAAAGATGTCCATCGCTTGAGCGTAGTTGCATTTGTATAGAAATGATGCACATTCATAAGTAACCATTGTATAATATGCACATCGGATCACAAGCTCCAATATTTGAATCTAGATGTCACCATATCTTTTTTTCTTCAAGGAAGGCGGTTATATCTCGAATTCATATCAAGCAAGCAGCTGAAACTTTAAGCATAACCTCATCTTAAACGTTCTTTGTCAGCCACCTCAGGCATGCATGTAACCGTAACTAATGATGGTTGTATCATAAATTAAAAATAAAGTCACAAATATCAACAGTTAATAGTTTTCACAAGCGCCCCATGTCGAAAAATTGTTGTATCAGTCTGATATCAGCTTAAGTGTCTCGAACATTTCGAGCGCATGAAAAACCGTCAATAAATGTCCGATTGTAACAAAAGTTAGGTCATATGTTCTCCGTGACAGCTTAAGTCGGATCCCTGATTTCATGGATGTCGTTGACGTCACTTCCGTGTACGATAGCATCAACTAATGACAAGCTTAATACCTCAATACTTTAGAATTCGTTTATAAAACAGCATATTCTGAAAGCGCAATGTAATTGGAAACTTTTTGTACAGATATGTAATTGTAGATAATGCTTCGTTTAAAGCAAGTCGAAAATTTCTGGTAGCCCAAATCACTTCACTTTTTAAATTCGAAAATTATAGGCTGATCGTAAAAGCAATTATCTTTTTTTTAAAGCTGATTTAATTACCAAACTATGATAATTGTCATATGCTTTCAAAATACTCGACATTTTCAAAGCGCATCGAGTTGGAAAAAAAAATTACTTTTATATATTTCCGTCAAATTTTCGATTATTACTCAAGTGGTAAATATCAGTTGAATAGTCATAAAAATCAGCTCCATTGTTGACACAAGCAGCGCAAGTCTAATCCGGTTTCGAATCAATCAAAGTAAAAACAGGACGGAAATCTGAAGCTATCGCGTCGTTTTCTATCGTTAATGTTCGTATCGTAAATTGGTTTACACTCGAAGGAAGCCCATTCAATTCTGAACATGTAAGTATATATACACGTGAATAGTTGACCGTGTTGGTGTGAAAAAAAGATTGTTGTTGCAAAAGCTGTTGTCAATCGCCCTCCTTTATCCCATGCATGAGTAGCAATCTTATTGCGCGTTGTAAAAACCCCTCCGTGCGTCTTGTGTTGCGTTGGAGCTGGTTTACTTGCAAAAATAAATGCCCACTGGTAAGCAATAAATGCACCGTAACCATAACATGCTAATGTAAAATGTGCAGCGCAAATATTGGCAATAAAAGGCACTTTTCTCTAAGGGAAAAATACACTAATGGAATTGCACACCTACTGTATGCATGCCAGCCGTCGATTGATCACATTCCTTCATAAATACCATTACTCTGTGCGTTAAATTACGCGGTCGTTCTCCTAAGCATGTCATAAATAAGCCTGTGATTCTTTCTTATCTTGCTGGCTAGCTGAACTTCATCTTTGTGATATATTTGAATGTGAAAGTGAAGTTTTCACTCACAAAAGCTCCGCATATTGGAGTATTAATCATAAGCATACTAAAACCTACCTAAAAGTGTTAGGTGTCATGAGTCTTTCTCCATTGTAGCGATACTCTTGAACGTAATAAATCACATCAATGGCTTTATTCTAAAGTGCATTGCTTGTAGAATATGCATTAGGATTATAAAATGATACAATACGATGGTGGCATTGCCCAAGTATTGTTACCTGACACTGTCGCCATTAATGTAAATAGTTTTGTAAACAATGTTCGAAGACTGTTTGTGTTCCCAATATTTGAAAATACCACGAATCAGTCATACTAGCAAACAAACAAAATCGGCAAAAGATTAATAATTGCGCCTGGCACCGACACAGTGCATATTAACATTTTGTACCCCGGTCAAAACGCATGGCATGGTCTACTTGCACGAAGTGACGTGGAATATTATCCCAGGCACTGCAGATTATAACAAACGTTTATTGGGGCGTGATATTCCGTGACTTTTCTTTCTTATTTAGAAGATCATATTTGTTGTAACATATTTCGAGACAACTCTTAACTATGGGGGTCAAATCCTAATACATTGGTTGCTAAGCAAACAAACATGTCATGGCTGAGTTAAATTGGGGAAGCGCATACAATCACCACTTTACATTAAGAAGCAAGAGTTGCATTAAGAGCACAGAGGAGTTGCACAGCAATAAAGCTGACATATATGTTCAACTCCTTCGGCTTGATAGCAACTGACTTCGTGCTACTTGGTAGATGACTGATGAGACCGCTACGCTTAATAATGACATATTGCTAAGGAAATATATATATATATATATATATATATATATATATATATATATATATATATATATATATATATATATATATATATATATATATATATATATATATATATATATATATATATATATATATATATATATATATATTTATATATATATTTATATCTATATATATTATATATATATATATATATATATATATATATAAATATATATATATATCTATATATATATATGTATAAATATATTTTTGTGGGCCGTTTGCCAGTTCTTGCTAAAATGTTTTGATTTCAATTGTTACCCTTATACTTATTATTAAGCAGCCAATTGCCTGCTTGTCAATACGGTATTTTCCGTCCCCCTGTTACAACACTACGCATTAGAATCCTTATGTTTGTTTACAAATTATATGCCTTTGCGATTGCCAGGGCATTATCTGGTTTATCATATAATGGATTTCCCTTAACTTGCGTGTCTTAATGCAACGAGAGCCCATTCAGCATTTAGGTCCCTCTCAAATGTACCGTGCACGCCAGCACTGCACTCTATTGTTAATTTGCAGTCCGCGTCGTCGTTGGAAACGTGTCTCTGCCACAGGTCGTTAGTTTGTTCACACTTTGCAAACGGATATTGCATGGAACACTGGAGGAACCTTATCTTAGCTATTTCTTCATTTGTCTCCGTATTTGCATGCATTATAAGTATTTCCTCCCAATGTTGCAAATCCATCCCATTTTTGACGTTACAAGTACGTTAAAATCGCTGTATACTATCGCATATTTACACGCGGTGGATATGCAATGTTAAATTGGCGACCATACCTGACAAATGGTGGGAGCAATGCCAATCAGTAAACGCATTACATACAAACGGAACTGGTCCAATTAATCATTAAAATAAATGTTTAATATGGTTATGTCCGCTTGTGATCGTAACTCGAAGGCGTACAATAATGGTACATGTATCAAATATATCCTTGAGAATTCGTACAGACTGAATCTTCCCAATCTGGGCAATAGTGCGTGATATTTGTTTGCATTTGAAAAACATTACGCGATACGAAATTACGACACCAGATTACGTTGGTTGTTATCGAATCTTTGAATTTATCCTTCTATATGCAATAAATATTGCACATGAGAACTGGTTTTTATGTTTTGCAAATTCAATTTAGCAAACCCCTCTACTTTTGCTACTTTTTTGCATTCAAGCACAATAATCCCCGAAGAAAAGCAACTAATTAGTCACGCCTTCTCTGATATTTCTGAAACACGCGCTGCTTTTGTCAGTTGCACTCAATATGATATATCCGTGACAAAACATCCGCAATTTTGCTGATGGTCTGCGAAAATGTATACACGCAAAGCGTGCCAAACTATAAAATTGTTAAATCCGCATTATTATGTCTCGTGCTGCGACGCCATAATGTACGCTGAATGTTTAGAAAATGCGCACGATCCAGTTTACCAGCAATTGGCTTTGGAAGGAAGCTACAATGAAATGAACGAAATAAGGACTTATTTCCAAGGAAGGGTAGCATTTGGGATTTAAGGCAAATTCTGCCATTTGTTGAAGTTAAGACGCCAACTCTAACGTAGTAGTTGGTTCATTACATAGCATATTAGCATAATACCGAGTGAGTGAATTGCACCCCAAAAACATTAAACGTGCCCTGACATAATTATCCAGCATTATACCGCGTTTGAACCACGAAACTTAGAAGCTAAATACATTGTGCCAGAAAAATTTGTTTACCAGTTGGTCTGGGATCAAACGCCCCCATCTGAAACAATTAGTACGACTAGATGCGTAAAATTGGATAAAAGATATCGATTGGATAAAAAAACTGTCTTTCTTTTTCTCTTTTTCTCTCTGGTTAATAAAATCATTCAAAACATTAACAGTATTCCAAGCGTTGAGTGCAAGAAAAACTAAATAATGTTGACGGATTTATTTTTCCATTGCCCAATTATTTCTCTAAAATGCAAACTTTTCAAAATATTATATCACATTGCAATGGTTTATCGATGTTTAGCGTCACGTGACCGCCCCTTTTGATCGAAGTACCAGTTAGACACGTGGCATTTTACTATTAGCAGATCCTAGGCATTGGGCAATCTCCGCATGTAGGTAGTGTACATGCACTAAAAGTGAAACAAATTATGTGCATCCATCAATGCTGACATAACAAAAACCGCCCCTAGAATTATTCCTTTAGTGCAATAACCCATTTGTTGCTTCTATCAAGACTTAAATTAGATCTGACCTTAGTATGCGTGCGCGCGTAACTACCCAATTGCCCAATTGTGGATTACATAAGGAATCACCAATGGGCTAAATTGTAAATTACAAGTGGTAAATGGGGACAAACTCAAACGCCTAAACGGGACTTGTCGTTGCCTTACCTATGTTCCATAGACAGAGGGTCAGATATATTTATCATTTTTTCAATGAAATTTAAAGCATGCTGGGTTTTCTTTTCAGCACGCACGTTTTATCCAGTATAATGAGAAATAAATAATTTATGTTGGTTAATGGAACAATGGGTAAGAAAAACCCACTTTACAACCATCATAATACCTGACATTATTGTTTAATCATGTCTGATGACAACACCTAGTGGCATCCAGGATATATGCGAACAAAGAGTGTTCGGTTATGTAACGAAATACGCCAAACGCCACTTAATGTACAGGTTCACATCCCTATGTGTCTTGTTACTTAGCTGGTGCATTCAGCAGCGAGGTATGTTTAAACTGATCTATTACATACTCGGGCGATCGCCTCCTAATGCTTGCAATGAGTGGTAGCAGCATGTCGTTCAAAGATGTTTGTAGAATGTTTATGTAATACTAGTATTCATGCCCCCGATTGGAATGACGCCAAGTTGGGGCTACCTTATAAGGTTAAACAGTTTATTTTTTATGCTTCCAATAGTCAGTCGCACATATATTGACAATGTTTATATCCGATGCATTTTTCATTTACATTGATAAAATCAAATCATGCAGGTCACTACGGTGCAGATGTAATCTGGTAAGTGCAGATTTGCATAAATTAAGCATTTCACACTAATAAATACACACAGTAAATTGGGTGATATTGCTTCGCTAGGGTCGTGACACACAATTAAGGCATGTCATGCATTACACTTAAATGCTCTTTGCTGTTAGGCTGGACTTGTAATTATTGCTGCGTTTTGTTGTATATTTTGTTTGATGTTGAGGAAAATCCTTTCAGTTGGTGGCAGTTGATCGTTATCGGTAAACGCAAAGAGCGGTATTAGTCACCAAAGGGGTTTATCTCGGTAGAGTTGCCGATTAATGCACATTATTCCGAGTAATCTTACATATATAATTTAGTTGGCTGTCGCTGGGAAACTGACTGTCACTAAAGCTACATGCCTAAATGTAAGGACGGACAGGTTTTTATTGACAGAGATTTCCTTTGCTAAGGCGCGTTTACCGGGGTAAACTAATATATATTTGCAAAACATCTCAGAATTTAATGCAAGTTCTTTGCATGCTGTTCAATTAAACGATGCAGATATTGTGGTAATATATAACCAGCATGAGTAATCTAGTCGTTAAACATCCAACGCCTCATAATAACAGCAGACTTTTGCTTATGGTTCGTCGTAATGTACCCCAACAAGCCCAGTTTTCGAATACATAAAATAAAGGTTTTCTTAGTGATTTGACGCGCGATAAATTGCCAATACAACAAAGTCTGACTTATTGCGTGGGCATCTGGCATCTTAGTTCAATTATAGCCTAACTGACGCAATAGCTTTGCAATAGATTCCGTTCGTTGGCGTATGCATAAAATCTCTCCGAATTCATTCCTACCTCAACAGAATATATTTGTTTGAAGTGATTAGATATGTGAATGCATTCTTGATACTTCAAATCTGCTCATAGCAATCTCGCGGTGCCGTATGAAAATATTTATATGTTAGTATAACCAAGCCCATCCCTGATTTGTATGTCAATCAGGTTTTCATTTATAATTGCCATTAAAGGTTAAATGTGCTCCCTTCACAAAAATATCAACAACATGACTATCTATTTTCTAGAAATGAAGACATAAACGTAACGCTGCAGTGGCATGAAATTCTTTTGACTTTTACGTGAAGACCTCGCGAATGTGCATTCGATTATTGTTGTAAATCAGTGACATCAAATACAGTCTATTTTCTATATTTGATGTTAGTATGCACATAAAACATACATTATCGATTACTCAAAAAACAAGATATGCACCACAGTGACAAAAAACTACAGCTCAAAGAATTTGTTTGATGACTTTGTTGTACTAGGGTGGCGGCTTGAATATTTATCGAATCATATACAAAAACAGCCTAAGGACAAATTAGCATTTAAAGGTGAAAGCCTAACCATTACATAACTAATAGACAGTGAGCACCAACCGGTGTCCGTCATATAGTAAGCAAGGTATCGCAGTTTGTAATTATTTGTGCACAGAAGCGTCACAGATATGTCACCAGGCAGAGAAGTCTGTGAAGAGGGATGGGGTTGAAAGGGAAAGTAGGAGGGTTGAGGGGTCCAAAATGATGGTGTTAATCACAACATATATTTACTTGACATCAACATTTTTTGTGGGAGGTAACAGATATACAAATCAGGTAGCTGATGTGATGCTTATACTGAAGCCATGGTCAACTAAATTGTATCACCAGCGAAAAGATCATCAACACTTAGACATTGATGGCATTATATTATTTCTGTTCTGAATCACACACAACGCCACAGCTGCCCATATATCGCCTGATCAAAGCGATGTTGATGGAGGCGAAGGGAACGACGTTTTATACCTATAAGTAATGATCACAACAACCAATCAGCGAATCACGCGAAGTCCCAATTCGGCTATTCTTCGAAATGCGTTATTCTGTAGGCCTAATCGAGACTCGGAAGAAGCCATCATGACAATTGCTCCTCATCATCCTCTCTCTCTCTCTCTCTCTCTCTCTCTCTCTCTCTCTCTCTCTCTCTCTCTCTCTCTCTCTCTCTCTCTCTCTCTCTCTCTCTCTCTCTCTCTCTCTCTCTCTTACTTTCCTTATCCTCTCTCCCAATCCCTCTCTCTATCATTCGCTCTCTATCTCCCTCTCTCTCGCCCCCTCTCATTCTCTCTTGATGTCTTTCTTCTCTCTCTCCCCTTTCCTTACTCTCTCTTTCTATCTTGTGTGCAAAACAACATGCACAACAATGATATTAAGTATGTGCTCTCGCATGGTCATACGTAATAATAATACAAAATCATCAACACCACAGTAAACTCTGGAAAAAAAGATTCATGCATTCAGCATTAAAGGTTGTAACATTTTACTTTGTAAAAGAAGCAGACGAAGCAGCATCAGTACCATTAGTAGTGCCATCAGAAGGATTACTGTCATAAGTAGTAACATTGGCATTAACTGTGTTAGTTCTATTAATGGTATAAGCAGCAGTAGTAGTTATTATACAAAACGTATTAAAAGCAACAGTAGCAATGGTAATAGTATAAGACGTATTGAAAAAACAGTGGTGGTAGAAGACGGTATGGCATTCACAAGTAACGACGAAATGATAATTACTGGTAGTCGCTTCTGTCACTGTCAAGCACACGCTACGAATCATATTGAATTGCCTCTTCAATGCATTCGATAGGAATCTGTATCAAGATGAAAACAACTGCTGTGAGAAGCACTCTTCGGGGAAACAATGAGTTATAGTGGTCCAGAACATAACTGCTCTAACGGTATTCAGCATTATGTGAAAACACAGCCACGAGTACTCATGCTCGTAAAATACATTAGCAATGCGTTTAATCTAATCTCAGCCAGCCTGGGGGATTTGTGTCGGCCGCATTGACGGACAAGGCATATACTAATAAAACAAGATTGTTGGTTTGACGACAAACTTTTATCATGATCGTTAGCTTGGTTATCATGCCGGCAAAAGTGCTACATGGATTGCAATTATGGTATATTTGACCGCTCATGCATTTGATGTGGCACAATACAATATCTCATTAACATGTAACAATTTTTGCCCACTATTTTTTATTTTACAATTGAGGCATGGTATACCGTTCATTCTTAAACCCCAACGTTAAGCGCCATGTTGCCTTCACTGACCATAGACAGAAGCATCCTTTTGCTACAATTACTGGCACTATCGCAGCTTGTAAATAATGTACCTAACGATACATGGGTAGCTTATTCAAAACATCAATTGCATTTTCAAAACTAGCAAATGAGTTCCGATTTCATGTCAGTGGTAAGTTGATATTTTTAGCTCACCGCCGTAAATTGTCCAATTCAGAAAAAATAAATGACATCATGTGTTTGCAATGTGCCCTGTTTGCTGCGAGGTTCATCATCAACTTGATACAAAATCAATTCGTGGAAGTGCATAAATAATCCTCTAAACAATTGGAGTGATCCTTTGGATACAGCCATCTATCACAAACAAAACACGTTTGATACTAAATGTCACACTGTAGTTGCGGCCCACTTTGAGGATCGTATACCCGCCGTCATATGCCAGGAATAGCGCAAAACAACCATACTGTCGAAAAGGCCTAAATCTCATTTTACGTTCGAAGCTGTGTTTTGGGCATTTTAGGGTTCCTAAGCGCTAGCTCATACTCAATCATCGGCGCAGGTCAGTTCTATTTTTACAGCTGACCAAGCATCATATTTTATAGCCGGACAACAGGTAATTCATTTGTCGTAATAGACTGGTGAAGCTTGGTAAAAAGAGCATAGCCGTTTGTTTTGCGTTACCTTCGAAATAAAGACAACGGGCTAGGCCTCTGTTGTTTATCACGTCAGTGGTTCATAAAACGAGCTGCAAAACCTGATACCTAGACATTATTTTATTGTACTTGAATATGAAGATAGACAATGCCTTGTAGGTGAAATTGCATATAAAATATTAAAAGTATCGCTATTGATCCTTGCGTATTGGCTTGATAGTCCAATCAGTCTAGATCTATCGTCTGATTTGAGCTGCAAATTGCGTCGCCAAAGAAAACAACATAGTCTCCTGATGAGGAAATTTTTCTTAAGATTGGTCACTTATTAATTTACCAAGCCGCACATTACATTGGAGCAAACATTCGTTATCCTAGCTATCCAAGAATTTGTTTTCTTCCTTCACTAAATATTGTTAAAACAATGTCTTACCTCAGTTCCGAATGAAACCTATCAAGATCACTGTAAGTGACCTGCACCTTAACTTGACAGGAGATCAGTGCGCTGCGATTTCAGATTGGCTATCGTATTTGAATTACGTCATCGCGACATAAGGTTGGTTAGGATTCCTCGCAACATCCGCCAACACCCCGCCCACTTAACCCCCTAGCAGCAAGATAATCTGCAAAAATTGGTTGCGTGTTTAACTATGGTCTTTGCTTTTGCACTGACGGTCTATTCCCTCAGAATAGGGTACAATGAACGATGGGTATATTGCAACAACTCTTTGGCATCTTAGTTACCCTCATAGAGCTTTAATAACGGGACAGTCCATCAATATAGCGTAGCATTGCGTGAGATGAGCGCAATGCATTTTCGGGCGTGCAGTGAATGACGAGCCAACACAGTAATTTTAAAACAACGCATGCGATCCGAATAACCATACAACATGTCCAATGTGGCGACGTATTTAATTCCTTGCCTTTCAATCCTTATGTACCATAAACCTTTAAATGTGACTCGTACAATGCTGTTAACCGGCAATCCTATCACTGTAAATAGTGAATTCGTTTCCTGAACGGTATTGTGCTGTATCTCGGTGCAATATGCGACTTCTTCCGAGCACTGCCAGCACAATGGTTTCGTGCCAGGTGGGAGATGCAACGCAATGAAAGTCTTTCAATCTCATCGCTCGTCGTCGCTTAATCATATCCATGTCAGCAATGACGCGAGTGTTTTATTTGGCTCGGTTAAATGTAAGATTAATACTTCCTAGTCCAGATTTATAATCACAAAAAATCTAGTTCCCCTTTTCTCGATAACGGCCTCATATTGTTTAGAAAAAAACTGTCTATATGCTTCTTATGATGGGTGTCCTCGGATTAATATTTGATCATAGAAGTATTGCCCGATCGCAGAGACGCTGTCAGCATTAGCTGTTCGTGCTACACCTAGAGACATGTGAGCATATGCGTGTACGTCAACTGCTGTTACCGGATAACCTCGCCGTCCCAACTAATGATTATCACGCTTTTATCATCAAGCAACTTGAGCCGCTGGAGATTTATCTGTAAGCGATCCGTTCTATAATGTATCTTAAGCATACACCCATTGCAACGTTCTGTACACACGCTGATAAACAGCACGGCTAGGGAATCGAGTTGATGATTGGACATGATCATCATACCCACATTGACGTCAACTCAAACATCTTCATATAAGCAATTCCATATTCAGGTGGCACATCAATCAAGCATGCATTAATGTGCTTTCGATAGTAATAGTTGGTCACACTACTCCATTCAAATTGATTGTTGTAATTGGTGAATGCATGAATCAGTGGGTATGTATGCATACTGATAACTGATATTGCAGTTAAACAAAGATGATAATCGGAACCACTCAATAACATGCGTACGTGTACTTGTGTGGGTTGGTATTCCAGGACGTGCGGCAAACTCTTCCTCTGGTTTTGCTGACAGAGGCTCACAAACGCCAAACGCATTGTATATACATGCATGCTGATATTATGAAATGCAGCCCGCCCCTCTTATGTCTAGGGGCATATCAGATTCCAGCCATTGCGTCACTCTATATCCTAATTATAA
The DNA here is from genome assembly GCA_034190875.2 of Urechis unicinctus. Taxonomy (NCBI): domain Eukaryota; kingdom Metazoa; phylum Annelida; class Polychaeta; order Xenopneusta; family Urechidae; genus Urechis; species Urechis unicinctus. The sequence goes on from CM067357.1 coordinate 21,949,478, forward strand.
CAATTATGCATGACCGAATTATGTAACATGGGAATCACAATATGTTTCCCTGACCAGGTTGTATAGCCATACATAGCCTTGATATTTTGCTATTATATGTGAAACGCAGTTTGTTGTGCAATAAATGCTGCTGACGTTGTAAGCTGCCACAATGTACAACTGGTATTAACAGACAGGGAAGGTAAACAATGAAGATACTATGTGTATTAGCTACGTTGCACATTTGCACGGCACGCTTTTCCCACCCCACGAGGCGCTGGTCTGATTTACTACTAATCAGTAACCACTCAAGTCATATACAAATCAATATTGATCAGCGTTCCGTGGGGCCAGCCCATGCTTTGAGTGGCTATTTTTGTATTGAAAACGCCTAACTGTTGTGCGAGTTAACGCTGTTGGGGTAGTGAGCATCCACGAATGTTCAGAAGCAGTTGTCTATCCCCAAGCTGCATGCCTACAGCACCCACCCACCCACATTCTTCGTAAATAAGACCTATATCTCCATGTAGTAGTCTCAGTTGCGTTACATGCAATTATTTTTACATGAAATTATTTCTAGACTTTGTGTGGCCTCAATGTTCCCCAAGCTGTTAGCATGCTGCTCTTGTCGTGTTATTTACAAACGTCAAGTCCTCTCTTGTACGGACAGGTGTTTACTTTGATCATAACGTGTCCTAACAGGCATGGGCGGCACGCATGTTTATCAACCATAAAGCAACTGCGAATGAACCCTGCGTTATGATACAAAATCTTATATCGAAATTAATAAGTCAATCCACTTGCAAATCAGATGATGTAATTTTCCGCGCCAAATATTTGCATACATTCATGGAATGCTAGCCTCTATAAATGACCAAAGCACTTTAGCAACTGAACTGTCAATGACGTGCAGTGTTTTCAAAACGTATTTTTTAATTTATCAGATGGCATAAGTCACTTCTTTTTTTCAGTATAGTACTTTGATGAATTAATTGATGAAAACAGTAAGCCATGTCGGACGGCGTAGTTAATTTGTCAGACAATGCAGACAATACACCACGTATGGACAATGACTAACATAAAATGAATAAACAAAGCATCAACGAAATAATCTTGAATGATAATTATGACTGTGTGATTCATACATCGGATGAATCAATGAAATCGACCCATATTAGTATGCGGTTAAAAATAATTCGACGATTGAAATTAATGTGCAAATTTGGAATGTCATTTGAATAACGTATGCAAACGATGTACAGCTTCGACAATATCTTTGCCCTATCTTAAGGTAATATATGCTGTAAATTGCTTTAAAATGCTGAATGTTTGAGGACACAAATAACTTTGTGTCCTATGACATACTGATTGCAGATAACTGGGGCGGAATTTACCGGGCGAATGCTTCAATTTTCCATCTATCTGAAACAGTCGTTAGCTTCATATAATGTACAATAAGATCATGGTGACTATCCCTATAAAGACATCAACTCAATGGCATAACCAATGATTGAGTATTTAATGAATCATACAGGCAGCTACGAAAATGTATTTGAAAGCTTGAGATAATGTTATTCATCCAACCTCGGTTTTAGGTGTTTGAAGGATTATTATTTACTTTCAGACGTCATGTGATCAACGTTAAATGCTCATTGGTATCAGCGTTCGGAAACAAATGAAGCAGATTGGTGGGGTCTTTATCTACTTCATAATTTCACAATTTCGCACCGTCGACGCGAACGCATTGATGATGTAGCAAATCAAACCATAAAATGTTTTATCGTAAATGATCGGATGAATTGGCATGATACAGTTCAAAATGAACAATCTAACAAACAAATTTGGAATATTTTTTAAAAGCATTGCAATGCTGATAAAGCGACGGAATGTGATTAGGCTGGTAATGTGTTCTGCCTTTCGACCTTCTCTCACCGGCTACTATATTATCGCAGCCATTGACGCAGGCGTAAATCCTATAAGAATGATGGATCGTATGGCGCATTATATTTCATACAAAAGTCAATTTGCTTTATAATGTGCTTATTCAGAGTTCGCTTGGTCCATTAGATCATTGCGGAGGAAGAGTGTTAAGTCAAATCATATCCTGCTGACAACTCAGGAAGATCAGCTTCACCAGTTGGAACGAGAATAGAACAAGGTCAAGCTGACGACAAGTTTATGACCATAACACCGATTATTCATACTCTTCGTACTGATACAAATCAGAAACCTTACTATCCCGCCAAATTGCTAACTGTCTTTCCTTTCAACTATATGAGCTAATGCAAAAGACTTAGAATAATCTGGCTATAGATGTCATAATCAAATGTTCTGGCGTTCATTAAGCGGCAGGGTTAGAAAGTAGCCATTATGTTTGTTAGAACACCAGCATATTATAGTATAACAGGAGGCATAATATTGTAATTTATTTACCTGCGGGTATTACAAACCCTCTTTACTACCATCATAACGCCTGACATTATTGTTGGATCATGTCCGGTGACACACGAACTGGCATCTAGGGTGGGTACGATTAAAGAGTGTTGAGCTATATATAGTAATATTCATGCCACAGATTGGAAAGTAAACAATTTTGGGCTTCCTTTTAATGTTACAAATTTATTTTTGCTTCCAATGGGGAGTAGCACAAACATTGAAACTCCTAATGTTTTCTCCTATGCATTTTGAGGCTACATACAGATCATTCAAGCATCAATGTTTGGCATAGGTCACTACGGTGCAGATGTTATCGTGTTAGTGCAGATTGGCGTGAATTATTCATTTAACACCCATGAATACGCGCAGTAAATTGTGTGTAATATTGCTTCCCTGGGTTTGTGGCATACAATTAACGACGAAGCTATGCCATGCTTTATACTTATCTGTGGTCTGCATTTAGGGTTTATTTGAAATTATTGCCGGGTTCTTTTTGTATATTTTGTTTGATATTGAGGAACACCCGTTCAGTTCGTAGTATTATGTACGTGCAGCTATTCAGTCGTGTAAGTACACAGCATAAAGGGACACCATTCTCAGTTACCAGATGACACACTGCAGAGGTTACACTAAATTTCAATGTAGGGTACATTTACTCTACCTACCCACTACATGCAACGATGCAAATAGCAAAACGTGCCATAGTAACCGGGAAACATATACAAACGTTATATTGCCAAGCGATTCATCGCTTGCTCTCTTTTAACAATGGCGATAGTTCGACTTATAATTGTAGTGTTGAGAGATTTTTCATTCCTTTGTATCCATGTTTGAACATATATGTGACCCGAGGTTGAATCTGCGGGGTTTTGTGGGCATGAGGCTGCAATAAGCCATATACTGCAAATAATTCATGCTATATTCTCGTTATATTGATAACGATAAACAATGCATGTACGTAACCGATCGTAATCGCCTTCGAGTTGATAAATAAGTTATCTCACTCTCTTGCACTCAATTTAATATGATATTTTTCGGATATTGGAGTAAAAAAAAGATGGGAATCAGACGTACGTGTGTTTGTGTTAGCTGGTATTCCGGCTTGGTCGGCCATTTCCTCCTCTACATTGGCTGGGAATTGTCCCAAGTGGACCTATCGGCATATTTATGAGAATGTTTCTGCGCCGTATATTTACATGAACTATATGCTAGTCTTGGTAGGACCCCACTGCGTTTTAGTAGCTGACTTGGCAATTAATCGTGGTGAACACGAAAGACGGCTTTTAATTAATTAGAGGGCGAACTGCACTTTTGTTCTGTATAGTGCATCAATGCTTCAATTCATGACATGAAACGCCAGTGCGGAGAGCATAGATAGTTAGTCAATTTGTCAATGACAATGTGGACAACACACCAAATCCTTGACAATGGTTGACAGATAACTGCAAAAAAATCACAAACAATGCATCAATGGAATCATTTTGAAAGCTAACAATTACCAATTCCATGAATGGCTATATGATTCATGCATCGATGAATTAAATCGACTCATATAAGAATGCTGTAAATAGTTGGACGATTCACCGAAATGTGCAAATTCTGAATATTATTTGAATTACGAGGGCCTTCGGTTTTCCTTTTCAACAATGTCTTTGCTGTGCCTTAAGGCAAAACACGTTGTAAAATCCTTACAAACAATTCTCGTCTGAATGTAAAAGGATACACATTATTCATTACCTGTGTCATCATGACACATTTTTTGTCTAGAATAAGGGCGGTATTTACCACGCCAAGGTTTCTATTGTAACTCCGTCTCAGACAGTCGTTAGCTTCATGAAATGCGTGATAAAATCATAAGGGATTGTCCTAATAAAAACACCAGCCCTAGAGCTTTAAATGCACCTATGGCATTATCAATGAGTTCCTAATGAATCATTTCGTCTCCGCTTAAGATAATGTTATTTATCATGGCTGTTCATGACCTTGCACGTCGAGCGGTGTTTGTAGATTATTATCTACTTTCAGATGCCAGGTGAACGACATAAAACGCCTAATTATTTTTACGCTCTGGAAATTAAATTAACCTTTGACGCAGATTGAGAGCATCTTCGTGAATTGTAGGATTTGTTCAAATTCTCAACGCAAACAATTGCAGTAACAAATGAAGTATATTTTTAGCCTTAGATGAATTGACATGATACAGTTAAGATAAATAAATTATGTGAACAAATCCACCTTAGAATGAAGAATTAAGAACACAAATCGGACTTTAAACTTCTGCAAGTGTATCTTTATCTTACTTAATTGACGGTTCAATAGTTATGCATCAACAATACCACAATATATATATATATATATATATATATATATATAATATAAATATATTTACATACATATATATATATATATTGTATATATATATATATATATATATATATATATATATATATATATATGGTATATATATATATATTGAATCTGGATATACAATATTCCAAAACGTGCGTTTTCATACATTGACATATTCATTTACTTATACTTAACCTCATGAAATATATGGTCTATTGAACATTTCAGTCATTTCTGGACGAGCTCTATAGCGATAGATATATATAGTGACATTATATTTTGGACAGCCAATGTTGCTTAGAGAAATATATGTCGTTGAGTTGTCGTACCTTACAATATTGCATATATTAGATGTAGCAAGTGCCATATAAATCTTAATAACAACTCCTTTAGAACGAAGAACATATGTCTGACCTTCCCATGAGCTATGTTCGTATTTACGACTGTTGCACTGCATGTCTCGCATCTGCTGAAAAACTGTCTATCAATTATGCCACCTAAATCTATTGCCTCTGAATACAGAAGAGAAGCGCCCATTCGTTGATCTTATCTGTTGTTAAGTGGCATGCACATTGAGGTTCTACTGAAGTTTGTGTAGGGGCAACTTGATACGCTGAGAAAATATCCTCATACATTTATTCAGATTTGTCGCAATAAATTTCGTCAAAGCAATGTGCAAGAATTTACGTTGCCATATCCCTCTCATCCGTACTGCTTTATTTGTAATCAGCCTTTGACACTTGTGTATGTGCACTACCGTGATGACTGACATACACTTTACTATCACACAATCACCTCTGTGCATTAGGATTTCTTTCTTATATTTCCACATGGCCAGAACATGAAGTCTTTGACCTGTGTCGTGGAAATAAAGAACTTCATTTATATGAGCGTAACTACTGTATGCTGTCTACATCGATTCTATGGGTTTTCTTTTGAAACATCCCACAAGGCCATAAATAGCCAAATGATACACTTCGATCATGTCAAGGTGTGAGACACAAGCCATAACATAGGTTATGGTATGGCCATAATTTGTTCATATATTTTCAATTAAGTTGACATTCAGTGGCTTCTACATATCTCCTTGGAGCGGTTACATCTGGACACTTTGGGACAATAAACCCTAAGCGTGCCGGATTCAACGTCCTAACTTGGAGTCATTAATTTATGAAAATGCAGATTTGTCTTCTTCTAGCTAGAAAATATTTGCAATTTGAAGTAGTAGCTAGGAATAGTTTCTTTAATGTCCTTAACATCACAAATAATTATTTTTGACTCGGTTTTAGAGCCGCTCATAAACTACTATTACGTCACGGATAAGATATTTAAGTGTTAAGAATTACAATGTATGTTGTCTTAAACACCTAAATTAGCAATATAAGCAACCATGCTGAAGTCTAAAGCGTTAAGAATACATTGCAGTTCTACTACTGAAAATATTTTTGGGGGGACAGAAGCGTCTATTTCAGCATTTCGTTTGAACAATTTAGCGAGGCAATTACTGTGTGTTAATGTGTCGCTTTGGTCAAATACAAAGCGTTTTCTGACCGGTAGATATGACCACTTGTATGGAAACTTTTGCGAGCCAATTAAGATTAAGATACTAAAGGCGACGAATATTCGACTTACATTGCCTGAAGTGCTTGACCATTCCTATTACAAGCGTAATGGCTTGCAAATTGTTCTATTCAGCTAACTGGAGAATAGCACAATGTAAAAGTTCTATATAGAAAGAAGATGTTAAATTCATATATGCATCGTGCTATGGGACAAGGACAGCAAAGAATTGTATTGTCTAAATGCCCTTTTATGATAATATGAGTTGCTTTATTCATAGCCAATTACTGCGCACAGCTGCTTAGACGACGCGTGAGTCGGAGGGTTCGAAAAAAATATAGCTGAACATCAGATGATTGCACCATGAATAATACATATGTTTTTGTTTCTGGCTGTAGGTGTAATACATGTATCCATTTTTTGACGATTGATCGTATATCTGCTCTTAAAGACGCTACAAAAAGGCCATTTTTGGAAGAGCAATCATGTCCATTGCAACTATCTACAAGACCGGCATATTATAGTAACATTAATCTTTGAAGGACTGAAGTCTATGGTGGTGCAAGTAAGGTTTCATATTAGGCAAAGTATTGCCATCTAAGCTTCTGCTGCCATCCAATAACGCTACAAGAAATGAAAGCCTCATAATTAAGAGGTCCATACCTACATGCAGACTTGACAGATATTGTAAACAGTGGCTATTCACAAAGCACCTTAATGGTAGTTTTGTATAATGCCAATTTAAAAGAGTATACTCCCACTAATTGTTATGACCCACGAAATATAATTCCAACATTATTAGCTCAATGTAATCATTTGTGTCAATATCGAATGATCCACACAGCTATGTGCTGACATATCAATGAATGGTGAGTGCACTATTTATTTATAGACGATGCTCATCTGGCATTGAATCCTTTACTTCCAGAATACAAAGCTTGTCTCGGTTCAATTTAAACTAGATAGTTTATTAAACTGATCAAAGTGTACCATGGCGCGTGTGTTAACAGCCCGATCTCAAAAACATAGTGTTTAAGCAGGTTGCATCTGTCGAGGAAACGGTATGCAAACATTACGAAGTCAAAACGAATACTGCACCGTTTGCTACGTTTGTTGCATTGCAAACATTGTATTATATGACCAAGTTTTCAAAGATGGTTTTGTCTGTCGCTACGACAACGGCGCAATACCATGCACAATATTGATTCATGAATATATATGGGTCTGAGAAATATGTATCGCATTGAATGTAAATGAATATTGCAAGCCATAATTAGGATGACGTGTGCAATGATCCCGCAGATACTTATGGAATTTTGTCCAACGACAACTATCGAAGCTCTACGCACCATCTCTAAAGTAGCGGTTAAGTTAACGTAGACGTAATATCCCTGCGCTTAAATCGCTCGCTGTATTCTTGAAATGCCACGACTATGTTATGTTTGCCTGATACCATTTTAGTAATTGCTGCCATCCATATCGCGCCTTTCTATCACACTTACCCTGGTACCATTGTGTTTATGATATCAGTGACCTTTAAAAAAAGGATCATTAAAAGAGCGAAGATTTGCCGACAATAATCATAGAATAAATGTGATTTATCCTCTGATGGTTTGGTATTGATCAACGCCGTTAGAAATATATTGGGTTCCAGAGTTGATCCGAGAGTATTCCGACGACATTTCAATGATACAGCAGAAGTAAAAATAATATTAAAGCAAAACCTCACAACATATTGATGAGGGATAAAAAAATTACTTATTCAGTTATATATACTGAGCATTATTGATACAGCCATCGAAGAGGATAACAATGCCTGTGATATTGTTTTAGGATGCCATGGGTATGATAAGAGGTATTATAATGATCTGGTCCCATTAAGTCAGTAAACATGCGATGTGACTGATGCGTGGGCTGAGTTGATAGGCCTCAAAGGTGAAAATGTTCACTGTTTTAACTTTTACATCATAACTGTCAATAAAGTGTTTCAAGTGCAGTGTGTAGTGTAACTTAATGCTTTATTTACATGAACAAGTCAAGGCTGCACCGAATTTAGACGCTCGCAGCAAAACATTTATAACCATAGTCCGCGTATGCTGAATATCAGGTCGTGCGTACATATTCCAGATCAATAGAGGCACTGTTATCGTGATCAAAATAATGTACGGAAATATCAGAAGAGGTGATCATTTACTGACAATAATGATGTTAAGTCAGCAGCTAGCCTGCGGTTGACGTCATGAAACATTCACTAGTAACCTTAGTCACTTCCGCCTTCAAACTCACAGCTTTTACGATTTACAAGGTTTATCTAGATAGTTAATCTTGCAATAACTCGATCAATAACTCAAAAGTCATAGAAGTCCAAAAACGCTGTGGGTTACGGGTCACATTCTATCCAAGATTATTTTCAACATCAGGCAGACAGCTTATGAATTTCTTCTTGCCCATGCCAATTATAACCTGCCAAGAGAGTGGAGGAGCCTTCAATTTTGCGCCGTGTCATGCATACATATTAACATCGATGTAATCAATGTTTTGAGTCAATCAATGAAATGTTCCTAATGATATCGCGCTATTTGCTTCTTGTTTTAAAGTGGAGATTTATGAACAATGTGAACCTCTGCCGCTATATTGCATACCTATTTAACGACAGTACGCTATGAATTCGCTTTGAAGCTATTACCCATGTCACAGCTCTCTTTAAGGGATCCCTTGTCAATAAAACGCCACATAATCTAATATTACCTGGCGGAAAAGGTTGTTTTTTTAATCAGTCAGTGTAACCAACTCGTTTTTTCAATGCGCCTGCCAAGAGGGTAATACAGCTTTACTCATATTGCGATGACATTTGTATGAAGGGATAAACTTGAGTGCGATTCTTTAATGGGCAGCAATATAACGCCTTCTCCATCGCGATATTGGGCGTATTTCTTATTGACCATTGAATAGTGTGGCATCGTTTGTTTGCCATAAAACCGGATCATTACATGTGGAATACGAATTATTATAGGTTATAATCAAACAGTGTTTGGAATCTATTTCAAAAGTGTGATTGCTTCTCGGCATATCCCACCATAAACTCAGGCTCTTTAATGTTTG
>CM067357.1:21966512-22323820 GCA_034190875.2 Urechis unicinctus
TTGTTTATTCAATTCTATGTTAGTCATTGTCCAGACGTGGTGTATTGTCTGCATTGTCTGACAAATTAACTACGCCGTCCGGCATGGCTTACTGTTTTCATCAATTAATTCATAAAAGTACTATACTGAAAAAAAGAAGTGAATTATGCCTTCTGATAAATTAAAAAATACGTTTCGAAAACACTGCACGTCATTGACAGTTCAGTTGCTAAAGTGCTTTGGTCATTTATAGAGGCTAGCATTCCATACGGTGTATGCAAATATTTGGCGCGGAAAATTACATCATCTGATTTGCAAGTGGATTGACTTATTAATTTCGATATAAGATCTTGTATCATAACGCAGGGTTCATTCGCAGTTGCTTTATGGTTGATAAACATGCGTGCCGCCCATGCCTGTTACACACGTTATGATCAAAGTAAACACCTGGGGCCGTACAAGAGAGGACTTGACGGTAAATAACAACCAAGCAGCATGCTACCAGCTTGGGGTACATTGAGGCCACACAAATTCTGGAAATAATTTCATGTAAAAATAATTGCATGTAACGCAACTGAGACTACTACATGGAGATATAACTCTTATTTACGAAGAATGTGGGTGGATGGGTGCTTGTAGGCATGCAGCCTACAATGATAGACAACTGCTTCAAAACATTCGTGGATGCTCTGACTACCCCAACAGCGTTATATACGCGACAAACAGTTAGGCGTTTTCTAATACAATAATAGCCACTCAAAGCATGGGCGGCCCCACGTAACGCTGATCAATATTGATTTGTATATGACTTGAGTGGTTACTGATTAGTAGTAAATCAGACTAGCGCCTCGTGGGGTGGGAAGCGTGCCGTGCAAATGTGCAACGTAGCTGAATACATAGTATCTTCTTGTTTACCTTCCCTGTCTGTCAATACCAGTTGTTATGTGGCAGCTTACAACGTCAGCAGCATTTATTGCACAACAAACTGCGTTTCACATATTATAGCAAAATATCAAGGCTATGTATGGCTATACAACCTGGTCAGGAAAACATATTGTGATTCCCATGTTACATAATTCAGTCATGCATAATTGTTATAATCAGGATATAGAGTGACGCAATGGCTGGAATCTGATATGCCCCTAGACATAAGAGGGGCGGGCTGCATTTCATAATATCAGCATGCATGTATATACAATGCGTTTGGCGTTTGTGAGCCTCTGTCAGCAAAACCAGAGGAAGAGTTTGCCGCACGTCCTGGAATACCAACCCACACAAGTACACGTACGCAAGTTATTGAGTGGTTCTGATTATCATCTATGTTTGACTGCAATATCAGTTATCAGTATGCATACATACCCACTGATTCATGCATTCACCAATTACAACAATCAATTTGAATGGAGTAGTGTGACCAACTATTACTATCGAAAGCACATTAATGCATTCTTGATTGATGTGCCACCTGAATTTGGAATTGCTTATATGAAGAAGTTCGAGTTGACATCAATGTGGGTATGATGATCATGTCCAATCATCAACTCGATTCCCTAGCCGTGCTGTTTATCAGCGTGTGTACAGAACGTTGCAATGGGTGTATGCTTAAGATACATTATAGAACGGATCGCTTACAGATAAATCTCCAGCGGCTCAAGTTGCTTGATGATAAAAGCGTGATAATCATTAGTTGTGACTGCGAGGTTATCCGGTAACAGCAGTTGACGTACACGCATATGCTCACATGTCTCTAGGTGTAGCATGAACAGCTAATGCTGACTGCGTCTCTGCGATCGGGCAATACTTCTATGATCAAATATTAATCCGAGGACACCCATCATAAGAAGCATATAGACAGTTTTTTTCTAAACAATATGAGGCCATTATCGAGTAAAGGGGAAATAGATTTTTTGTGATTATAAATCGGGACTAGGAAGTATTAATCTTACATTTAACCGAGCCAAATAAAACACTCGCGTCATTGCTGACATGGATATGATTAAGCGACGACGAGCGATGAGATTGAAAGACTTTCATTGCGTTGCATCTCCCACCTGGGACGAAACCATTGCTCGGAAGAAGTCGCATATTGCACTGAGGTACAGCACAATACCGTTCAGGAACCGAATTCACCATTTACAGTGATAGGATTGCCGGTTAACAGCTTTGTACGAGTCACATTTAAAGGTTTATGGTACATAAGGATTGAAAGGCAAGGAATTAAATACGTCGCCACATGGGACATGTTGTATGGTTATTCGGATCGCATGCGTTGTTTTAAAATTACTGTTGTTGGCTAGTAATTCACTGCACGCCCGAAAATGCATTGCGCTCATCTCATGCAATGCTACGCTATATTGATGGACTGGTTGCAGATTATCTTGCGGCTAGGGGGCTAAGTGGGCGGGGTGTAGGCGGATGTTTCAAGGAATCCTAACCAACCTTATGTCGCGATGACGGAATTGAACTACCGATAGCCAATCTGGAATCGCAGCGCACTGCACCTGTCAAGCAAAGGTGCAGGTCACTACAGTGATCTTAATTGGTTTCAATAAGAACTGTGGTGACACATTGTTTTAACTATATTTAGTGAAGGAAGAAAAAAAATTCTTGGATAGCTAGGATAAAGAATGTTGGCTCCAATGAAATGTGCTGTTTGGTAAATTAATACGTGACCAATCTTTTGACAAATTTCCTCATCAGGAGACTATGTTGTGTTCTTGGGCGACGCAATTTACAGCTCAAATCAGACGATAGATCTAGACTGATTGGACTATCAAGCCAATACGCAAGTATCAATAGCGATGCTTTTAATATTTTATAGGCGATTTCTAGTACAAGGCATTGTCTATCTTCATATCCAAGTACAATAAAATAATGTCTAGGTATCAGGTTTTGCAGCTCGGTTTATGAACCGCTGACGTGATAAACAACAGAGGCCTAGCCCATTGTCTTTATTTTTAAGGTAACGCAAAACAAACGGTTATGCTCTTTTTACCAAGCGTCACCAGTTTATTACGACAAATGAATCTCTTCTTGTTCCGGCTATAAAATACGATGCTTGGTCAGCTGTAAAAATATAATTGACCTGCGCCGATTGACTATGAGCTAGCGTTTAGGAACCCTAAAATGCCTAAAACACAGCTTCGAACGTAAAATGAGATTTAGGCCTTTTCGACAGCATGGTTGTTTTGCGCTATTCCTGGCATATGACGGCGAGTATCCGATCCTCAAAGTGGGCCGCAACTACAGTGTGACATTTAGTATCAGACGTGTTTTGTTTGTGATAGATGGCTGTATCCAAATGATCACTCCAATTGTTTAGAGGATTATTTATGCACTTCCACGAATTGATTTTGTATCACGTTGATGATGAACCTCGCAGCAAACAGGGCACATTGCAAACACATGATGTCATTTATTTTTTCTGTATTGAACAATTTACGGCGGTGAGCTAAAAATATCAACTTACCACTGACAAGAAATCGGAACTCATTTGCTAGTTGTGAAAATGCTATTGATGTTTTGAATAAACCACCCATGTATTTACAGGCTGCGATAGTGCCAGTAATTGTCGCAAAGGATGCTTCTGTCTATGGTCAGTGAAGGCAACATGGTGCTTAACGTTGGGGTTTAAGAATGAACGGTATACCATGTCTCAATTGTAAAATAAAAATAGTGGGCAAAAATTGTTACATGTTAATGAGATATTGTATTGTGCCACATCAAATGCATGAGCGGTCAAATATACCATAATTGCAATCCATGTAGCACTTTGGCCGGCATGATAACCAAGCTAACGATCATGTTAAAAGTTTGTCGTCAAACCAACAATCTTGTTTTATTAGTCATGCGGCCGAACAAATCCCTCAGGCTGGCTGAGACTAGATTGAACGCATTGCTAATGTATTTTACGAACATGAGTACTCGTGGCTGTGTTTTCATATAATGTTGAATACCGTTAGAGCAGTTATGTTCTGGACCACTATAACTCATTGTTTCCCCGAAGAGTGCTTCTCACAGCAGTTATTTTCATCTCGATACAAATTCCTATCGAATGCATTGAAGAGGCAATTCTATATGATTCGTAGCGTGTGCTTGACAGTGACAGAAGCGACTACCAGTAATTATCATTTCGTCGTTACTTGTGAATGCCATACCGTCTTCTACCACCACTGTTTTTTTAATACGTCTTATACTATTACCATTGCTACTGTTGCTTTTAATACGTTTTGTATAATAACTACTACTGCTGCTTATACCATTAATAGAACTAACACTGTTAATGCCAATGTTACTACTTATGACAATAACCCTACTTATGGCACTACTAATGATACTGATACTGCTTCGCCTGCTTCTTTTACAAAGTAAAATGTTATAACCTTTAATGCTGAATGCATGAATCTTTATTTCCAGAGTTTACTTTGGTGTCGATGATTTTGTATTATTATTACGTATGACCATGCAAGAGCACATAGTTAATATCATTGTTGTGCATTTTGTTTTGCACACAAGATAGAAAGAGAGAGTAAGGAAAGGGAAGAGAGAGAAGAAAGACATCAAGAGAGAATAAGAGGGGGCGAGAGAGAGGGAGATAGAGAGCGAATGATAGAGAGAGGGATTGGGAGAGGGGATAAGGAAAGTAAGAGAGAGAGAGAGAGAGAGAGAGAGAGAGAGAGAGAGAGAGAGAGAGAGAGAGAGAGAGAGAGAGAGAGAGAGAGAGAGAGAGAGAGAGAGAGAGAGAGAAGATGATGAGGAGCAATTGTCATGATGGCTTCTTCCTAGTCTCGGTTAGGCCTACAGAATAACGCATTTCGAAGATTCGCTGATTAGATGTTGTGATCATTACTTATAGGTATAAAACGTCGTTCCCTTCGCCTCCATCAACATCGCTTTGTTCAGGCGTTATATGGGCAGCCGTGGCGTTGTGTGTGATTCAAAACAGAAATAATATAATGCCATCAATGTCTAAGTGTTGATGATCTTTTCGCTGGTGATACAATTTAGTTGACCATGGCTTCAGTATAAGCATCACATCAGCTACCTGATTTGTATATCTGTTACCTCCCACAAAAAATGTTGACGTCAAGTAAATATATGTTGTAATTAACACCATCATTTTGGACCCCTCAACCCTCCTACTTTCCCTTTCAACCCCATCCCTCTTCATAGACTTTTCTGCCTGGTGACATATCTCTGACGCTTCTGCGCACAAATAATTACAAACAGCGATACCTTGCTTACTATATGACGGACACCGGTTGGTGCTCACTGTCTATTAGTTATGTAATGGTTAGGCTTTCACCTTTAAATGCTAATTTGTCCTTAGGCTGTTTTTGTATATGTTTCGATAAATATTCATGCCGCCAACCTAGTACAACAAAGTCATCAAACAAATTCTTTGAGCTGTAGTTTGTTGTCACCGTTGTGCATACCTTGTTTTTTGAGTAATCGATAATGTATGTGTTTTATGTGCATACTAACATCATATAGAAAATAGACTGTATTTGATGTCACTGATTTACAACAATAATCGAATGCACATTCGCGAGGTCTTCACGTAAAAGTCAAAAGAATTTCATGCCACTGCAGCGTTACGTTTATGTCTTCATTGCTAGAAAATAGATAGTCATGTTGTCTATATTGTTGTGAAGGGAGCACATTTAACTTTTGATGGCAATTATAAATGAAAACCTGATTGACATACAAATCAGGGATGGGCTTGGTTATACTAACATATAAATATTTTCATACGGCACCGCGAGATTGCTATGAGCAGATTTGAAGTATCAAGAATGCATTCACATATCTAATCACTTCAAACAAATATATTCTGTTGAGGTAGGAATGAATTCGGAGAGATTTTATGCATACGCCAACGAACGGAATCTATTGCAAAGCTATTGCGTCAGTTAGGCTATAATTGAACTAAGATGCCAGATGCCCACGCAATAAGTCAGACTTTGTTGCATTGGCAATTTATCGCGTGTCAAATCACTATGAAAACCTTTATTTTATGTATTCGAAAACTGGGCTTGTTGGGGTACATTACGACGAACCATAAGCAAAAGTCTGCTGTTATTATGAGGCGTTGTATGTTTAACGACTAGATTACTCCTGCTGGTTATATATTACCACAATATCTGCATCGTTCATTTGAACAGCATGCAAAGAAATTGCATTAAATTCTGAGATATTTTGCAAATATATATGAGTTTACCCCGGTAAACGCGGCTTAGCAAAGGAAATCTCTGTCAATAAAAACCTGTCCGTCCTTACATTTAGGCATGTAGCTTTAGTGACAGTCAGTTTCCCGGCGACAGCCAACTAAATTATATATGTAAGATTACTCGGAATAATGTGCATTAATCGGCAACTCTACCGAGATAAACCCCTTTGGTGACTAATATCGCTCTTTGCGTTTACCGATAACGATCAACTGCCACCAACTGAAAGGATTTTCCTCAACATAAACAAAATATACAACAAAACGCAGCAATAATTGCAAGTCCAGCCAAACAGCAAAGAGCATTTAAGTATGATGCATGACATGCCTTCATTGTGTGTCACGACCCTAGCGAAGCAATATCACCCAATTTACTGCGTGTATTTATTAGTGTAAAATGCTTAATTCATGCAAATCTGCACTTACCAGATTACATCTGCACCGTAGTGACCTGCATGATTTGATTTTATCAATGTAAATGAAAAATGCATCGGATATAAACATTGTCAATATATGTGCGACTGACTATTGGAAGCATACAAAATAAACTGTTTAACCTTATAAGGTAGCCCCAACTTGGCGTCATTCCAATTTTGGGCATGAATACTAGTATTACATAAACATTCTACAAACATCTTTGAACGACATGCTGCTACCACTTATTGCAAGCATTAGGAGGCGATCGCCCGAGTATGTAATAAATCGGTTTGAACATACCTCGCTGCTGAATGCACCAGCTAAGTAACAAAACACATAGGGATGTGAACCTGTACAAGTGGCGTTTGGTGGATTTCGTAACATAACCGAACACTCTTTTTTCGCATATATCCTGGATGCCACTAGGTGTTTGTCGTCAGACATGATTAAACAATAATGTCAGGTATTATGATGGTTGTAAAGTGGGTTTTTCTTACCCATTGGTCCATAAACCAACATACTACGCCACTTGTCACACTCATGCTGAGTATTTCCTTACACTACCGCTATGTCATATTTAGCTAGTTAATCATAAGCCATTCGCATAAGTGTGCACATATATATATATATATATATATATATATATATATATATATATATATATATATATATATATATATATATATATATATATATATATATATATATATATATATATATATATATATATATATATATATATATATATATATATATATATATATATATATATATATATATATATATATATTTATATATATAGATAATCACTGGTCTCGCCGACGGAAGAAAAAACTTTGGCAGAGTTGAAGGGTTACGGATTTGTCTCACTACCACTAGTCTGCGAATTCGAAGTGCCCTAATAATCGTTTTCAAGGTCATAACACGTGCCATCAATATGGCCTCCTCCTCTTCTCGATCCAGTAGGCGTTACTCCTCTTCAGAAGTGGCCAGCAGGGAGTGATTTGACATAACACTCTTCCATCACAATGATCTAATGAACCAGGCGAACTGTGAATAAGCACATTATAAAGCAAATCGGTTTTTGTACGAAATATAATGCGCCATTCGATTCCTCTTTCTTATCGGTAATGCGCATGCGCCAATGGCTGCGCTAATACAGCAGCCGATGAAAGAAGGTCGACAGACAGTACGCATTACCAGCGTAATCACATTTCCTAGCTTTATCAGCATCGCAATGCTTTTTTAAGATATTTGTTGTTATTTGCCATTACTTGTCCTATTCTGTGTTTTGAGATTTGAGATTTACTTATATTAATATGATCACCCATACACACCTTGTTTGATACAAGGGCTACAGTTGGAATGAAGGGTAATAGGAGCGTATACATATATGCAATGTATCGCCCTTTATCAATGACAAAATCATAACTGGCACCAACTTGTCTAGGTATATTGTCTTGGTCTTTAAAACAGAAACGTAGAATAACTTCCCTCGTGCGGCTATACCCAGAGGTTTGCTATACGTAAGGCATGGCTTAATGTATTATAATTTTCAAGCGATGATAGTAGTCCACTTCATCCAATTTTGCAGAAGCTGTGCACCCTCACACCCTAGCACAAACCCATGCCCACATCAGTGGGTGTCAAATTACCGCTCAACATAGCTACTGACAAGTGCATTTATAAAACACAGGTTCGGCTGCTTTGAAAAGCAGATTTGTTACGAGTAAGCAACAAAATATCGTGTCAGTTTGTTAGATTCTCATGAGCTCGGTGTAAGCTATTTTGCACGATGGTATCTATCAGTGGGCAATGGAGCCCAAATATTGATCTATAGCATTGGGAGGGAAAAATAATTGGGATAATTTTACTGCCATTGGAGTATAATATATTATATATCATATACTCTAATCAATATAAGTAAAAAATCAGTCACTTTCATGATAAATCATTACAGATGACGTCATTAATCATTACTAACGATTATCAAAACATGATTGAATGAAATTATTTTGCAATATTGTCAAAGCAAATATAACTTTGTAGCTTTTGTTTTGCGTCTTCGTTGCTTTAACACCATTCTTGTGACCATAGCATAACAATGCATTTATCGCAAATCATACATATTGATTTCAGTTATAATTAATGACCACAACTTTATAAGGCAATCATATTTGGTGACTTTTCGTGCATAACCACATCTACAGTCGTTCTACACTTAGTGGACATTTAAGTCCCTGACAAACAAATTGAATGCAGAGGTTTTCAACAAATTATTACTTGCCGTATTTGCAGCATGATATCTTTTGGCTGACTGCAATAACAGCAGGGCAACGGTACTAAAGTAATCTCCCTTAAACCTATCCATGCCGGTAATCGCATACTGTGTTCTTCTTGTCGAAACTGTTGTCTGTTAATCAGCACAGTATCTAAGTAATCATACGATACCTAATAGTGTTGTTCCCAATCGGGATTCGAACCTATACTCCACGGTAGTGCGCTGCTCGCTGGCGGACACCTTAACCACTTCGCCAAAGTCATGGTCAGACTGTTTAAAGCTTAGGTGGGATTCCTTATTTTGCATTAATGCTTTCCGATACAGCATTCATGTTGTACATGTATCTATCTGTTTATTAATTCATTAACAGATTGTAAATGAGGCAACATACGGAAGCCCGCATCAATGACCTTTAACGTTTTACAACATTTCTATATATAATGCAGCCACAGCATATAGTAGCTCTTTACTTTATATTTCCCTGAGAAAACATCCGTCTAATACGAATATATTGAATATTGTGAGCCGTGGTTAACCTCAATGACCGGAACTACGAAATAGCGACTCATCAAAAGTATAAAGCATTATAGAAAGGAATATGGACGCAATGCCGTCTGACAACGTTGCAAGTAAATATTTGACATCGTGGAACTAGACAGGACTGAAGTAATTGAATTTAGTGTGTTTAACGTTTGGTGAATAATTAATTCAAGGCCATATGTACCTGGGTTAGTGATGGTAAATATATATATCGTGTTCCTTTGCGTATTTGACCAAGTAGCTGTCAAACTGTCGTACTTGCTAACACCACAGCCACGCCATTTACGTCACACACAAAAGGTAAAAATTAATTGCCGATTTCTCAGAGGCGAGAGCCCGAGGGTACGTGAGTCATAACGCGTATACCCATACAATGGCACATATGCTCACTGTGTTACTATACTATTGGTTGCCGTCCCTAATTGTGTGATTCCATTCGTATGATTGTTTTTGCATGTTAGTGTCGACATAACACAAGTATCACGATTCACGATCTACGTCAAATCGACTGCCAAATGGCATGTGTCTATCAGCATTCATAACGTCAACGATAATGTCAATGCAGCATTGTGGCACGGTACTTTTTCTGATCACTAAATTCCAATATAGCAAAGTAAATGTCCACAATATCCCATCATATCGTAGCTACTGCGAGTCAGCAATGTAGCTTTCAAGGTCCATTCAGCCATATTGCTTCTGCTAGTGATCTGATAGTCGGTGTAGTACCTTTTTCACGCAAAGAATCACCCTGTGATATTGAAATGCTCCCAAATATGCGGGCGAATTCAGGTACAGTGATCCATCCAGGCAAAATAAAAATGGTACTTTATCGTCTTATATATTGCCTCTTCAAGGCACAGTGTGTCACCTTCAAATCAACCGTTATGTTGGTTGACTCACGGTAATTGTAGATCTTGATTCTCGCCGCGCTTATGGCGTTTAATATGCTTTCGATCGTAAGAACGTCGTTGATCAAGACCAGCTGATCAAGACATATTATCTTGAAGGTATGTTCGATTAGCTCGAATAATCTTGTTTACTATCGATACGCAGTGTAATAATGTTTCAAATGAGTAGACAATGAAATCATATTTCTTACACATAGGTATCCTCCCCCAGTCAGGCTTTCTACTTGAGATTATATCCTGGTCATAATTAAACCTTGATCATATAAATACGTAGTCAAACGATATATACATTAAATCTGAAAAAAACCTTTAACCTAATGAATTATAGTTATGCGGTACGCTCTGAGGTACAGTACATATACAGTCTGATGCTGCATCGGATAAAGAGGACATGGCTTTTGGCTCACGCATCTACACTGACATGATGTAAGCCAATTGCATTTCCATACCTTTATTCTATTACTTGAACACACACCCTTAGTGTCGAGTACAATCTGTATTCTGCTGTTCGTCACTAAAAGTGGACCAAATCTGACACGCATTCCACACATGAGTAAGTAATAAATAGTAAGGCGCAATTTTGACCACCTCGGTCAAATCTAGCTAATGCATGAAATTGAACGTGCTGCACAATTCATTACTCAAATCCTCGCACAGTTCCTCTGATCTTGTCAACAGTTCTGATCGTCCTACATGTGAAATAGCCAGTCAATCTGTACGAGACCATGAACACGACGGGGCGGATATAATGTGTGTGTGTGTTATTGAGGGAATGGAGGGAGGAGGGAGACAAGCAACTAAGAGGTTGTGTGCGGATGCGAACATAAATACTTTTCATTATAATTAAAACAATTACTTTGTGATAGCTGTTGTTTGAATACCAAAATGGTTGCATGGTGTGAGACATATGCCACATTTCGAGGCTAGTATCCACTTATACTAGGTAATAACGTTAGAAGTAGATATTTCATGCGTAAGAGCTATCAAGCAATCAAGTTGCGCGTTTAGAAGAAGTTTAAGATGTTGCAGCCCTAGTTTTCTCGGTCATGTAATATAACGTTATTTTTATATTAAAGATGAAACGCTGAATATAACAGTTAAAACATATACATTGCGGCGCACTATTTCAAAGTACGCCATTATCTTCTAATATATATATATATGTATAGATCAAATCATGAAATGGCTTCGAGGTTTATATCATGTAACGGTCCTAAGGATATTATATTACAGACAATTTACTGCTTGTAATCATGATTGTAAATGAATAATTCATGCGAATCAGCATTTTCCAGATTGCACGATGTACCGCGCTGCTGTTGAATGCACCTGTGACCAGCTATATTACATAAACATTGTAAATTCGGATTTGAGCCTTTGCGTTTATGTGGCATTAGTTACATTATTTATCTATCGCGGCTGTATTAAATAGATTATAGCTAGGTTATGTAGACTAACTCTGACTGTCTACGCAGTGCCAATTTCCAAAAGCACATAAGACTGTTTATCCGACGTGTTGAGAAGCGGATATCTGATTGGTCGCAGCGACCATGCGCACGATTTTAACAAGTAACTTCCGCGAGGGATGGGTGTATACGTATAACAACCAGCTTGCTTTCGGGCAGGTGGCGAATACGCCCTTTCAACACTCTTTGATCGTATCCATCCTAGATGCCACTTGGTTAGTCGCCAGGCATGGTCCAAAAACTATTTCTGTCGTTAAGTTAGGTGGGTTTTGTTATACCCACAGGCAAATAAATCTCAATACTGTTCCACTCTGTCACTTGATACAAACATTACTAAGCTACACATTAAACACTGGTGTACATAAACAAATGCACATGTTGTAATGCTATGCTGATAAGAGATAAACCACAACCTTACTTCAACATACCGAAAACCGCACTTCTACTAAACCAACAATAACCCGAAAGTGCAATATAGGTGTTTGTGTGTGGCAGCCCAATGTGTGAAAATGGTCAAGATTCATTTCCCCAGCGAGTAACCAGTTGACGTATATTGCATGGTCATTAAGGGATAATTATGCCATACTTGTCTGATGGCTGATTGCATCAACGTAAAAAAAGCTTGTTGATTAAACTCAGTGTCTTGTTTCCGTTAAATAGAACATTTGACTCATACAACTGAGACAAGCAATCACGAATAACGACTCCTGGCACCAGTAAAATCCAATTAAGTCCCCGCTAAGAGCACTCCGTTAAAAGAACCGCCATCAATTCAGTCGTAAATAAATGCTTAAGTGGTATTTTAACGACACAAAATGACTCAGAGGTACAAGCCAAATATCCTATATAGGTAGAACGCATGCAGCTCACTCGCTCTTTATTCTTGTACCTCAGAGAAATACTACACACCAGTATAATTCTGTAATGCATAGAAGGTAACGACGGAAGCTATCACCTAGTCTACTTGAGGTGACAAACCCGCTTACTTTATATCATCCTAGTTATTAGTCCAATTTGTAAATCCGTGCGATGGGTAACTGGTGACCTTCTTGGAGTTATTATTTTATTTGATGCGCTGAATGTTGAATTATCCCTTGAGAGACATCGCTGTGACTCTCATACCAAGATAATGCTAGTCACGTTTTCACAATAAATTGGCCAAGATGCAAACCTCATTTTATTGTAGGCAAACACAGCACAAAATGTTTTGCGGAAGATCCATTACACGCTTTCGCTTATAATGTCCAATACATTGCTTTCTTCGTACTACGTCAGAATATTGAAGCTATTATATTAAAATAAAATAGGCTATGGCACGGCTAGAGGCTCAAAGTTTTTGACTTCGTTTCTAGTATCGATGAGGCACATATCAGCAGGCGAGTATGCGTGAGAAGTTACATTATAAAATGTGCAAATAGTGCGGAGGTACACCGTTCACTTCGGGCCATCGAAAATTTAAATTGGCCAGAACCAGCGATTTCGTTGCCGTACAATCATCAAAGGGGAAACTCTAATGAGCTTAAAGTTAAAATGGTACAAGTGAAACCCAAAATTTTTTTTTTTGGAAAAACAATATTGCATCGCCAAAACTGTATGTCAGCCGTTTAATGATCACTTTGCTTCCAATAACGTAATTTGCAGTAACGTGATCACCAAATAAAAAATGAACTCATTTCAATTAATTTGTGTTTAAGTGCCCATGATGTAAAATAGATTAATTATCATGCCCCCCCCCCCCCGACAAATAAATCAAACCTCATGTCGTGATAGTTTCCTGGCACCTGAATTATTGACAACATGTTGTTCAAGCTGGGAATTCATTCTACTCTATAAAAACGAAATGCATTATGGGTTCGTGATGCATGGTACATCGTATTTAATAACCAAATTCCATCAGTTTTACCTATATAAACAAGAATGAAACTGCACCATTGTTACGTGCTCGAGGTATATTTGACAAGAGACCATGTGCCTCGCGTATCCGATAAGGCATGTGTGGAAATTGGAGTCTGTGTAAAAAAACTTTCGTTAGCGACTACAAACACAATTGCACAGCTATTTAAATAAAGCAGTATTGTGACTGACAAACTATGTCTATTTAGCCCTTGTTAAAGCAGTATATTTAATTTGGTAGCGTAGAACGAAGTTGTCTATACTGTTGCCGTGAGTCAGATAAGGCCTTGTTCTTAAACCTTCTCTATAATTTGGTATGGTTTTATCCCGAGACATTCTGTCATTTGGCAATGCAAGCGTTGCCATTTTGCGTCAAATACATCATCATCCCATTCAAACGTGCGACAATGCGCTCGTTAAGAAAGATTAATAACCAGACAAAATAGGCTTCATTACCCGGTCAAACGAGGCTTCATACATGTTGATGCAGTAGGGGATTACGCTGTTTAGCATTAAGCACGATTTATAATAACCATATATCTATGAAATGTCCGTGACTTGAACGACAATATTATATTGCTCTCAGACAGTCAACAATTCGTAGGTATTGTTAATCGATTCTATTCATCGCACAATTGACGCATTAGCTGTGATAAATTGTACTGTCGTTATCATAGTTATCATCGTCGCTTAATATTATTTGCGGAAATATAAAGACGATTAGATCATGCACATATGACATATATTAAAGGTATATTATTTTTGCGAATAGGGCACGAACAGCCCCTATTCCCTATTGCACAGCGAAGGCCGAAACCAAAATGCATTGACTTGGTTCAAGTCATTCGGTCCGAAAAGTGATTGGTTTTAATCGACAGCCGATATCTCCCGAACAGTGTTTTTTTCCGTGGCTGCACTGCACACTTTTGAGAAATTCTGGAAGTTGCATAAGCCAAAACTACGGGTGAATATATTTCTGTTAACCTGTTCTGATTCATTTAACCTATCC
Source organism: Urechis unicinctus (assembly GCA_034190875.2). Lineage (NCBI taxonomy): Eukaryota > Metazoa > Annelida > Polychaeta > Xenopneusta > Urechidae > Urechis > Urechis unicinctus. The sequence continues at coordinate 21,981,232 of CM067357.1, forward strand.
AGCACGATGCTCGTCCTATGATAATTGAGTAACCTCAAAATCACTGAATCCATTATTAATTGAGCTCACATTCTACACAAATTTAACGAAAATAATCTATATTATTTTGATGAAATCCAATAAGGAAAAAAGAAAACTGCGATTGTCACCTGCACTATCACAAAAGACAATACATATATACAAGGGGTGATTGACATTATATATGCACAGCTACTTTACACTAACATGGCTGCTTTATTAAAAACACAACGGAGTTATATCCACACTACTAATGCCACGGGTGCTTTATATCGACTCAGTTATTGTATATTGACACAGCTAGAGACGTAACTACTTAGTATTAAACAGCTTAATTTAATGTGAGGTAATGTTAGGCAAATAATCATTGTCATTTTCCTGTGTGCTACTTGTTGGTATGGCACCTAAGTGATATGAGCGCCACTGATACGATTTAGACCCAAAAACATGCGCTGCCTTTAGTTGAACACAGTTGGGCAATGATAGGGTCACTCCTGCTTATTCCTACACATGCCTAATACAATCCACGCGCTGAAGCATTGTCTTTAGTCTAAACCGTCATAATGCTAATGGACGCTTCAAATATTCCCTCTTAGCCGTACTAGAATATGACAAGGATGGTAACGAAAACACAACTGGCGATGTATTGTGGTTCAGCAGCTTCTAGTATGTTTTTAGTAGAAGAATGAACGATGACATGTATTGTCATTGAGTAGAGATATAAAGCAAATGCGTCTTTGTTCTGCTTGTTAAAATTGTCAGGAAACAAACATTATTGTTTTAGTTTCGCTCAGTTATTAATAATAATGCATAATGTGGAAGCAAATCATAAACAAAAACAATCACTCAACGTTTACCATCGCATTGTCAGACTCACGCTTGACGAGAAAGAGGATAAAATTCCAGCCGTGCGACGTGGAGGCATGTATAAACATTAAATAGGATGCGTATTAGTCTAGACAAGTCTAATTAATCCATCAGCCGTGTGCCTAGACTGATGGTTTGCACGCGCAACGTTTTACAAGTACCGAAGTCTAAGCAAAAATAAAATATAGGTGCAAGATGGGTCATTGAGTTTAAATAGCAAATCTTGTGACAAAGAGTGATGTGGCTGACCCATTCATGCTTGCGCCGCACTGGCCCGATATTCTTCTGGCATCATAATCAAAGTATAGAGACCAGTATCAATAATTGTTCCAAATGGTGCGAAATATTTATTCGACCTATGACCTCAATATATGTTTCTATATGATCGCAGCTTAATCTTTGTTTAGGTTAGTCGATGATGTTGTTTTTTGTTATATATGTTGCATACCGACAATGGGAACGTCAACTTACGCGAATGATCTAGCTAACAAAGCCTCAAACCACTGGTATGAAGATAAACAGCTATTACACTTACGCAAAAAGTGACCGAATAAAACAGCATTTAACACCAAGGCGCTTATGTGACGTATTATTCCTGTTTAGTTCACCTTGTGCGACGTTGAATTACATGCAAATAAAAGAATTATAGTTCACGGGTCTACAAATTCTGTTTAATTCTGTCTTTAGGCAAGTCACCAATTCATTCCTTCTAAAGGCCAATCAGTATGTAGAACAAGTAAAATCCTCCCGTTGATTACTTTTTGTGTTTTTTTTAAATAACGACCTGCGATTTCCAAATTGACCTGACAAACCAAGCCAATATAGGTTGTTATAAATCTCAGACTGTTCATGCGAGACTCTTACAATGATTTCGAGTATTCGGCTTACCGTATTCGTAGCTACCATCACATATATATTGGGGTTCACTGATCACGAGCAAATTAATCGAGAGCATCACCGGTTACTTTACTCTTATAACGCTGGCAAAATGTGTCTTCACAATACGTCATTTCAATGAAGCATGAAGTAATGTTCATAATAAACCACCGGCGCTGATGATAAATGACACTCATGGTAGTAACTCACAAATAGAACGCACGCGGCAGGTCACTGTGTTAACCAATGATATACTAAACAACAGGGTTTGTGATAGCAGCCTAAGGCCGATTCGTGTATTATCGCCCCCCCCCCCCCCCCTACTAGTACAAGCGTTTTATTGGTAGGAATTTGCCAAGCCATAAACTGCATTTGTAATATTTGGAATCAGCAGTATAACATCCATCCCAAACTATGATCGGCAATATCTCTGCGTTCTCTGAATTAAACATGCTGACATCAGCATAGGGCAACGCTTAAGAACCGCTTGATCACCCTAGTATCGAGGTTAACGATACCCCTTTTCCTTCAAATGATGTCCACACATACTCATTTGCATGTACGCAAATTCACCTGAGCATTATATCATGCTCCTTGACGCGTGAGCATTTTTAAGCTTAGGTAAACACTCACTAAATCACTCACTTATTCACTCACTTACTCATCCACTTGCTCACTTTAAACTTTATGCGTCATTAGCCGATTATTAAGCAGGTTCCTTGGCAATGACGTGTTCTGTATTAATAACCCGTTATAGAGCAGTCATGTATCAGACATACAGAGTGCAAATGCATTGCACAATTGTATTTGCTCTTCGATGATCCATCTTGGTATTTGGTACAACATAACGTACGAGGTGTTACATGTTTTATCACTACCACACTCATTAAAACCAACTAACTGGTTTTAGCAACTATTATGATTATTTTAGGACTAAATGGCATGGAAACAAGGACTACATTATGGCAGAGATTTTAAAACCGATGCATCCTTTTTTCTTTATATCGCTCGGTTTATTTGTATTATAAATTCCACACTATGAGAAGTTGCCTATATAGCACATTTGAGGCCCCATACAAAACCACTGGTGGGCGACTATGCAAAGCTTGATTCATCGGTCCTTAAAATCTGCAAGTCAGTGAACCGGCACCAAAACTTATAGCAATCAATCAAAATTCAGCGGTTCTAATGGACTGCAAATGATGTTACTTTTCAGGTTCGCCCATATGAACGGCACAATTCCGCTGACAATTGATATGACGATGTTAGTGGAAGTGACCAAGCGGAATAGGCTGCAATGAATGCTTAGTGACTCATTAATACAGTGCTCTATGCGTATATGGACTGCTGATATCGGCATATTGATAATAGCACGGTCCATCATCTACTTGGCAGCACTCATTCTTTCTCCAATATTCGGTAGTATCTGCATTATTTTTATGGTTTGGGGCAAATATGTTTTTTATATTGAGGAGTCCATAACAGTGTGTGCGCAAGGCTCGTGTAGACTGGATCAGCCACTACACTTTTTTTAATAGTTGCCTTAGAAGCAGATTGTTGAGATTTTCCCATTACAACAAAACAAATTTTATAGTCCATTGATATTTATGGCAATTTATTTTCTCATCTTAATTATATATCGACAGTAGCACTTAAAAGTGTCTGGACAATTATATTGACGAGATTGCATTGAAATGGCAGCAATACTCTACAATATATCTCAGCTGTACTATTTTGTAATTTTGAAAATGTACGTTTGTGGTTACTTCTAAGCCAAATAAAGCTCGCATTTCCATCCCGCTTGAATATCATCAAAATAAATCGGAAAAAAGGACGCATCATTTTAAACACATTAAGAATGACATTTTAATTAGCAAAATCACGCGTTGGTGAGAATTGCGATGGCAGCCCGTGTACGCAGTCACTGGCTGATGTATTGAATTCAAGTCAGCCTCCTGCAATTGCCATTCATAACGCGGGGAACTTACCACGCTTTTTGTCGTAATGCAGCGTTGCAATATTATGCCTGGGTGGACAAAAGCTCAAATAATGGTGCGCTCACCCCGACCCTGATGTTTGTGCCTTTTGATACGAAAGCCATTCGTGGAGAATAAATATAGCCGCTATAATCATTTTGCTTTCTCTTAATTGATGTTCTAACAATAACAAATGAGATTGTCTGGGAAATCGAGCATGTGATTTTAAAGAAATTGAAATAATGCTTAAAGAAAAGGCTCAATAGATGAAAACTTCAATTGATTCATTGTGGACGATTTCTATCACAGACGTGCGCTATATATTTTTTGTGTGTCATTACTGAATCCATCTATTTCATGTAATGTATGGATCTCACAACTACCGAGAGACTGCGCCAGGTGCTGACCAAACCTCAGACCTAAAAACTCGGCTTCGTTGCTCGAGGGAAACGTCAGACATGTGCTAGAAAGTTCTGCACGGCCATATATGATACCGAAAATGCGTGGCGGTAAATTCCAATGGCAGTCTGTGCCGGATTAATGGGTCATACTGATAACAGGCATGACAGAAGAGTCAAACTATAAACCATTTCAGACGACAGACTCATTTACGTTGCGTTCGTTTGGTTTTACTTGTATACTGCTTACTTAACTTGATATGCTTGTTAAAGAGGGTTTTCAGTCTCATGTAAGACAATCGGGAATCATTTGGTTTCTATTATACTACGCCTAACGCAGCAGCTAAATAATGCCGGTGGGTTTTTGTCTGGCGAATTGCACTGAGCCGAACGATATGCTGATCAATTTTCCACATTATTAGTATGCATGAATACACATGATAAACAGCAAATTTCACTTTCATTGAGCCGTTCGATTCACCAATAAACGGCACCTCCATTAGACCATAAGCCCCATGAGTGGTGGCGGTAAATCATTCCGCGCGTCCAATTACTAACTGTCTACTGCTGTGTATACTTTTGCGAAGGTTACAAAATGTCGATTCCATCATATCCATACTAATTATAGTGGTGGGTAACACCCACAAGCTAATTAGTAACTGGCGTCCCATAAGTAATCATAACTAACTAACCTTGGCTAAGGTTAAAATATATAGATTTCATCAAATCCTTACTAATTGAATTAGTGGCCAACATCTACAAGCTAATTAGTAACTTTCGCCTAGTGATAATGTACCCTTTATAATAAAATGAGAGTCGGAGAAGGTAGGTTGTTACTGGCTAATACAAAGCGGGTATGCTCAGAGCTTGATCTAAAATATAGTAAAATTATTAATTCCTATTCGAATCTGCGGTAGATTATATATGGCGCCATGTCTCACTGTTACCGGCATAATACATCAATGTAATACTGGAGGAAGCTGTGAGCCTTGTGGGAGAGCATAGACATATTGTCAATCCCTCAATGACATTGTGGACCATTTGTTTGACACGTGACTGGCGGATAAGTGCAATAAATCATTAATAACCGTTCCTATTTGGTATGTTCAGGTTGATGTAAAACTCGCGTTTGGCAATGTACAATCTTCTTAATTGATAATCGTCGAATGATAGAATATGTTGGTTAAGGCTTTATCGTATTTAAAGCAATACGGAAAACTGCAAACCTTTATAGTTTTATTAATTAGCTACGGTCAACATTAACTAATAATCCCCAACCAAAAGATCGTTAGAGGCGACTACAAAATAGTATGTAGCAAGACATACCGACTCTACGAATTATTAACCATCTGTAATTTCGATGACAAGAAGTGCCAGATTACTGGCGCTGAGCGTGTGATATTATACGACACTGCCTGGTCAATGCTCAAAGCACTATATAACCTGAATTTGCAATGTTCATGAAAGGTCATATCTCATTTTATCAAGTACAGTGCATCAATGGGTTAAGACAGTCATTATTAATCAACTCCACTTTTCTCAACTTAGATGGCATCATCAAAACATTCACAATTTGTCAAATGCAGCAATATTACAGTGCATGCCAGCTATTGCTCAATGGGGTCTTTTATGTAGCCGTTTATCGGAATGATGCATTCGGCGTTCGTGAGTTATTTATTTCTCATTATACAGGATACAATGTGCGCGTAGAATAGAAAACCCAGCATGCTTAAAATATGATATATATATATCTGTCTTTGGATCATAGGTGAAGCAACGACAAGTCCCGTTTAGGCGTTTTAGTTTGTCCCCATTTACCACTTGTAATAAACCATTTAGCCCATTGGGGAGTAGGTAGTTAGGCGCGCACGCATGCGAAGGTCAGATCTAATTTAAGTTTTGATATAAGCCACAAACGGGTTATTGCACATACAGAATAAATCTAGGTGCGTTTTTTTATATCATTATTGATTGATGCGCATATTTAGAAAAGTTTGCATTTTTGGGAAATAATGGGGCAAAACAAATCCGTCAATATTACTTTGTTTTTCTTGCACTCGACGCTTGGAATACTGTTAATGATATGAATGGTTTAGTAAGCAAGGTAACTCATAATAATCAACAGGTCAATATTCTGGAAAAAGATACGAGCAATTAACTTAGCCTTAACAATGCTAGTACTGCATGATGATGGATATTTCATGCAATACTTAATTTAATATAAGCAATAACCGCTCATGTAGTTTGGTAACAAGAGGTTTTCCCATAACCCGGGCGCAATCTGTAAGTTCGCAATTAAAGGGGACAAGCTTTCCTCCATGCTTTCGTTACTGCCGTTGCAACGTTAAGTAGCAGCTGGACCGATCGCTATAGGTATGTAGATATCATAAAACATGATATACACCTGATTTTTATTCAACAAAACTTTCTGCGAGAAGTTTTAATTCTGTACAGTTGAACCATGAACTGGTGTATAAGGCACCTAGAGAGAAAGAGAGATAATTGTGGAGAGACAGGATAAAAGGGAGAGAGAGAGAGGGTTAGATGGAGAAAGAGAGATGTTATGTTTAACCAATCGATATCTTTTAATACTAGTTTTACACATCAAGGCATTTTAGTTGTTTCAAATTGGGCCGTTTGATCCCAGACTAACTGGTAAACAACGTTTTTCTGGCACAATGTGTTTGGCTTCAAAGTTTGGTGGTGAAAAAACGCTGTATAATACTTTATATTACGTCAAATAAGGCACGTTTATTGTTTTGGGGGGCAATTCACTCACTCGGTAAAATGCCAATATGCTATGTAATGAACCAATTACTACGTTAGAACGGGTGTCTTAACTTCCACACATGGTAGAATGTGCCAAAAATTCAAAATGCTACCCTTCCTAATATCATTCATTTCACTGTAACTTTCTTCCAAAGCCAATTTCAAAACATTCAGCGTATTTTATGTTGTCGCAGCACGAGACATAATCTGCGGATTTAAATATTTTGTAGTTTTGGCAGGCTTTCCGTTTATAAATCTCCACAGACGATTATCAAAATCGCGGAGGCTGTCAAGTATATATTATAGTGAGTGCATCTGACAAAAGCAGTGCGTGTTTCGGAAATATCAGAGAAAGAGTGATTAATTAATTGCTTTTCTTCACCAGACAAAAGTCTCTTAGGCATTATTGCGTTATCAATGTAAAAAATTAACAAAAGTAAAAGGGTTTGCTCAACTTATTTTGCACAACATAAAAACTAGTTCTCTCGCATATAGAAGGATCAAATGAAAGATTCCATGAAAACCAACATACAAAAGACATTTCGTATCGCACAATGTTTTGCAAATGCAAACAAATATCACGCACCATTGCCCAATCTTCAGAAGATGCATCCTGAACAAATTCGCCAGGATATATTTGATCCATGTTCCATAATTGTACGCTTTCGATGTTAGATCACAGGCGGACATAACCATATCAAACATATATTTCAATCATTCGTTAGATTATTTCCGTTTGTCTGTAATGTGTTTACTAATTGGCATTGCTCCCACCATTTGTCAGGTTTGGTCGCCATTTTAATATTGCGTGCAAAATAACGACTCGACGACGCGGACTGCAAATTAAAAATAGGGTGCAGTGCCGGCGTGCACGGACGCATTTGAGAGGGACCTAAATGCGGAATGGGCTATTGTTGCATTAAGACACGAAAGTAGAGGGAAACCATAATATGATAAACCAGAAAATGCCGTGGCAATCGCAAAGGTATGTAATTTGTAAGCGATCATAAGAATGCTAATGCGTAATGTTGTCACAGGGAGACGGAATATACCGTATTGACAAGCAAGTATTTAGCGAACAATTGACACGAAAATATTTCAGCAAAACAGGACAATATTGTCATATATATATATATATATATATATATATATATATATATATATATATATATATATATATATATATATATATATATATATATATATATCAGCTTTATTGCCGTTTTCTTTTGCGATATGTCATTGTTCGTCGCGGTAAGATATGCAATATTGCTTATCAGTCAACTACCAGGTAGCACGACGTCAGTGGCAATCAAGCAGGAGGAATTAGACATAAATGTCAGCTTTATTGCTCTTTCTCATCTGCTGCGTGAGTGCAAATGACCTGCAACAAATATCGGCATTTATTTTGTCAAACATATTGGTTCTTAATGCAAAGTGGTGATTTTATGCACTTCCACAATTGCTTAACAACCGATGTATCAAGATATGACTCCCACAGTAAAGAAGAGTTTCGAAATATGTAACATTAAATATAATCTACCAAAACAGAAAATAAAGTAACGGAATGTCACGCCTCAATGAACGTTTGTTACAATCTGCAGTGCCTGGAGATAATATTCCACTTCACTTCACCCATATCATCCCGCGACTCACAAACAGACATCGTAACTGGTGTAAGTAGATCATGCCATGCATTTTGACAGAGGTACAATATGTTAATATGCAATGTGTCGGTGCCAGATACAATTGATAATCTGCTGCCAACTGTGCAAAGCTGTTAGAAAGACTAATTTATGGTATTTTGCATATATTGGGAACACCACCAGTCTTCGAATATTGTTTACAAAAACTATTTAAATGAATGGCAACAGAATCAAGTAACAATAGTCGGGCAATGCCACCATCGTCTTGTATCATTGTATAATTATAACGCATCTTTTACACGCAATTCATCGTAGAATAAAGCCATTGATGTGATTCACTACAAGGCTCATGACAACAAATTCTTTTAGGTAGTTTTTAGTATGCTTAGGATGAATACTCGGATATGCGGAGCGGAAAACTTTCACCTTGAAATATAAATGAAGTACAGCGAGCCAGCAAGATAAGAAAGTATCACGGGCTTATTTATGCCATTGTAAGGAGAACGATCGGGTAATTTAGCGCACAGGGTAATGGTACCTATACAGGAATGTCATCAGTCGACGGCTGGCATGCCCATAGTAGGTGTGCAATTCCATTAGTGTCTTTTTCTCTTTGAAAAAAAGACCTTTCATTGACAATGTTTGCGCTGAACATTCTAGACTAGCATGTTATGGTTACGGTGCATTTGTTGCTTACCAGTAGGCATTAATTTGTGCAAGTAAAACAGTTCCAACGCAACACAAGACGCATGGAGTGGTTTTTACAATGCCGGTTGACTACAGCTCGTGCAATTACAGTCCCTTTTTCGCACCAACACGGTTAACTATCGACGTTTATATAAATCCTATTTTGGTATTAACTTTGGAAATCTTTAGGGTTTGCTTTCAACAAAAAGATATTTTGACCATTCATAATGTAGAGGAGCATCAACTGTTCTAATGGACAAACAACATATAGTTGCATGTTCAGAATTTAATGGGCTTCCTTCGAGTGTGAATCAATTTATGATACGAACAGCCATGGGTAACCTCTTTCAATAACTCTGGTGAGACACAGCTGTTGTTGATGAATGAATTGAATCTTCATGCTAACCTTAAACACGATGGGTTCGTGCGGGTTGTTTAATTTGGATCACATGAGCAAAAAGCAGCTGCAAGTTTGTTAAGTACTAAATTCTGATGAATCATATAATCAGCGCTATACACGCAGCATAGCAATACATATATGCGGTCGAGGTATCGTTACACAGCGTAAGATCACATAAATGCAATTCTCCTCCCTAACTACGCTATACACGCAGCATAGCAATACATATATGCAATCGATTTATCGTTACACAGCGTAAAATCACATAACTGCAGTTCCCCTTAACTGTGTATTGTGATGTTGAATAATTTCTAACGTCTTCTCTAATGCCATGCGACTGTGCCGTTACTGAAAATGAGGCTGAGGCAGGGATTGGATGAATATTGCTCTCGCCTGGGTGTTTCATCAAATAAAAAACTTCTTTACCCAAAGCCTGCATACTAGCAAAAACAACAGGGCTTGTTCTTTCGGGGGAAACGCTAATACACCAGAAGCGATGATATAACGCAAATGGCGTCAAATGGCGTCAATGAAAAGTACAGACGTTTCAATGATGCACTTGTCATCCATAAATTAATGGAACGAAAGATGTTTAATGTTCATGACGTAATGTTTCTTCGTTACCATGTCACAGAGGGTTTGTTAATGGCAAACAGTCGACTCGTTACCGCTGTTATATAAATTACTACGACTGATTCTGTAACCAAACAATACATTGCACTGTTACCGCTGTATTCGAATTCTGATAACATTTCTGAACGACACTAGAGTCTAAATTACGTGCTGTCAGTGCTGATGAAACACCATGTAAATGTGATTTGCCAATCGGTCTGGTGTGCTTTTGTTTTAATCATTCACTTAACAAGAAATATGGCTTGCAGTTTGAAATATACAGCCCATTTGGAAACGACCTAATGTGACTGTTAACCCGTTCTATATAACAGACAGATGGTAATCTCATACATGCCTACCGGTGCAGAATAGCGGTAGCAAATAATTTTCTTGATTAAATCCAACTAATAATATAGGCAAATAATGTATTTGTAGTAGCCAAATGCACTAGGTCTAAAGTTTGTGGCCAACTAAGTAAGACAAATCACATTGTTGCATTTATAGATGGGATGGAAATGGCGAAATGGCATTTTGGCAAGTGCGATCATGCCAATAGCAAAAAACAGCACCATGCTTAGCAGCAATGTGATCGTTGACGCGATATCGCGCTAATCTGGACACCGTCTTCTGTAGCTGAACTAGATATATTATACACTTCGTCGTTACATCTAGATTTCCAGACTTGCATTATAGCACTATGCTAAAGTGCAAACGTACAACTTTTGTATAGAAGAAAAGCCAAAAATTGCATATAGGTGTTCAGGTATTATGGTCATACTTTATCCCGAGTAGCTAAGTACCGAACCCATGTACTGCTCATCATCATTGTCTGTCGTCTTTGCCAACCCTCTGCTGCTGATTTCATTTCCAGAGTTACTGAATGCTATATGCATATGTTGTAGTATATATTTCTATGCACTGTCATGGTAATTCATGGGTAACTGGTGACCTTCTTTGAGTTATTATTTTATTTGATGCGCTGAATGTTGAATTATCCCTTGAGAGACATCGCTGTGGCTCTCATACCAAGATAATGCTAGTCACGTTTTCACAATAAATTGGCCAAGATGCAAACCTCATTCTATTGTAGGCAAACACAGCACAAAATGTTTTGCGGAAGATCCATTACACGCTTTCGCTTATAATGTCCAATACATGGCTTTCTTCGTAATACGTTAGAATATTGAAGCTATTATATTTGGGTCATAAAATTAGACTATGGCACGGCTAGAGGCTCAACGTTTTTGACTTCGTTTCTAGCATCGATGAGGCACATATCAGCTGGCGAGTATGCGTGAGAAGTTACATTATGAAATGTGCAAATAGTGCGGAGGTACACCGTTCACCACGGGCCATGGAAAATTTAAATTGGCCAGAACCAGCGATTTCGTTGCCGTACAATCATCAAAGGGGTAACTCTAATGAGCTAAAAGTTAAAATAGTACAAAATACTATGAAAAAGCCATTTTTTGTTTTTGGAAAAACAATATTGCATCGCCAAAACTGTATGTCAGCCGTTTAATGATCACTTTGCTTCCAATAACGCAATTAATTTGTACTAACGTGATCACCAAATAAAAAATGAACTCATGTCAATTAATTTGTGTTAAAGTGCCCATGATGTAAAATAGATGAATTATCATGCACCCCCCCCCCCCCCCCGACAAAAATATCAAACCTCATGTCGTGATATTTTCCTGGCACCTGAATTATTGACAACATGTTGTTCAAGCTGGGAATTCATTCTACTCTATAAAAACGAAATGCATTATGGGTTCGTGATGCATGGTAAATCGTATTTAATAACCAAATTCCATCAGTTTTACCTTTATAAACAAGAATGAAACTGCACCATTGTTACGTGCTCGAGGTATATTTGACAAGAGACCATGTGCCTCGCGTATCCGATAAGACATGTGTGGAAATTGGAGTCTGTGTAACAAAACTTTCGTTAGCGACTAAAAACACAATTGCACAGCTATTCAAATAAAGCAGTATTGTGACTGACAAACTATGTCTATTTAGCCCTTGTTAAAGCAGTACATTTAACTTGGTAGCGTAGAACGAAGTTGTCTATACTGTTGCCGTGGGTCAGATAAGGCTTTGTTCTTAAACCTTCTCTATAATTTGGCATGGTTTTATGCCGAGACATTCTGTCATTTGGCAATGCAAGCGTTGCCATTTTGCGTCAAATACATCATCATCCCATTCAAACGTGCGACAATGCGCTCGTTAAGAAAGATTAATAACCAGACAAAATAGGCTTCATTACCTGGTCAAACGAGGCTTCATACATGTTGATGCAGTAGGGGATTACGCTGTTTAGCATTAAGCACGATTTATAATAACCATATATCTATGGAATGTCCGTGACTTGAACGACAATATTATATTGCTCTCAGACAGTCAACAATTCGTAGGTATTGTTAATCGATTCTATTCATCGCACAATTGACGCATTAGCCGTGATAAATTGTACTGTCGTTATCATAGTTATCATCGTCGCTTAATATTATTTTATTAAGAAGATTGGATCATGCATATATGACATATATTAAAGGTATATTATTGAAGCGAAGGCCAAAACCAAAACGCATTGACCTGCTTCAAGTCATTCGGTCCGAAAAGTGATTGGTTTGAATCGACAGCCGATATCTCCCGAATAGTGTTTTATTTCCGTGACTGCACTGCACACTTTTGAGAAATTCTGGAAGTTGCATAAACCAAAACTACGGGTGAATATATTTCTTCTGTTAACCTGTCCTGATTCATTTGACTTATCCAGCACGATGCTCGTCCTATGATAATTGAGTAACCTCAAAATCATTGGTTCCATTATTAATTGAGCTCACATTCTACACAAATTTAATGAAAATAATCTATATTATTTTGATGAAATCCAATAAGGTTTCGAAAACTGCGATTGTCACCTGCACTATCACAAAATACACTGCATATATACAAGGGGTGATTGACATTATATATACACAGCTACTTTACACTAACATGGCTGCTTTATTAAAAACACAACGGAGTTATATCCACACTACTAATGCCACGTGTGCTTTATATCGACTCAGTTATTGTATATTGACACAGCTAGAGACGTAACTACTAAGTATTAAACACAGCTTAATTTAATGTGAGGTAATGTTAGGCAAATAATCATTGTCATTTTCCTGTGTGCTACTTGTTGGTATGGCACCTAAGTGATTTAGACCCCAATACATACTCTGCCTTTAGTTGAACACAGTTGGGCAATGATAGGGTCACTCCTGCTTATTCCTTCACAGGCCTAATACAATCCACGCGCTAAAGCATTATCTCTAGCCAAACACTCATAATGCTAATGGACGCTTCAAATATTCCCTCTTAGCCGTACTAGAATATGACAAGGATGGTAACGCAAACACAACTGGCAATGTATTGTGGTTCAGCAGCTTCTAGTATGTTTTTTTAGTGGAAGAATGAAGGATGACATGTATTGTCATTGAGTAGAGATATAAAGCAAATGCGTCTTTGTTCTGCTTGTTAAAATTGTCAGGAAACAAACATTATTGTTTTAGTTTCGCTCAGTTATTAATAATAATGCATAATGTGGAAGCAAATCATAAACAAAAACAATCACTCAACGTTTACCATCACATTGTCAGACTCACACTTGATGAGAAAGAGGATAAAATTCCAGCCGTGCGACGTGGAGGCATGTATACAACATTAAATAGGATGCGTATTAGTCTAGTCAAGTCTAATTAATCAAACAGCCGTGTGCCTAGACTGATGGTTTGCACGCGCAACGTTTTATAAGTACCGAAGTCTAAGCAAAAATAAAATATAGGTGCAAGATGGGTCATTGAGTTTAAATAGCAAATCTTGTGACAAAGAGTGATGTGGCTGACCCATTCATGCTTGCGCCGCACTGGCCCGATATTCTTCTGGCATCATAATCCAAGACTACAGACCAGTATCATTAATGGTTCCAAATGGAGCGAAATATTTATTCAACCTATGACCTCAATATATGTTTCTATATGATCGCAGCTTAATCTTTGTTTAGGTTTGTCGATGATGTTGTTTTTTGTTATATATGTTGCATACCGACAATTGGAACGTCAACTTACGCGAATGATCTAGCTAACAAAGCCTCAAACCACTGGTATGAAGATAAACAGCTGTTACACTTGCGCAAAAAGTGACCGAATCAAACAGCATTTAACACAAAGGCGCTTATGTGACGGATTATTCCTGTTTAGTTCACCTTGTGCGTCGTTGAATTACATGCAAATAAAAGAATTATGGTTCACGGGTCTACAAATTCTGTTTAATTCTGTCTTTAGGCAAGTCACCAATTCATTGTTTCTATAGGCCAATCAGTATGTAGAACAAGTAAAATCCTCCCGTTGATTACTTTTTGTGTTTTTTTTTAAATAACGACCTGCGATGTCCAAATTGACCTGACAAACCAAGCCAATATAGGTTGTTATAAATCTCAGACTGTTTCATGCGAGACTCTTACAATGATTTCGAGTATTCGGCTTACCGTATTCGTAGCTACCATCACATATATATTGGGGTTCACTGATCACGAGCAAATTAATCGAGTGCATCACCGGTTACTTTACTCTTATAACGCTGGCAAAATGTGTCTTCACAATACGTCATTTCAATGGAGCATGAAGTAATGTTCATAATAAACCACCGGCGCTGATGATAAATGACACTCATGGTATTATCTCACAAATAGAACGCACGCGGCAGGTAACTGTGTTAACCAATGATATACTAAGCAACAGGGTTTGTGATAGCAGCCTAAGGCCGAATCGTGTATTATCGCCCCCCCCCCCACCCCCCTAGTACAAGCGTTTTATTGGTAGGAAATTGCCATGCCATAAACTGCATTTGTAATATTCTGCCGATATTCAAACCCCGTTCAAACATACGTGGCATATGCGTCATGCATCCTAATGGCGATGATACGATGAGTGGTAAAATTGGATTGCTTTGAGGTATGAATATGTCCTTGTTTAATTTACATGGGTTACCCACGTGGTCATATTACGCATTATTGCATAACGCTATCGTAAAAAAGATAGCGATATGCACAATTAGCCTGGCCTTCGATGTTCTGCCGCATACTAATGATTTTGTCTGCAGCCATTGTTTGCAAATCATGAACGCATACTCTTGGTATTGCAGTTAAGCAAAATGTGCATTGGATTGAAGAGGCACACCAGAAACAGGCCCTATCATGATTCGAACCATTAAGCCAATCGCTTGAAGGCTAGCAATGCTAATTCTTTGTTTTGAATGTTTGGAAGCCTCTGAGTGTTATTGATATGTAAAACATCGGTAATGAATTGTTCTGATGATGTAAGCTTCTCTTACAGCGAGACCATTCATTATCTGAGAGTTTCAACGATGTGTGGTGATATTATACTAGCATGTTTGCAAAAAAATACTATTCGGAGACATGGGTTTTACGCTGGTTTATATGCAGATGTAATTGAAATGCTTCAGTCTCTGACGCCATACACACATCTTGTAACAGTATTCCTTGTATGCCATAGCATACTTATCTCAAAGAGTTTATTTAATCAAGCTGGTCTCAGTGACAACACCACTTAGAGGCCCCGTTAGAACTCAAACCCATAATCAACCGGCCTTGAGGCGAACGCCTTTATCAATTCTCCACAGTACCCACCCATCCAACCTCAAGTCATTATTCCGTAATGTTGTACGGCAATGATCAGGTCACAGACTTTCAGGCTCATTTCTACCCCATGACCGCCATGTTTGAATCAGCAGTGTAACATCCATCCCAAACTATGATCGGCAATATCTCTGCGTTCTCTGAATTAAACATGCTGACATCAGCATAGGGCAACGCTTAAGAACCGCTTGATCACCCTAGTATCGAGGTTCACGATAACCCTTTTCCTTCAAATGATGTCCACACATACTCATTTGCACGTACGCACATTCACCTGAGCATTATATCATGCTCCTTGATGCGTGAGCATTTTTAAGCTTAGGTAAACACTCGTCATTAACCGATTATTAAGCAGGTTCCTTGGCAATGACGTGTTTTGTATTAATTATCCGTTATAGAGCAGTCATGTATCAGACATACAGAGTGCAAATGCATTGCACAATTGTATTTGCTCTTCGATGATCCAACTTGGTATTTGTTACCACATAACGTACTAGGTGTTACATATTTTATCACTACCACACTCATTAAAACCAACTAACTGGTTTTGGCAACTATTATGATTATTTTAGGAGTAAATGGCATGGAAACAAGGACTACATTATGGCAGAGATTTTGAAACCGATGCATCCTTTTTCTTTATATCGCTCGGTTTATTTGTATTATAAATTCCACACTATGAGAAGTTGCCTATATAGCACATTTGAGGCCCCATACAAAACCACTGGTGGGCGACTATGCAAAGCTTGATTCATCGGTCCTTAAAATCTGCAAGTCAGTGAACCGGCACCAAAACTTATAGCAATCAATCAAAATTCAGCGGTTCTAATGGACTGCAAATAATGTTACTTTTCAGGTTCGCCCATATGAACGGCACAATTCCGCTGACAATTGATATGACGATGTTAGTGGAAGTGACCAAGCGGAATAGGCTGCAATGAATGCTTTGTGACTCATTAATACAGTGCTCTATGCGTATATGGACTGCTGATATCGGCATATTGATAATAGCACGGTCCATCATCTACTTGGCAGCACTCATTCTTTCTCCAATATTCGGTAGTATCTGCATTATTTTAATGGTTTGGGGCAAATATGTTTTTTATATTGAGGAGTCCATAACAGTGTGTGCGCAAGGCTCGTGTAGACTAGATCAGCCACTACACTTTTTTTAATAGTTGCCTTAGAAGCAGATTGTTGAGATTTTCCCATTACAACAAAACAA
Organism: Urechis unicinctus; assembly: GCA_034190875.2. Taxonomy (NCBI): domain Eukaryota; kingdom Metazoa; phylum Annelida; class Polychaeta; order Xenopneusta; family Urechidae; genus Urechis; species Urechis unicinctus. The sequence goes on from CM067357.1 coordinate 21,998,416, forward strand.
ATTTTATAGTCCATTGATATTTATGGCAATTTATTTTCTCATCTTAATTATATATAGATAGTAGCACTTAAAAGTGTCTGGACAATTATATTGACGAGATTGCATTGAAACAGCAGCAATACTCTACAATATATCTCAGCTGTACTATTTTGTAATTTTGAAAATGTACGTTTGTGGTTACTTCTAAGCCAAATAAAGCTCGCATTTCCATCCCGCTTGAATATCATCAAAATAAATCGGAAAAAAGGACGCATCATTTTAAACACACTAAGAATGACATTTTAATTAGCAAAATCACGCGTTGGTGAGAATTGCGATGGCAGCCCGTGTACGCAGTCACTGGCTGATGTATTGAATTCAAGTCAGCCTCCTGCAATTGCCATTCATAACGCGGGGAACTTACCACGCTTTTAGTCGTAATGCAGCGTTGCAATATTATGCCTTGGTGGACAAAAGCTCAAATAATGGTGCGCTCACCCCGACCCTGATGTTTGTGCCTTTTGATACGAAAGCCATTCGTGGAGAATAAATATAGCCGCTATAATCATTTTGCTTTCTCTTAATTGATGTTCTAACAATAACTAATGAGATTGTCTGGTAAATCGAGCATGTGATTTTAACGAAATTGAAATAATGCTCAAAGAAAAGGCTCAATAGATGAAAACTTCAATTGATTCATTGTGGACGATGTCTATCACAGAAGTGCGCTATATATTTTTTGTGTGTCATTACTGAATCCATCCATTTCATGTAATGTATGGATCTCACAACTACCGAGAGACTGCGCCAGGTGCTGACCAAACCTCAGACCTAAAAACTCGGCTTCGTTGCTCGAGGGAAACGTCAGACATGTGCTAGAAAGTTCTGCACGGCCATATATGATACCGTAAATGCGTGGCAGTAAATTCCAATGGCAGTCTGTGCCGGATTAATGGGTCATGCTGATAACAGGCATGACCGAAGAGTCAAACTATAAACCATTTCAGACGACAGACTCATTTACGTTGCGTTCGTTTGGTTTTACTTGTATACTGCTTACTTAACTTGATATGCTTGTTAAAGAGGGTTTTCAGTCTCATGTAAGACAATCGGGAATCATTTGGTTTCTATTATATTACGCCTAACGCAGCAGCTAAATAATGCCGGTGTGTTTTTGTCTGGCGAATTGCACTGAGCCGAACGATATGCTGATCAATTTGCCACATTTTAGTATGCATGAATACACATGATAAACAGCAAATTTTCACTTTCATTGAGCCGTTCGATTCACCTATAAACGGCACCTCCATTAGACCATAAGCCGCATGAGTTGTGGCGGTAAATCATTCCGCGCGTCCAATTACTAACTGTCTACTGCTGTGTATACTTTTGCGAAGGTTACAAAATGTCAATTCCATCATATCCATACTAATTATAGTGATGGGTAACACCCACAAGCTAATTAATAACTGGCGTCCCATAAGTAATCATAACTAACTAACCTTTGCTAAGGTTAAAAATATATAGATTTCATCAAATCCTTACTCATTGAATTAGTGGCCAACATCTACAAGCTAATTAGTAACTTTCGCCTAGTGATAATGTACCCTTCATAATAAAATGAAAGTCGGAGAAGGTAGGTTGTTACTGGCTAATACAAAGCGGGTATGCTCAGAGCTTGATCTAAAATATAGTAAAATTATTAATTCCTATTCGAATCTGCGGTAGATTATATATGGCGCCATGTCTCACTGTTACCGGCATAATACATCAATGTAATACTGGAGGAAGCTGTGAGCCTTGTGGGAGAGCATAGACATATTGCCAATCCCTCAATGACATTGTGGACCATTTGTTTGACACGTGACTGGCGGATAAGAGCAATAAATCATTAATAACCGTTCCTATTTGGTATGTTCAAGTTGATGTAAAACTCGCGTTTGGCAATGTACAATCTTCTTAATTGGTAATCGTCGAATGATAGAATATGTTGGTTAAGGCTTTATCGTATTTAAAGCAATACGGAAAACTGCAAACCTTTATAGTTTTATTAATTAGCTACGGTCAACATTAACTAATAATCCCCAACGAAAAGATCGTTAGAGGCGACTACAAAATAGCATGTAGCAAGACATACCGACTCTACGAATTATTAACCATCTGTAATTTCGATGACAAGAAGTGCCAGATTACTGGCGCTGAGCGTGTGATATTATACGACACTGCCTGGTCAATGCTCAAAGCACTATATAAACTGAATTTGCAATGTTCATGAAAGGTCATATCTCATTTTATCAAGTACAGTGCATCAATGGGTTAAGACAGTCATTATTAATCAACTCCACTTTTCTCAATTTAGATGACATCATCAAAACATTCAAAATTTGTCAAATGCAAGAATATTACAGCGCATGCCAGCTATTGCTCAATGGGGTCTTTTATGTAGCCGTTTATCGGAATGATGCATTCGGCGTTCGTGAGTTATTTATTTCTCATTATACAGGATACAATGTGCGCGTAGAATAGAAAACCCAGCATGCTTAAAATATGATAAATATATATCTGTCTTTGGATCATAGGTGAAGCAACGACAAGTCCCGTTCAGGCGTTTTAGTTTGTCCCCATGTACCACTTGTAATAAACCATTTAGCCCATTGGGGAGTAGGAAGTTAGGCGCGCACGCATGCGAAAGTCAGATCTAATTTAAGTTTTGATATAAGCCACAAACGGGTTATTGCACATACAGAATAATTCTAGGGGCGTTTTTTACATCATTATTGATTGATGCGCATATTTAGAAAAGTTTGCATTTTTGGGAAATAATGGGGCAAAACAAATCCGTCAATATTATTTTGTTTTTCTTGCACTCAACGCTTGGAATACTGTTAATGATTTGAATGGTTTAATAAGCAAGGTAACTCATAATAATCAACAGGTCAATATTCTGGAAAAAGATACGAGCAATTAACTTAGCCTTAACAATGCTAGTACTTCATGATGATGGATATTTCATGCAATACCTAATTTAATATAAGCAATAACCGCTCATGTAGTTTGGTAACAAGAGGTTTTCCCATAACCCGGGCGCAAACTGTAAGTTTGCAATTAAAGGGGACAAGCTTTCCTCCATGCTTTCGTTATTGCCGTTGCAACGTTAAGTAGCAGCTGGACCGATCGCTATAGGTATGTAGATATCATAAAACATGATATACACCTGATTTTTTATTCAACAAAACTTTCTGCAAGAAGTTTTAATTCTGTACAGTTGAACCATGAACTGGTGTATTAGGCACCTAGAGAGAAAGAGAGATAATTGTGGAGAGAGAGGATTAAAGGGAGAGAGAGAGAGAGAGGGTTAGATGGAGAAAGAGAGATGTTTTATTTAACCAATCGATATCTTTTATCCTAGTTTTACGCATCAAGGCATTTTAATTGTTTTAAATTGGGCCGTTTGATCCCAGACTAACTGGTAAACAACGTTTTTCTGGCATAATGTGTTTGGCTTCGAAGTTTTGTGGTGAAAAAACGCTGTATAATACTTTATATTACGTCAAATAAGGCACGTTTATTGTTTTGGGGGGCAATTCACTCACTCGGTAAAATGCCAATATGCTATGTAATGAACCAATTACTACGTTAGAACGGGTGTCTTAACTTCCACACATGGTAGAATGTGCCAAAAATTCAAAATGCTACCCTTCCTTGGAAATAAGTCCTAATATCATTCATTTCACTGTAACTTTCTTCCAAAGCCAATTTCAAAACATTCAGCGTATTTTATGTTGTAGCAGCACGAGACATAAATCTGCGGATTTAAATATTTTGTAGTTTTGGCAGGCTTTCCGTTTATATATCTCCGCAGACGATTATCAAAATCGCGGAGGCTGTCAAGTATATATTATAGTGAGTGCATCTGACAAAAGCAGTACGTGTTTCGGAAATATCAGAGAAAGAGTGATTAATTAATTGCTTTTCTTCACCAGACAAAAGTCTCTTAGGCATTATTGCGTTATCAATGTAAAAAATGAACAAAAGTAAAAGGGTTCGCTCAATTTATTTTGCACAACATAAAAACTAGTTCTCTCGCATATAGAAGGATCAAATGAATGATTCCATGAAAACCAACATACAAAAGAAATTTCGTATCGCATAATGTTTTTCAAATGCAAACAAATATCACGCACCATTGCCCAATCTTCAGAAGATGCATCCTGAACAAATTCGCCAGGGTATATTTGATACATGTTCCATAATTGTACGCTTTCGATGTTCGATCACAGGCGGACAAAACCATATCAAACATATATTTCAATCATTCGTTAGATTATTTCCGTTTGCCTGTAATGTGTTTACTAATTGGCATTGCTCCCACCATTTGTCAGGTTTGGTCGCCATTTTAACATTGCATGCAAAATAACGACTCGACGACGCGGACTGCAAATTAAAAATAGGGTGCAGTGCTGGCGTGCAGGACGCATTTGAGAGGGACCTAAATGCGGAATGGGCTATTGTTGCATTAATACACGAAAGTAGAGGGAAACCATGATATGATAAACCAGAAAATACCGTGGCAATCGCAAAGGCACGTAATTTGTAAGCGATCATAAGAATGCTAATGCGTAATGTTGTTACAGGGAGACGGAATATACCGTATTGACAAGCAGGCAATCAACTGCTTAACAATAAGTATTTAGCGAACAATTGACACGAAAATATTTCAGCAAAACAGGACAATATTGTCATATATATATATTGCCGTTTTCTTTGCGATATGTCATTGTTCGTCGTGGTAAGATATGCAATATTACTTATCAGTCAACTACCAGGTAGCACGACATCAGTGGCAATCAAGCAGGAGGAATAAGACATAAATGTCAGCTTTATTGCTCTTTCTCATCTGCTGCGTGAGTGCAAATGACCTGCAACAAATATCGGCATTTATTTTGTCAAACATATTGGATCTTAATGCAAAGTGGTGATTTTATGCACTTCCACAATTGCTTAACAACCGATGTATCAAGATATGACCCCCAAAGTAAAGAAGAGTTTCGAAATATGTAACATTAAATATAATCTACCAAATAAGAAAGAAAAGTAACGGAATGTCACGTCTCAATGAACGTTTGTTACAATCTGCAGTGCCTGGAGATAATATTCCACTTCACTTCTCCCATATCATCCCGCGACTCACAAACAGACATCGTAACTGGTGTTAGTAGATCATGCCATGCATTTTGACAGAAGTACAAGATGTTAATATGCAATGTGTCGGTGCCAGATACAATTGATAATCTGCTGCCAACTTTGCAAAGCTGCTAGAAAGGCTAATTTATGGTATTTTGCAAATATTGGGAACACCACCAGTCTTCGAATATTGATTACAAAACTATTTAAATGAATGGCGACAGGGTCAAGTAACAATAGTCGGGCAATGCCACCATCGTCTTGTATCATTGTATAATTATAACGCATCTTTTACACGCAATGCATCATAGAATAAAGCCATTGATGTGATTCACTACCAGGCTCATGTCAACAAATACTTATAGGTAGTTTTTAGTATGCTTATGATTAATACTCGGATATGCGGAGCGGAAAACTTTCACCTTGAAATATAATTGAAGTACAGCGTGCCAGCAAGATAAGAAAGTATCACAGGCTTATTTATGCCATTGTAAGGAGAACGACCGGGTAATTTAGCGCACAGGGTAATGGTACCTATACAGGAATGTCACCAGTCGACGGCTGGCATGCCTATAGTAGGTGTGCAATTCCATTAGTGTCTTTTTCTCTTTGAAAAAAGTGCCTTTCATTGACAATGTCTGCGCTGCACATTCTAGACTAGCATGTTATGGTTACGGTGCATTTATTGCTTTGCAGTAGGCATTAATTTGTGCAAGTAAAACAGTTCCAACGCAACAAAAGACGCATGGAGTGGTTTTTACAATGCCGGTTGACTACAGCTCGTGCAATTACAGTCCCTTTTTTCGCACCAACACGGTTAACTATTGACGTTTATATAAATCCTATTTTGGTATTAACTTTTGAAATCTTTAGGGTTTGCTTTCTACAAAAAGATTCATGTTGTAGAGGAGCATCAACTGTTCTGATGGACAAACAACATACAGATGCATGTTCAGAATTTAATGGGCTTCCTTCGAGTGTGAATCAATTTATGATATGAACAGCCATAGGGTAACCTTTTTCAATAACTCTGGTGAGACACAGCTGTTGTTGATGAGTGAATTGAAGCTTCATGCTAATCTTAAACTCGGTGGGTTCGTGCGGGTGTTTAATTTGGATCACATGAGCAAGAAGCAGCTGCAAGTTTGTTAAGTATTAAATTCAGATGAATCATAGAATCAGCGCTATACACGCAGCATAGCAATACATATATGCGGTCGAGGTATCGTTACACAGCGTAAGATCACATAAATGCAATTCTCCTCCCTAACTGCGCTATACACGCAGCATAACAATATATATGCCATCGATTTATCGTTACACAGCGTAAAATTACATAACTGCAGTTCCCTTAACTGGGTTTTGTGATGTTGAATAATTTCTAACGTCTTCTCTAATGCCATGCGACTGTGCCGTTACTGAAAATGAGGCTGAGGCAGGGATTGCATGAATATTGCTCTCGCCTAGGTGTTTCATCAAATAAAAAACATTTTTACCCAAAGCCTGCATACTAGCAAAAACAACAGGGCTTGTTCTTTCGGGGGGGGGACGCTAATGCACCAGAAGCGATGTTATAACGCAAATGGCGTCAAATGGCGTCAATGAATAGTACAGACGTTCCAATGATGCACTTGTCATCCATAAATTAATGGAACGAAAGATGTTTAATTTTCATGACGTAATGTTTCTTCGTTACCATGTCACAGAGGGTTTGTTATTGGCAAACAGTCGACTCTTTACCGCTGTTATATAAATTACTACGACTGATTCTATAACCAAACAATACATTGCACTGTTACCGCTGTATTCGAATTCTGATAACATTTCTGACCGACACTAGAGTCTTAATCACGTGCTGTCAGTGCTGACGAAACACCATGTAAATGTGATTTGCTAATCGGTCTGGTGTGCTTTTGTTTTAATTATTCACTTAACAAGAAATATGGCTTGCAGTTTGAAATATACAGCCCATTTGGAAACGGCACAATGTGACAGTTAACCCGTTCTATATAACAGACAGATGGTAATCTCATACATGCCTACCGGTGCAGAATAGCGGTAGCAAAAAAATTTCTTGATTAAATCCAACTAATAATATAGGCAATATTCTTGTCTCAAAACGATGACGACGGGTGAGGAATCACTATGAAAGCTTACATATATGATATGATTGCTTCCTAAATATTTGCTGCGCAAATAATGTATTTGTAGTAGCCTAATGCACTAGGTCTAAAGTTTGTGGCCAACTAAGAAAGACAAATCACATTGTTGCATTTATAGATGGGATGGAAATGGCGAAATGGCATTTTGGCAGGTGCGATCATGCCAATAGCAACAAACAGCACCATGCTTAGCAGCAATGTGATCGTTGACGCGATATCGCGCTAATCTGGACCCCGTCTTCTGTAGCTGAACTAGATATATTATACACTTCGTCGTTACATCTAGATTTCCAGAATCGCATTATAGCACTATGCTAAAGTGCCAACGTACAACTTTTGTAAAGAAGAAAAGCCAAAAATTGCATATGGGTGCTCAGGTATTATGGTCATACTTTATCCCGAGTAGCTAAGTACCGAACACATGTACTGCTCATCATCATTGTCTGTCGTCTTTGCCAACCCTCTGCTGCTGATTTTATTTCCAGAGTTATTGAATGCTATATGCATATGTTGTAGTATATATTTCTATGCACTGTCATGGTAATTCATAAAGCGAGAATCACCATTTTCTATCTGCTATTGTAATCTCCATAGCGGTAATAACAATGTTCTATCTGTTATTGTAATCAACAAAGCGAGAATGACCACGTTTATCTGTTGTTGTTATCAACGAGGCGGAAATAACCGTGTCCAATATGTTATCTTACTCAACCAAGCGATAATAACCATTATCTATGTGTTATCGTTATCAACGAATCGGGTATAACCATTTTCTATCTGTTATTGTAATCAGCAAAGCAGGAATTACCATGTCCTATATCTTATTGTAAAGAACAAGCGGTAATAATCATATCCTATCTTATATGGCAATCAACAAAGCGAGCAAAACCATGTACTGTCTGTTATTGTAATCATCAAAGAGATAATGACAATGTTCTTCTTGTTATTGTAATCAACGAAATGGGAATAAACATGTTCTATTTCTTATTGTTATGACCATAGCGGAAATTACCATGGCCTATCTGTCCACGATGCTAAACATAAGGTGCTCATTTGGAAGCCTACTTTGATACCAGGCTGGTAGACACCTTCAGAAATATAGATCACTTCGTTCCAGAGATGGTCAGATAATAATCTGATATCAATAATTAACACACGACCAAGTTTGCTTACTAAGCATGGATAGGTTTGGTGACATAATCCTTTCCGGAAAACACCAGAGAGCATCGACTGATACATACATCAAAGAGTATAACAATGCCTGTGATATATAAGGCGGGTGCCGTGGATTGGTACATTGGGGCTCAGTGGATAACTTTAAAAGATCTGTTCAGTTTTGTAAAACCGAAAGACATTGTCTTTGAAAGCAGCAAGGTTGCTGCCTTTTTGGCGTCGATAGATCATAAGAAAACGCCAGCAGTATTGATTTAAATCTAGTATTTGACACACAGTGCAAAATAATGTTTTATTGCCATGTTTTGGCGGATGGTTCTACGAATTCAGTTGTTCGCAGCAAGAAAATTATTTCTTACCGTAAGTCGGGTATAAAAAAACGACATTTCGTTCACACGCAGGTAAGAAATGCATGTTCCAACTGCATAGAGCTTCGGCTTATGGTGATCAAAAGACCATATTGACATATCAGAGGCGGTGACCATACAATTACAAACATGGATAAACTGTCATCAGTAAGCTTATGATGGAGCATTCACTAGCAATATCAGTCACTTCAGCATTTAGGCCCAAATCTAAAAGTAAATTATACTTAAATTAATGTTTTCACGATTTACAAGGATTAAATGGTTCGTGAATGGGTTTCCGCTACTCTGGCGTTTGATCATTCCATCAATTCTGTTACCATTTCGCCGTGGTCCTTAACATTTGGAACAATTGCTATTCTGCTGTCTGTACAGTGTAAATGTTTCATCAAACGCCATCTTGCGTTATATTAAATGCATTATATAGTTAGTTTCGCATATATAAATGTCCATTTATAATAAAATGGGCGAAGCCGCTATGTATGCACTGCTGTTATAGGTCAAAACTTTTCTCTGCATAGATTCGATCCTTTGACGGCAGGTTTACGTACGCTGCTTTAGGGCGAACACCTTAACCACTACACCAAAATGCCCCACCATCCGCCGCCAAACAAACGTTTTGCCTTGCTCGTATTTATGTTGCCACTGGCCGATTACATCGTGTGATGCCCTGAATGATAATATTTGGGTCCGTGCAGAACCCTACACTTTGGTGATTACACACAATTGTGGTCAAATCGCCGAACAGCTCAATAGCAGGTTTTATATTTTTTTTCTGCTCACGTCTTTACAATGCAATTCCAGGAGGGTCGCACATAACACTTTTATGCCCTGGGAACTCTACTAAACTCCAGTGCCTAAAAATAATCGCGTCCACATTTTATATCATTCAGGAAGCCATTGTATTCAAAGAATGATAATGTACAAGCTTGATTGTGTTCTAATTAATATGTTAGCTTTCCAGGTGGATAGCGCAAAGGAAGGACGCATTCGTGCCACAATACTCAATTTTGCGTACATTGGCAAACGCTTGCAATTTAGGATTGCTTTATTCACAGCCCGCAGAATCAATTTGTTGCTTACATTGCACTCACAAATAAACAATATGTAGCACGTTACCGCGATATTACTGTCAAAACTACACTAAAAGGATGAGTAAAGAATATGCGAGATGATTCATTGACACAAGGAGTTTTGTTCATTGCCAGAAATTCCATGGTGCATTAATTTTTGTATATTGAACGCATTCCAACGAAACCATGCTATTCCGCTAGTGAATAGACACGTGGTGCATCACTTGTAGTTAATGAAATCAAAAGAGGCGTTTCAATTAGAAAGCGTGTGTTTGCGGCAAGCGCTCTTTTACCTCTGTCGAGTTGAATTGCCTGTTTAGTAATAAAACCGTCCCGTGAGTTTTCCTTTACTAAGGGTTTCCATTATTTTGTTCACCATTGATGTGAAGCTAACAAATCTGCTATTAAATGGCTGTTGACTAATGATGTTTGCAAAATTAACAACTTTTCAGTTTTCTGGAACAATTTCGTCATTAACGGACTGGTCAGCATTCTTTTCACAGTGCATTCCAAACGCCTTATGCTTTGCTCACATTTTGATATTCTTCAGCTGACTAAACGTGTCCACATAGCCCGCCCTATGATTACGTTTCTTGTGGACAGGAATAAACTGGATCGCTGTTTTGATGCATGCACCTAAAACTTCATTATATTAATGGTCCTGGTCATGATGCTCTGTCACCATGATGTACGATACATGAATTCACTTACTCCATCGCTTACCGTCGCTATCCATTTTAATTAACATTATATCCGATGAATATTTATTTATATTTTGTGAAAGGGCCGCGTTAACAATACGCAGCATATAATGACCATAAGAGATCAAAATTAGTAGTGACAAACTGCTTACAGATGTGCACAGGAAGACAAATGTTCTGATTAGGATTCAACATTTTAATTCTGTGATTCATGCGAGAAACACAATTGTCACAGCCTGCGTGGGGCACACGTGACTGTTCACAATCGCAAATACATCCTGCTGTTCCACAAAGGTTTGTCCAAAGCGTTAATGCGTTACTCTACTATCACTAATTATTACACGGATATTTGGTGTTTCCCTTTGATGTTAATCGAAATGCAAATTGCTATCACAAACATGGTATGTACGAACACAACATCACTAGTATGGCCGACCAACCCAATACCACTTGTGCATGCACCGATATTACTCGTCTGCATAATCCTGTCATCCTAGTGCACAGATATAAAGATTGCATACTGTGACATGTCTATGCTGTTTAAAGCAGCTACGTTATATCTAGTATCTTTCCATCTTCAATAAGATGTCAGTAGTGAACCCTATAATGACCAGCAATCTTGAGCTTGTGACTTTATGCCTCGTGCAAAATCGTTTTGTCTTGGCCTGCAAGTCTCTGTTCGTTGTCGCACGGATCTTTCCAATGGTTTACTGCTTTAACCAAGTAATGTTGATGGCAGAGCGACGCCTATCTAATACGCTTGAAGGTCGACACTGGGCTCTAACAGAAATGATAAATTATTATAAGCCAGACCAGCATAACTGAATTGCAATGAAGCCTAATTAACTTAGTCACTGCCAATGTAGGTCTATGCCATCACAGCTATGGTTATAGGACAGTACAATTGGCAGCATATCTCCATTGCAGCTGCATAATTTTCGACATATTGGATTATTGTACAGTACAGCAAGAGGTGCCTGGTTCCTGGAAAACGGCTATAATTATGGTATAGCACATTCCAGAACTTCACATCATCACCAATTATCCAACTCCTGCCTTGCTAGAGCTCCAATTAGAGGGTTTATAATGTAGTAACCCCTCGAATTTGAAGCGGATTAGAACCATCAGAATAAGAAGGATAGTTCAACGCGACAGAAGAATAACGTTGTTTTATCTTGACGCATAAAGGTGTTGTACCCCGTCAGCTTTTCTTTGTTTGAGCCAGATCGTGAAAACATGGCATCAGTTGACCAATCCCCATGATTTCGTTTGGCGATAAATATTAGTCCACTTGATATGCGGCCACAAGGAGCATTAAGAATTTCGCTGCAATTGATCGTGTATTTGATACAAGCTCATAATAAACGCCATTAATTTCCGCCATGTAGCTCGCTGGCGCCCACACTGAACAATAATGTCACACAGTGGGTATGCGCTGTCAATGAACATTCGATTGAGTAAGCGTGAGGTTTCTTTGTATTTGTCACGTAAGCCATCGACGTTCTGATCTTTATAACTGCCAACCATTATTCGCTACCAGTATGCTGCCTCAAGCGGCTTCATCTATTCCTGTCTTAAATAAGCACCATGTATGTCGAGTCTGTATTAAACAGGGTGACATACCACGCCAGAAGAAATCAGAGAGCACGTGCTTTTGGCAGGAGGACGATTTGGAAAGCGTCTGGGTGAGAATCGTAAGTGAGAGATGCAGTATGATTCAGCAAATAAGTCATTGTGTTTATAATGATATTGTTTTGATCCAATTGAATAACAAACCCTTCTATAATACATCAGCGAAGGGGCAATGATCAATAAGCGCACTTTTATTACACTTAAAAGCCAGATTGTTAAATACATTATATAGCGTCAACCATTGTAGTAATGGCACACAATACGGGCTAGGTTGGTATCTAAAAGTTCAGTTACATATCTATACAGAGGTTGTATAAGCATGTGTTCTGTCGACGCTTCCCGCTGCATTCAGAATTTAACATATGGTCTTGGATGGTCATATCGCTGCCACCGTATCACTTACGTGGTGTATTATTTCCCCAGTCGAGGAATGACTGCAGTAAAAAAAGCGTCAGAGCCACAAATCGGATCTGTCGCTATTTTCAACCCTACTTGTCTTTTAGAAAATATAAACCTACTGAGATAGCAATTCATTACCTTACTTTAAATAAGCTTGTCGCGGATAAATAAGATGGACACAAATATATACATATATATATATATATATATATATATATATATATATATATATATATATATATATATATATATATATATATATATATATATATATATATATATATATATATATATATATATATATATATATATATATATATATTGAAGAATATCCAAAGTAACATTCCAACCTCTATCGAGGGCACTTTTTTCTCATTTTCGCGCACACTTCACGCAATATCGAGCAATGTGTCACGTGTAGTCAATATCTACTTCGCATGATATAATACCATGATAGGTGGCACCACCTATCAACAGCGTAATAGTGCGCTGTAATATGTTTACCAAGTTCAGTACAATTTAATGATGATTCGCAATTCTGATATGATACCGTGACAGATGAAAAACATTCACTAGTGACACCAATCACTTTAACCATTGGCCAATCAATATGATATGATATAAGCACGATCTCTCTCGCTCCGTTCACAAGAAATATTGCAATATAGTTTGATGGCATCGTGAGTTTGCATGTTAGAAATAGGGTTTGCGCTATGCGTCATAGTACAAAATTAGATCAAATGCAAAATAATTGAAGAAATCATGGTTTTATAGTGAATAATGCAATTATGCAGGTGATGTATTCATAACTGACGAAACAAAACAAGCATATCTATAAGAATTATTAAGTAAGTGATGCGCATTTTATGTACGATTATTTTACTTAGTTGTCACGTTACAATTTAACGTAGCAATATTCATTTAAAAAAACATACACAGTACTTTCTGCATCTTTTGATAACAAAGTCTGTCGATTGCCCCAAAGTGTATCGGATAAAAATAAAATCAGGTCATGCAAAAAACAACTGGTAAACCATATAACACTACGCCTAGAAACTTAGAAATATTACAAAACAATTTTGTACCCAAAATGTTTGAATTATTTATTGTTCCATAAAATAACGGAGATTTGATCTTAATAACTAATATAATAACTGAGGCGGACCTGTGTCATCGCAAGAGATTGCCGATTTACTGTAAATAAAATTACAGTTGCTAAGTTTGTATCTATTGTTAATGATAGACCAATAATGCAGGGATTGTATTGGTACCCGTCTGTTTCCAAATTAAATAAATGATTGTAGTTGCGGTAACATAATGTAACCTCGATGATGTTACATCTCAAATGCTTTTACAATAAACGCCCTTCTCTTCTACTAATTGCAAATATTGCTTATTTTCACGATGCGCCTATATTGAACTAATCCATCATATATTGGGCGTCTTCTGGCCCTAAACGCTCCAAACAACATAAGACGAAATCCGTCAATATACAAAGCGTTCTTACAGGGTATCAAAGCTATTTCATCCACAATCATACATCATGCATATAGGGAAGAGCTATATGATATCGCTGTAATGAGCTGAAATATATCACCTATTCTATGACTTACTCCTCTATTAAACCCATAGCTGATCAAAGCCGTGACCAGCCTCTTAGAATCGCGATTGCACAGTGTGCATACGTATCAATGTCCAGAACGCCTTATTGCAGAGGTAAGTGTTTGCCAAATACTAACATTGAAACTTAGTAGATTGCAGAAAGTTTCTTCAATGGCAATGTGTTAGAACAACAGTTGGTAGTGCGCAAACGTGCGACCCGGAAATTCCAAAATAACAAGCAGCAAATATAATGGACATTTTGAAATGAATAATTCCGTGGTGCATTTCACTGCCTGAGCTTCAATTGTAATGCTTTCTCAATTATACGTTAACAAAGCTATTCTGTGAATACCAGTTGTTTGTTTTCTCCGGTGTTGTTTACCACGCAATGCGTAGAATTTGTTTGGAATGATCCAATTCTGTTGATACCATTGATGAGCTAAATCTGTATAAATACGTTGCGCCGACCTCGGACATTCGCCCACGGACACTATTTGTAATTGTCTGGTGCAAAGGGAGACCAGTTGGTTTGAACGCCCGAAAAACAATATCCACATATTTGGGAGAATGATATAGACACCTCATATCTGTTCGTAAATACCTATATACCGAATTCGAAAAATGAGAGTCAACTCATATCTATTCAGTCCCCGTCAAAACCAAGTATCTGCGGCTTCAAAGCTTTGATTATATTTTCGTGATTAAAAAATGATCTTCCTCTTCTAACATTATGCCGGTGGTATCATAAGTGGCAAATGTAGCAACTGTGTTATGATACATGTAATCTCAATTAACTCGTGAGAAGCGGTTCGACTATCGAATATTGGTGTATGCTGTACAATGATGATAAGCAGATGTTAGGCAACCGCAGAATAAAATCCTTGCTTTCATGACACGGTAAACTTACGTCGCAAAAATAAACGATGTGTCCACCAACCTGACTAAAAGTAACAGTCGACAAAACCACAAAAAACGGGTTCCGTCTATAGTAATTAATGCACTGATGCGCCGCAAGGATTCGTGTGATCGACACCATCTCTGGGGATTTTGCAACGCAATGTAATGGATATTTCGGTCTGTAACAATCTATGGAATATTAAAGGAGTATTATATGTTAAAGCAAATCGAGACATGAGGTATTACCTAAAAGTGCTGTGACTGAAATTCAAATGATACTGGAGGTTTGGATTTTGGGCAGAATTGGAACAACAAGGAAAATGCAGTCGGTCGCAATGTCATATTTTGGCCTTCTATCAAACAACACGTATGGTGATAGCCTGACTGCGCCACAAGCGTTCAATACAATAAACTAATCAGGTCAAAAAGCGTAATTTGCTTCTTATATGTTAATCAGAGGCAATCTATCAGTGGCGATTACCTTGACCAAGTTGAGTCATATCGAGTCCATCTTCTCTACTTATTGTAAATTTATGTCACCCCTATAGCGTGCTTAAGGCAGTTCAAACGCATTCCATGGAACAATGCTTCAGCTGCAACAAAGAAGTGGCATCTCGGTACACATAGCTTTTCAAAATTATTACTAATATTATCAACATATATATACATATATGATGCTGTATATGAATATATACATCGATATACATATGTATATACATAATAGATATATATATATATATATAAATATATATATATATATATATCAATATATATATATTTGGCAATATCAATATATATATATCTCAATAACTATACATATATAGAGAGATATGTATATATATGTGCATATGTATATACATATAAATAGCGTGGCATGACATTATATATAAATATAAATACATTCATATTTATATATACATATCGTATATATTTGCATTTGTTGATATGATAAAACTTATATATACATTTAAATATGTATATATATATACAAAAAAATATAAATATATAGATATATAGATATATATATATAATATATATATAAATAACAATAACTTTATTTATATAAATATATTCATATTTATATATAGATATGCAGATATATTTGTATATGTTTATATATATATATATATATGCCATATATATACACTTTAATTTATATATATATATAGCAACTATATAGATAATACATAAGTTTAATAATGTATATATATGCTGTTCATGCTATATGTGTGGTTACGTAAATACCTATAATAAATATAGGGTAAGCACTCTATCACATAATCTTGTGTCAATAGTTATATAGATTAATTGACAGATCATATGTATATATACTCACTGATATATACCTATGTTCACTGAAGGAAGGATTTTCTTATTCAAAAAAGTCAATTTATTCCCGGTCAGCTACCGATCTATTTATGCCGATATCACTCATATGGAGATATAGATAAACATACAATAGCAACGCGTTTAACGCAAACACATGGTGATGTTTTTGATTCAGGTCAGCCTTCTGCGTTTGCTCGTCATAACGCAGGGCTGTGACATATTCATATAAAAATATATATATAGTATTTAAAGATAGTACAGCAGCATGTGTTTTCCTTTGCCATATCATGCCTAGGTGAACCGAGCAGCGGAGACCCATTGACTAAGCCGAAAAGCTCAAATAATGATGCGCTATCCCCGACACTAATGTTATTGGTTTTTGATATTGAAGTTATTTCCGGAGTAGTACGACCACTTGGTTCTAACGCCCCAAGAAACCATATGTATTAAATGTGGCTGCTTGACCCCTATAAGCCGCGCTCATAGGTTTCTGTTCTCCTATTCACATATATTCACTTGAGGGTTATAAAAATCCAATCAACTCATTGATCCGGTTTTCTCTCCACGCTAATAGAATTACATTTAATTTCTTATTTTTTCAACTAAGTTGTGCTAGCATTCGTATGAAAAGAATCCCACTTAGATTGAAAATGACTTGTGTGGCCTCAAATGTATTCTGTGTTATGATACATGTAACGTCTACTGTTATTACTCGGTTTGACTATTCTTATATTGGTGTATGCTGTACAATGATGATATGCAATACCGAAAACATAATACCGCATTACAAGATAATTCGCATCGTTTGAATCATGGCGTTAATTAATAAATGTAAGGAAATATACACACAGTGATCGTTTTCATGATTATATCGTCATGCATTGATCATTTACCTCGTTTTGTACCGCGGTATTTATGTCGCAACCTTTGCATGTGGTGCTCAGTCACGTGTCTCAACTGGGTATTTGAGGAGTGCCACACTTTGTCACATGCTTTTATCAATGCATTGTTATAATGATACGTGCTATAACTGAAACACCTTAACAGGATATAAGTAGAGTAAAGAGACTACTAGTATTTAATTGGTTTAATTTTGACCAACGTAAACTTATCGATTCAGGCATAACTTCCGATGTGGTCATCAATACCGTCAGCAATGATATTGATACAGGGCAAGCTGTAAGCAATACCCATCGTGGTGGATGGTAATGCAGCTCAATAGCAGATGAACAGTTCTATTTGCAAAGCATTGGTCGCAATCGGCTTAGTTATGTTGTGGAAGAAGATTCTCATACTGCATATATTGCCTAGTTTGCATTTGCATTAACCTTTTTGTTTTGTACACCTACGGTTAAATTTTCCGAACGTCCACTTATATCGACAAATATTTCACAAACTAACGCATATAGTTGAAACCTTTGCAACATTGACATTATTATTAACATTTATTGCTTTTTGCTGAATAATTTTGGCAGCCAGCGCACTTAAAAGATCTGATGACTTTATTGAATGAGCAATATGTGTAATACAAAGCGAATTCAGTTCATAGTGGGAATGATTTACAGGCATCACATGCTACGAACTGTACTTTTCCACCAATCATTGACATTCAATTCATGTGATGAATGAATATCACAAAGGTGTTAATAACTCCTCAGCCTTAACAATTGCATATACAGGTTAGTAAATCAGCTCAGAGTGGGGATCCGAGGGAAACGCTAGACAATTATCAAATATATATATATATATATATATATATATATATATATATATATATATATATATATATATATATATATATATATATATAGATATATATATATATATATATATATATATATATATATATATATATATATATATATATATATATATATATATATATATATATATATATATATATATATATATATCGTTGATTATTAAAATCAATCTTCTATGCACCTGCGTTGGTGACGGAATTCATTGCAAGGTCTAAGTTCTTTGCGGTTTCGATCAAGCTGATGATGACACTGACTGAGCCACGCTTCCAGCAACTACGCAACATATGCAATATGAGGCAAGATTTAATCGTGTACAGTCGCACCTTCTTCTATAATTGGTATTATCCATCCATCTGATGCATTTCGCCGAAGCGAGGGCTCGATCCTTCAAAGAAATATATAAATTGATCCGTACAAAAACTAACCGCAAAATCCAAATAAGAATTCATTATTTCGCACTATGTTAGAAGTCTGAATTCGGTAGTTACCTCCTACCTGACTGAAATATTCATTTTTCTATTTTGTCACCCTATATTGCCGCTTACGTAACACACAAACACACACACCGACAACAATTAATTGCTGCGTTGAATGTGGTAATGTTGACAAAATAGGATGCTCAATTGCCTAACATGGGACTGGAACCCATGTTATACATGCACAGCAAGTTAGGAGAGCAGTAATTTGACTCTTCTGTCATGCCTGTTATTGGCACTCACCCATAAGTCCGGTATTGTCTGCTATTGTAATGTACTACAACCGCGTTATCAAGTGTAATTATCAACAACCTTGCGTTTTCGCAAGCCAATATGACCGTGCAGAAATATATCTGTCAGACTTATGTTGGACGTTTCCCTCCGGCAACTAAGCCTAGCTAATACACAAAGTTACAAGTCATTGTTAGGACTGTGGTTTTGTTATCACCGGGAGTCTCTCGGCAGTTGTAAGATCCATGCATTGCATGATTTAATCAGTAATGGCAAGGTACAGATTGCTCTACTAACCACGTCCGCAGTCTCTGATACCTACAAATCATTCCAACGTGAATAATGACGAACGCCAAAAAAATTCTATTGAAAGTACCAACCCAAATAGAAGTTTTAACAAAGCATATTCATTTTCATTGGCGATAAAAATGATTAATGCATATGGAAATTCAAACTAATCGTTGTATACACTATTAAAACCCTCTTCACCCATCCATATTTTTCTCTATGGTGTGAGGAGCAATGTTCTGGTGGAGGTTTGGTCGTAATAGATATAGCTCCAGCACTGTTCAAAATCTGCAAAACCAATTCACGGCGATCTACGTTGCCATTGCGATTACTAATATCATGGTACTCGTAACAAATGCTTGCATCCTCACGCGCAACCAATGTTGATCACACACGACTCTTAATCCCAAGCCATGTTCATTCCATCTTATTTTCTAAAGAGGAGGAGCTCTTAATTCCAATTTGATTGTTCTATCATATTTTACTGGCACAATTTGAAAACAAACGGAGCTGGAAATAATGATGGTGTCAGTATCTCTGGCTCTGTGTTTTGCTTACCAATACACACTTTATGTACGCTGGTGAAGGGATATGTTTCTAAGCTTTCCTTATCATCTAATACATATAAGAGCAAGAATCACAACCTAAAATGCGACGGTCACTAAATGCTCAGTGACTGTTATATATTCTGGAATTAATAATGTTAAAACTCATTTAGTCAGGATAACTCATTACGCTAAACCTGCCACGCAGTGTACAAAAATAGCATTCAATGACTAGTTCAAATGCTTGTTTTTCTACTCAAACTCTGCAGCTTTGTTGTTTATTGACCTTCAAAGCACATATTCCGATCCTGCTTGCTGCATAATTCATAACCAATTATCATAGACAGCTGCTGCACTTATTAAATAAGAATTTCAAGTAGACTGCTGTACAAATAATTGTGTCATGAATAATGCATTGGTTCCCTCCACAGATATTAGGAGCAACTGCTGAAGCCAGGTTCTTGTCCCATTTCATATTGGTTCCATAAAGTAAGTGACCCACACTGAAAAGCAGACATTATCAAGGGGAAATCATTTTCTAGCGGGAATACCCCCACGATGTGTTTTACTCAACCGATAATTATGTAAGGATTCTTTGCCAGTGTTCTCTACAAAAACATGCATAGCAAAATCAAGAAAGTAAAAAATAGAAACGCCGAATAATTCCTGGTACCGTACTAGAAGAAACGTTGCTTCAGGTTAAAATTGCAATGCCAGCCAACCGTGCTTTTGAATTAACCTGAACACCAAATGCTCTGCAGATATACAAGGAATGATTGATTTTATATCGACTCAGTAACTTTACAATTACATGGCTACTGTTAATTGACAGAGCTACTATATATTGGCAATGCCGATTTATATTGCGAAGGATTATTTACATTGACACAGCAATTTTCATATTAACACAGCTACTATATTTAGACACATCTACTATATACTGACGCAGCTTCGTAATGATGACGCATCTAGTTATATTGACACATCTACATTATATGGACGCACCTTACATTGCTACTTACATTGGCAAAGCTATTGTACATTGCGACAGCTACGTTTAATTGACACATCTACTTATATTAACACTGCTACTTAATGGCCACCACTTACACTGAAAGAGCTAATTTATATTTACACAGCTACATTATATTGACACGGCTACTTATATTGACACTGCTACTATATATTGACGCAGCTAAATAAGTTGACACAGCTACTTTACATTGACATAGATACATTACATTGACACTGCTATATTATATTGACACTGCTATTTTATGACCGCTACTTACACTGACACAGCTACTTGATATTGACACAGCTATATTATATTGTCACAGCTACTTTATATTGACACAGCTACTTTATATTGACACAGCAACTTTTTAATGACATAGCTACTTTATATTGACACAGCTACTTTATATTGATACTGCTACTTAGTAGTGACAGAGATAATCAATATAGACATAGCTGAAGTTTACTTGCGGTACCAGGATATAATGCAAATACTCATGTGAAGATCCTGTGTGCTCAATGTTTGTAGGCCACCTAAGTAATATAGACACTAGCGATACGGTTTTATTTCAAATACGCTGCATTTCAGTCAATATTGTTGTCCCTAGGCTCCCTCGGTAATCGGACATAATGTTGATGACCGCTTACGATATAAAAATGTTGATACAGCAAACATGACGGGCGATGCATTGTTAATCAGCAGCTTAAATGGCACATTATTTCATCAGTGCATAGAAATAAGACATGTTGGTGTCATTTGCGATTGTTCCCAACGCTGAGGTATCGATAATCATTTTTAAAATATAGAAACTATCACTGCCTCTATCAATGGACTCCAATTTGTCGTCTTCATTAGGAACACCATACACAAACCCGTTACAAATGCTTGATATTCATGCCAGTGATCTTTTTCATCAATTATATCTATGCGCGAATTACTCATTATGTCCGTCAAGTGCAATAATTGTACAAGCGATTGTGGTATGCATATAGGCAACATAATACATCCATATTGTGTAATAAAAATCTATATTTATTTAATGTTCAAAATAAGGCACAAGATCAGGCGGATACGAATTGTTGGTAGTTAGGGTCTGTACTACCTCGCTGCCAAACAACATTGGATGTCTCTGTGGTTATCAAATACCTTAAGGACCTGCCCCTGACAGCGGAGTTATCTCTTCAGCTTCTCTCCTTGAAATTGGTCATGTTACTTTTGATGGTGACCAACTGCAAATGTCAGACGATGTACTCTCTTGACATTAAAAACACAGAGAAATCTGATACGGCCTTCACATTTAGAATGAACAGATTAATAGAACATTCGCCAGGATGACGACAGCTGCCTCCCATTGAAGTAACGCGCTTTTCAGGACGATCACTGTGTTTACAAGTTCTCGGTTTCTTATGTGAAGCATTTCCCTCCAGTGACCAGGGTTACTATTTTTGTTAGCTTAAGCGCTAATGCCGCAAGTGCTACTAATTATGCTCTTTACTAGCCTCTGCTATTGACACAGTGTCTAAAATTAGATTATTGATATGACATAACCGAGCGGAATTTAAATTACAACTACACATATATATTATGAAAATGCCCGACGGATAGCATTCTGAAAGGACCTTCGCAAAATACTATATTTAGCATATCCATTACCCATGGTGATGTGTGGTCCTTATGCAGACACTATAACCGCTAGTGTTAACACGTACCAAAATCTGCCAAAATCAAAGGCGCTCTGACTTATCGTGCGTTTATGAGCATTGCTAATTACTGTTCTGGTCACATAATCCGCAGATTTAGCATCGCATATTACTTTTAAATTCATAATTGTTAATAGACGGGGGAAAGCTTCACTGTCCTTTTCAATTTTTGTTTTTATATAGGAAATTGGGGTAAACGTCTTGGATATTGCGTGCTGCAATTTATCAGCGTCTTGGATAGTGTGGGATGCACTATCACCAGTGTCTTGTATAGTGCCGGTTGCACTATCACCACTATCAATGGGTAGTCACCATGCGGGCCCTCTCAGTGTAGCCAAACAACATGGGATGTCCTGTCTTTATTGAAGCTGACAGGACTTATACTCTATTTCGCAGGCCAATGACATGAAATTGATTTATACATGATGCCACCGCAGATGTTGTCAATATCTGAGTCAACTTGACTGTAAACCAAGGCTAGATATAATTGATAAGGAATTCACATCTTTCTAATACGAGATTCCTGTGACCATGTAACAAGTGATACTGAATTAACAACATTTAGCAGGTTTTCATCACGCTCACAGCGCTCGTAATCAGTGGGTTAGGATCCGACCCCTAAATATTGCTTATATATTAATATCTTCATTCGCCAAAATATATCAGCACAAACAATATATACCTTACAGCAGGTGCTTCTTGATGTGTACACCATGCATATATACTCTGAGATGCGATATAATAATGCACGCATTGTTTGAGGGACACCGGTCATCATCAATTTGATTTTAACCAGATAACAATAAAAGTACTGAAGTTCGCTTGTGAACCAAACGTTTGAATATCCTTTGGCTAGTGTTATTGCTGTTTTTTTCTGATAAATCTTTGATATATCATCAAGTGATATACTGAAATGCTTGTGCGTAAATTGGCTAATAATGCCTCGGTACATGGTTGCACATTGAAATATATATGCCAAGTGACAAAGATATCGAAGGGACTTTATGATAACAGCTTATTAATACCTGTTCCTATATTAGTGATTACGGGCGGTCGTAAACTGTTTGTAGCCGACCTCAGATACCTTTCAGTCATCTTCTTATGCATGACATGTATTCAAATGCATGTGTGACCCCAAACTTTCCGTCAAATTTACACCGTGCTACAATATTTCCATACTTTGCTATTTATCTGAAGATATGTTCGGTAACTGGTTGATTAGGAGATCTTTAGGAATGTATTATATAATTTCTGTCATGTAGTTAGTTGATCTGTTTACTGGGCGAATATCAAAGGCATGGTCCATCCTCTGCAGCGAACTGAACATATCCATAGACAAATGTGTCAAGGTTGTAAGAAGATATCAGCAAAGTATTGCAAATGGTTGCAAAATCTGTGTCACAATTTGAAAAAGTCCGATAGCATTAAGACAAAGTGCACATACAATCTACAAATAGAAGATGACAATTATGCGAAATATGCGCAAGATTGGCTGACCAATATAAACACATTCATGTATCCACCCATACACTTATTTATATATGCACATCTCTATATATATTGTTGAATATTGAATGAAAAGCAGAGCACGAAATACAAAACGCCTTTGGCAAAATGCATGTCTGACGTATAGCTCACCATAAATGGTCAAATCATGCTGTAACCTACAGACGTAACTTCCAATGCCGTTAGAAAAAGGTTGAATCATCGTGCGATAAAAAGCTAACACGCTTTGGTTCATCATCATTGATAACGCGTAGGATTATTCATTTCGGAGTGTATTTGCGACACCGTATTAATGGTTTTAGAATAAAATCCACAACTACTGGTTTATGTTCGCCACTCTTGACATTTGTTATAGATCAATTAATATCCGGGGGGCCATCTGAACAGGCTGCAAACTTAGTTTAACAAAAGCAGTCACGGATATAAAATCCAACCTAATGTCCATCTACGACAGCCTGTTGAGCCGAGTTTCAACACTTGTATACATTACTACATAAAATCCCGTTAGAAAAATCGATTCAATATTTCCATCATGCCATTACTTGAAACGACCTGTGACATCATCAATTATTACTACTGTGAAACCCTGAGCTATTACAACAATACAGCCCTAGACCAATAGACCCACTAATTAATATGAACTTTATCATATATCTCGCACACGTTTCAGTGAGCGTTGTTATTGGATCGTAGCCTTTACAATACCACAGTGTGCGAGTGGGGTTAGATTTTAACATCTAATTCGACGGTTACAGGAGCAACATGGCCATCAGCTGAATAATATGATTAATTTGAAGACTGGACCCACCGGAACTTGCTGTCTAGTGATGCACCTCTACATGCGCATGTGCAGTTGTATTCGTGAAGTGGAAAGTACCTATTATCTTTAAATTATATGTGCTTAATTCATAGCAATCTCAAAAAGAGAAATTGTGAAACACTGTCAAACATGAGGATGACATGAGGATGTCACTATTAATAGATAAACAGCCGAGTGGAGGATTTGTC
The DNA here is from genome assembly GCA_034190875.2 of Urechis unicinctus. Lineage (NCBI taxonomy): Eukaryota > Metazoa > Annelida > Polychaeta > Xenopneusta > Urechidae > Urechis > Urechis unicinctus. Next base: position 22,023,447 of record CM067357.1, read on the forward strand.
CCGCATCCTCATAGGCTTACACCTTTGCATTAGAACCCTTGCAGAAGCTATTGCTTAAGAGTGTATAAGAAAACTGCATATGCAGTACGCCATAAAACGGGATTCTTTTTTGAATGAAGAACGAGGCATTCTGCCTTGATGCAGATATTAATGTACAGCCGGAGAAATATGGTCTATGCCTCGAGACAATAAAGGATCGCCACTGAGTTCGATGTTTATTGGAACATTTGAATCATATTCGTTATATCTAAAGTCACCTGTTTGCTAAACATATCTTACTAATTTACGTATTGCACTTGAGAGATTCATCGTAAGCCGACCGGTCACCTAGGTAGTGCGGTAAAAAAAACCAGTTGTACTGGCTTGAGTAGTTTTTTCCCCAAGCTGACTTGGTTATGTAAGCATCTTAGAACTCCCAAATAAAACGGCCACATTTTTAAACACCAATACTTTGGAAATGTTCGTTGCTTAAGAGCGCAATTTCGCCGAATGAAATGGATGACAATGAACACGAGTCGAAGCAATAATACACGGGAGAATAGCGTTGCATAATTTTTATCTACCGTTTGTGTGCTATTGTTACATACATCATACAGCCGTCAATAATCATGCCATCCGCAATATATTAATGGTTAGTCATAGGGTAAAGTAAAAGCAACGTACCACCATCTGTGTATGTTATAATGATATTCAACAAGTTCATGTCATTAACAAGGAATTAGCCACGACGAACATATCAAGACTGTTACAAGACGGGCGAAATCACTGGTGATAAGAGGTTTAATTGTGGCTATTATGCATAACATACCATATGCTATTCATAATCTTTTAACTTAGGTCAAGGTACGGATATAATTGAGATTTTACATTCATTTGTTTCCGTTATGAGAGCGGCATTACACAATACCGTTAGATGTACGATATCATCACAAAGGTATGTATGTCGTTCTTAGTTGTGGAACATAGTATATTTCAAATACAATCATCGGCGACCAGATACCTTTTTATCTCTTAAAAAATCGAAATGCATCATCAAACAACATTGTTGGAACTGTTCGGTTATCGAAATACGATATTCGTGAAAGCATCCTTCTCTAGTAACCATTTTCATATGGTAAATGCATTCAAATGATTGACTCGCCATCATCATCTGCTTAAATCCAATCACTATACATTGGCCCGTCAAATGTATGGCATATCAAGGCTTTGTTTGTCGCTCATATGGCGAAGCTTTTCATTGGAGCTAAATTATTTTCACATTATCCAAAGTCCAGTCAAAAGAGAAGTCACCAATATGACATGTTTGACAACAACAATTGGTCACCGCATTCGAGTGAATGCTACTTTCCTTACCTTAAACGCATTATTGAATCTTAGCGGTTGTAAAAAAAATATTACTGGTAATTGTGCTAGATAACGAGAGAAGATAACCATTACTTGGTATGTATGCTATTCATGTGACCAATACTTCACAAGTGATGAATGTTTATGCATGTACCGACTGATGCACCCCAGTTATAAGCGGATGGTAAGTTGTACTTGATGAGGTAAAGACATATCACATTCGTGCCGATAATAATCCGAAAACCACAAGAGTGTGATTCATTTATCATTGCTGCGACATATTCGTGTTATGATGGCAATCTTCGATGTACTATTTTAATATTTCTGAAGTACTGACTGCCTCAAAGAAATTCCACCAAAATGTTTCCAACAACATTCGTAATAGTTCGATACTATTTGGTGATGACGTCTGGGTAAAAGGATAGACAAAAACAACAACAAAATAAATCGATCCATGATAATTGGTCTAATTTCAGTAGTAGGTAGAAACAACAGATAGCACACCGCATAATCCTTTCCCCTGTTCTTAGTTGCAGCATGATTAAAGACGGTCTCGACGAAAACAGCTAATCCTGGTGACAATAAGTTCTTCATTTTATGCAAAGCGTGCAGCACCCAGTATTAGTTCATATTAGCTATTCATGGTGAGCAACGCGTAAAGGTAAACATCAGTCACAATAACTGCCACTTCTAGCGTCTTCCCGACACAAACACACTAAGCTTTGCATCAGATATCTATCAATAACAAAGAACATGAACATGGGAACGGAAGCAGCGTGTAGCACATCGTACCATTTTTATGTTAAGCACGGTTTTAGGTTTTTCTTGTGTTAACGGTTTACTGTGAAGTTATACTCGAGAATGAGAATAACTTGCTATATGATTTTGCCTTGTTTCGACCTAAAACATCTTTTAACCAGTCTTTCAGTAATATATTTTATAATACCAGTTTGGTGGCTTGTCTTCCGCTAGCTAGTGTGCTGTTAACCATTTGCTCAATACCCATTGATATTGACGTTCACGCCAGTAATAAATTCACTCCTTTGACTTACAAAAATATACGTACGAGCATGAAACAATAAAACATATAAATTCTCGTGCTCTCTGCAATAGACGTAGCACGTTGATACACGAAACGCCTGACTGAAGCAGATGATTCGTTCTGGTAGCATATATTCAATAAGATAGTATACCAGACACAATGAGCAACATAGTGGATCAATATATCGTTATTATGGGCTGAAATAAGTCGGCGATTAACAGTGACATATTTCAAGGGAGGGTTTTTATCATATCATAGTGATCATTCAATTTACTTTGACACATTGAATTATTTAATGTGCGTTAATCGAGTCATGCGCAATTAAACGATGTTTAGGCGTAATTATGGACGTATAAGGGGTGCCCAACTGTCTTCACATGACGCGAAGCAATAAAAGTCACCAAGCCATCATTTCCGAATAAACATTGTGTGAATACATTCAAGGCACGAACGCCTTGCTTTGCTGAGGCAAGCAGTTAATTACGATACACAAATCTATTCTCGGCACCTCAAACCCAATTTTAGCTTCATTTCCTATGAATCAAGTTGATGACAATCGTGTATTTGCTCACTAAACGGTAGAAACCATCATTAAACTCAATAAAATACTCGGTACATAGAGCTGAGAAAAAATAATATTTCTGGAAAGTAACGATAATTCAAATATTCCCTTATTCTTGGAAAACATGTGAAAATATGACGTCAATTCATCAGTGGGCATTGTCCTGCATTTTCTTCAGTTTGTTTCTACAAGCCATGATCCTAGTAATTGTTAGGTTTACTGTTGTGTCATAAATCATGAAATAAGTAGTCAAAAGGTGTATGATTGCACAACAATGTCGAGCGTTTATATGTCAACCTATACCGAATAGGGTGCAAGAAAGACCGCTCAATCTTGATTGTCCGCACCCATGATGCTGTTTTACGATTAACCAAGCAAATGCCTAATACGTGCCGCTATGCATTAAAACTTATAACCCCTGGTGACCTTTCATACATGCAAAGATATATCTAATAGTATGACTCAAATCTTCCGAAACTATTAAACATGCAGCATCTTGAATGGCATTATTGTACATTAAACTAGGCAAAAATCATTTATTCCCCGGAAGCGTAGACCAGTTTTGCGATTTTCATTCTCGGCTGTCAATTAATGTTTATACTTTAACAGAATGCTTCATCCCCTTTTATGGCAAACAAACGATGCCACAATATTCCATGGACAATAAGAAATACGCCCAATATCGCAATAGAGAAGGCGTTATATTGCTGCCCATTAAAGAATCGCACCCAAGTTTATCCCATCATAGAAAATGACATCGTATTATGCGAAAAGCTGTATTACCCTCTTGGCAGGAGCATTGAAAAAACGAGTTGGTTACACTGACTGGTTAATATACCATCCTTTTACGGCTAGGTGATATTAGAAAATGTGGCATTTTATTGACAAGGGGTGCCTTAAAGAGATCCGTGGCGTGCAAAATAGCTTCAAAGCAAATTCATAGCGTACTGTCGTTAAATAGCGATGTAATAGAGCAATGGACAATGAAGCGATATCAATATGACACTTGTAAATATAACTATTGCATGGATTCGACAGACTACCATATAGTGCAATACCAGCACATCATTTGCAATGAACTAATGGCAGTATGACAGTTTTGTTTTATGCAGTTGTGGCTCAACTGACACATCATCACAAATGATCGCTGCTTCTTGAAATAAGACACATGAGCCCACAAATAACCTTACGCTAAGCAATGTAAAACAATTGGCTAGATGAAAGTATCACAACTGACTGCCATAGGCAGACGTACAATACAAATTAAACAATTTATATTTTACATTTTTGCCAATACAATTTAAACAATTTATTGTTTACATTTTTGCCAAAAGTGGACATCTCAATATCGGAAACTTTGCTGACATCCAACAGCAAAATGTGTACATACCTACCACCGTTAAGAATATATTGCGCTATTCAATTGACAACAAATGTACATTGTAATTATTTGAAACCAAATTGCGAATCTGGGCGCATAAAGACATTACTATTACCATTTATCGGTACAATATCAGAGTGCTGTATAATGTTGCTACTTAGAGCTATACCTCTATAGTCCTGAGCTACTCAACGATTTTATGTATATGTGTTACTTTGCTTAGGGCATGGTCCCCATGAAACACTCCACAGCGCATCATAGCTGAACATAGATGATCCATTGCTTAGATATTATATTAGATATTAAGAGACAAATGCATTGTTACCTTCCCTTTGGCCCTTGTGTAAGCCACTAATTGCTCGATCAATGTAAGCAAGTGTAACATTAGGATTAGGATAACATTAATGTGACACACAGGTTTTGTTTATATCAATAATTTAATTCTACTTTCCAATGTTTCTTTACGCATGCAGTACGTGATACAAAATTGTTTAGCATGGCTGCCTCATCACCAAACATGTCATAAATGTCGTTATCATTAGTAACACCATCAGTATTACTAGGCAAATCGGTCTTACTCTGACCGTTAACCTAACGTTTCGCAACGCGCATGATTACCTTGCAGCGACTGAATCAGTCATAGATCCTTTGTGAGAATGGCGGCTCAAAACTGATATTCGATAATACATTGTCTTAAAGTTTAATGTTATGGTATTCATATGTGCTGTCTTATATATATTTTAATAAAATACGGTAACGCAAAAGGTATACATAACATGTCCGCTCATTTTATCATATATAAACTTTCTTCCACATGGGCCAAACTATATAGTGTATTCAACGAAACGCAAGTTGGGTTGTATGAGACGTTTTATTGTACATAAAACAGGAGAGAATTGTTCCAAACATTACGGTCAAGGTAATTTGGAAGTTCAATTGACAGAATGTTCAAAGCAACATATTGTTGGAAAAATGTTTATCGAGTTATTGCAAGATTAACTATTTAGATTAACCTTGTAAAACGTAAGAAACAATGATTACATATCGTTCAACTCCATCATTTTAGCTGTGAGTCAGAATGACGAAGTGACTAAGTTTGCTAGCGAATGTCCCATGACGTCAACCTCCGGCTAGCTGCTGACCTTACATCCATGTTGTCAGTAAATCATCACCTCTTCTGATATGTCAGTACATTCTTTTGATCACGATAACAGTGCTTCTATTGATCTGAAATATGTATTTATTATCTGATATTTAGCATACGCAGACTATGGTTATAAATGATTCGCTGCAAGCGTCGTAATTCGTCGCATTAAGATGCGCTGCACACTGCACATTGCAATTTCAAAACAGTGAGCATTCTCTCTTTTGAGAACCCTTCGACTCAGCACACGCATCAATCACAGCGCTTGTTTATTAATTTAATGGGACCAGATTATTATGATTATTACCATCTACTTAATCCATGGCATCGGAAAACCCTCTTCGATGACTGTATCAATCATGTTCAGTATATATCACTGAATAAGTATTTTTTCTATCCCTCATCAATATGTAGTTTTGTTTTGCGTCAACATTGTTTTGGAATATGTCGTTGGAATATTCTTAGATCAACTCTGGAACCAAAGAGTATATATTTCTATCTGCGTTTATCAATATCAAACTATCCGAGGATTAATCATATTTATTCTATGATTATTGTCGGCAAGTCTTCTCTCTTTTAATGATCATTAGAAAAGTCACTGATATCATAAACACAATGGTACAAAGGTGAGTGTAATAGAAAGGCGCGGTATGAATGTCAGCAATTACTTATATGGTATAAGGCAAACATAACATAGTCGTGGTATTTCAAGGATACTTTGTTGCACAGCGATCGATTCAAGCGCAGGGATATTACGTCTATATTAACTTAACCGCTACCTTAGAGCTGGTGCTAAGGGCTTCGAAAGTTGTCTTCGGACAAAATTCTATGAATATCTGTGTGATCAGTAATATGTGACACAAATTGCACGGGCCAAAATATATTTATGAATTAATGCTGTGCATGGTAATGCGCCGTTGTCATGGCGTCAGACAAAATCATCTTTTTGAAAACTTGGTCACATATAATAAGTTGCTCATACGCAATGCAGCAAACGTAGCGAACGTCACTGTATTCTTTTAGACTTCGAAATGTTTAAATACCTTTTCCTCCACATATTCAACCTGCTTAAACACGATGTTATTGAGATTAAGCTGTTAACGCGCGCATCATGGTACACTTTGATCAATTTAATAAACTAGTCTAAATTTAACTAGACAAGCACTGTGTTTGAAAGTAAAGGAATCAATGCCAGATGAACATCGTTTAAAAATAAATAGTGCACTCACCATTCATTGATATGTCAGCACATAGCTGTGTGGATCGTTCGATATTGACACGGAAGTCTTCATTGAGTTAATAATGTTGGAATTATATTTCGTGGGTCATAAAAATTCGTGGGAGTGTACTCTTTTAAATTGGCATTACGCAAAACTAATATTAAAGAGCAATGATAATAGTCACTATTCACAATATTTGTCAAGTCTGTATGCAGATATGGTTCTCTTCATTATGATGCTTTCATTTCTTGTAGCGTTATTTGATGGTAGCAGAAGCTTAGATGGCAATAATTTGCCTAGTGTGAAACCTTACTTGCACCGCCATAGTCATCAGTCCTTCAGAGATTTATGTTACTATAATGTGCCGGTCATGTAGCTAGCTGCAATGGACATAATTGCCTTTTCCAAAATGGCGCATTTTTGTAGCGTCTTTAAAAGCGGATATGCGATTAATCGCCATAAAATGGATACATGTATTACTCCTAAAGCCAGGGACAAAAACAAATGTATTATTCATGGTACAATTATCTGATGTTCAGCTATATTCTATTCGAACCCTCCGACTCACGCGTCGTCCTAAGCAGCTGTGCGCAGTATTTGGCTATGAATATAGCAACTCATATTATCACAAAGAGCATCCAGACAAAACAATTCTTTGCTATCCTTGTCCCATAGCACAATGCATTTATGGATTTACCATCTTCATTCTATATAGAACTTTTACATTGTGCAATTCTGAATATAGCAATTTGCAAGCCATTACGCTTGTAATATCAATGGTCAAGCGCTTCAGGCAATGTAAGTCTACTATATGTCGCCTTTAGGGTATCTTAATCTTAATTGGCTCGCATATGTTTCCATACAAAGGGCTTAAGTAGTCATATCAACCGGTCATAAAACCCTTTGAAGTATTTGACCACAGCGACACATTAACACAGTAATTGCCTCGCTAAAATGTTAAACGAAATAATAAATATAGTCGCTTCTGTGCCCCGAATAAAACTGCAATCTATTCTAAACGCTTTTGACGTCAGCATGGTTGGTCAAATTGCGAATTTAGATGCTTAAGGCAATATACATTGTAACTTGTAACCCTTTAATAACCTATTTCTGACGTAATAGTATTTTATGAGTGGCTCTAAAACCATGTGAAAAATTATATATTCGCGATGTTAGGCACAATATAGAAATAATCATAGCCATTATTTCACACTGCAAATAATTGCTAGCTAGCAGAAGGAAAATTCTGCATTTCATAAATGAATGACTCCTAGTTAGGACGTTAAATCAGGCACGTTGGGGTTTATTGTCCCGAAGTGTCCTCATGTAACGGCTCTGGGGAGATATGTAGAAACCACTGCATGTCAACATAATTGAATAAATATGCATCGCGCATCAGACATTCATGCCTATATGAACAAGTTATGAGAAGACCATAACCTATGTTATGGCTTGTTTCTCGCACCTTGACATGATCAAAGTGTATCATTTGGCTGTTCGTGGCCTTGTTTGGTGTTTCAAAATGAAAACCCCTAGAATCGAGGTAGACAGCACACAGCAGTTACCCACATATAAATGTTACTTCAGTAAATCTGAATGTGCATACCACTTAACAACAGATTAGGTCAACGAATGGTCGACTTTTTTCTGTATTCAGCCGTAGAGACCAATACAGCTCTTGGGTAGGTCATACATATATAAGTCGTTCTAAAGGAGTTGTTATTAAGATTTATATGGCACATGCTACGCCACATCTAGAATATGCAATCAATGCGTGGTTGCCGTGCCTGGAATGTTGCATTGACATGTCACAATGTTTCAGATGTTAGCTACAAAGGTCGTGACTGCAACAAAGTTCGCACTTTTTGGGAACTGAATATTGTAAGATACGACCACTCCACGAAGCAGCCATATTGCTTTTCCCTGGTAATGCTGTCTAACGTTTCTCTGAACAACATTGGCTGCCCTAAATATAATGTCAACATAATGAGTGAACCCTTTGAGCGAAAGCTCAAAGAGGAAAGACAGCTCAGATTCAATTGGCCATGACATATCGCATAAAAATAATATTGTGTCCACTTCCATATATATGTGAGTATATATATATATATATATATTTATTTATATATATATATATATATATATATATATATATATATATATATATATATATATATATATATAAGCATTTATACGGTCTATTATACATACAATTTATTTGCTGCGCTGATCCGAAGCCAGTAGACGCATATGTATTCGACGATTGTCTGTTATGATACGCGCAACGGTTGTGCAATGGCTTTGTTCACAAAGTCGCATGATGCTGCAAACAGAGTACCATTACGTAGGTAGTTTGGATTTTCTAACAAAGGAAGCGACTAGATGAAGGGCAATGTGGATGTTCATATATGTAGGATGTTGACCGACACCATGTAAAGCAAGTAATGCGAGAGTTAGATATGTACAGCTATTGTAGACCCTCTAGCATGGCTAGACGGGCATACTTGAACTTTGTTCGTAGTTGAATAATAAACCTAACGTATTTATACAAAATTAATGGCAACGCTATAAAGTACATTGTACCGAAACATTGGAGGTGGCTAAGGTACGCAAAAATCGGTACAGAGCAGGTGCTAAAATGTACATGCATTTAATGCGCTACCAAATACCTGTAAAAAACTGTAAAATAATCAATAAAATAGCTTTTGACGTTAATTGACGTTTCATAAGCGTACTTTCGTGACCAAACGACCAAAGACTTATCTACATCTACTTATTACCTAAGTTGATGCATTACTACTGAATTATCAATTAAGTAAGATAAAGATACACTTGCAGACATTTAAAGTCTGATTTGTGTACTAAATTCTTCATTCTAAGGCCGATTTGTTCACATAATTTATCTATCTTAACTATATCATGTCATTGACCTAAGGCTTTTTAGTAGGCCCGATGCAAAAAAATATACTTCATTTGTTACTACAACTGTTTGTGTTGTGAATTTGAAAACTCCTACAATTCACGAAGATGCTCTCAATCTGCGTCAGTGGTTCATTTAATTGCCAGAGTGACAATATAGTTAGGCGATTTACGTTGTTGACCTGGCATCTACAAACACCGCTGGACGTACAAGGTCATGGTCGGTCATGGATAAATACATTATCTTAAGCGGAGACGAAATGATTCATTAGGTGCTCGTTCATTGATAATGCCATAGGTGCTTTTAACCCCCCCCCCCCCCCCCCCCCCCCCTAGTGCTGGTGTCCTTATTAAGACAATCCCTATGATTTGATCACGCATTTAATGAAGCTAACGACTGTCTGAGACGGAATTTAAACATTTGCGTGGTAAATACGGCCCTTATTCTAGACAAACAGTATGTCAGAATGACACAGGTAATAAATAATGTGTGTCCTTTTACATTCCGACGAGAATTGTTTGTAGGCCGAGAATTAGTTAAGGCGCAAAAAAGACATTGTTGAAACGGAAAACCGAATATAAACTAATATTCAGAATTTGCACATTTTAGTGAATCGTACAAATTATTTATAGCATTCTTATATGAATCGGTTGAATTAATTCATCCGATGCATGAGTCATATAGTCATTCATGGAGTTGGTGATTGTTATCGTACAAAATGATTTCGTTGATGAATTGTTTGATATTTTTTGCAGTTACCTGCCAGCCATTGTCAAGGATTCGGCGTATTGTTTACATTGTCATTGACAAATTGACCAACTATCTATGCTGTCCATCATGACGTACTGTTTTCATGAACTGAAGCATTGATGCACTACAAAGAACAAAAGTGCAGCTCAACCTCTAATTAATTAACAGCCGTTTTACTTGTTCACCACGAGTCATTGCCAAGTCAGCTACTAAAGTGCAGTGGGGTTTTACCAAGACTAGCATATAATACATGCAAATATACAGCGCAGAAATGTAGAAAAGGAATCGGCCGATCGAGCTGGAATACCAGCAGACACAAGCAACCGTACATCTGATTATCATCTATTTTTAACTCCAATATCAGAAAAACGTCCTATTACATAGAGTGCAAGAGAGTAAAATAGCTTGCTCATCAACTTGATGGCGATTACGATGGGTTACGCATATGCATTATTTATCGTTATCAATATATCGAGAATATAGCATGAATTACTTGCAGTGCGTCTGTCTTATTTTAGTAAACAGCTAAATTAATGAATATCTTGTGCGACTGTTTATACGGCTTCTAGCAGGCTGATGCTCACAAAACCCGCAGATTCAACTAATGGTCACGTATATATTCAATAATGGATACAGAGGAATGAAAAACCCTTCTCACTACAATTTTAGGTCGAAATATTGCCATTGTTAAAAGAAAGCAATCCATAAATATTTGTATATGTTTCCCGTTTTAGGTTACTTTGGGAAGTTATGCAATTCGCCTTGTCGTATGTCACCTCGGCAGTGTGTCATATAATAACTGAGAATGATGTCCCTTTATGCTGTGTACTTTAACGACTTAATAACTGCACGTATATAATACTACGAAAAGTCATGCTGGTTATGGCATAACGTTAAAAGGTTCGATGTTTCTATACATATCCATATATATATATAATTACATATATATTTATATATATACATATATATATATATATGACATAGATATATATATAGATATATATATATATATATATATATATATATATATATATATATATATATCTTTATATGATATATATATCTTTATTAAATATATATATCTATCTATGTATTGCTCTCATATATGCCGATATATGTCTTTCTTATCATATAGTGATACCATATCTCTATCTATCTTTGCCGATATACTGTCTCTATTGCAACGAATATGAATATATATCATATTCTCTCTATAGTGTCAAACAAAATATACAAAAAGAACCGAGCCCTATGCTGACCCACCCCATTTGCCGATAATGTCAATGCAAATCAAAGGGTGTTCCACAGTGTCAAACAAAATATACAAAAAGAACGCAGCAATAATTGCAAATCAACCCTAATTGGTGACGACAGATAAGTATGAAGTTTGGCATAGCTTCATCGGTAATTGTATGTCACAACGCCAGGGCAGCAATATTGCACACAATTTGCTGCGTGTATTCATGAGTGTTAAATGAATAATTCAAGAAAATCTGCACTTACCAGATGACATCTGCACCGTAGTGACCTGAGCCAATAATTAATGCTCATGCATGATTTGACAGTATCTATCTAGCCGAAAAATGCATCGGAGAAAACATTGAAAGTTTAAATGTTTGTGCTATTCCCCATAGGAAGCACAAAATAAGCTTTGTAACCTCAAAAGTAAGCCCATACCTGGTTACTTTCTAATCTGCGGCATCGATATTAACACTACAGGACACTTAAACCAGCATCTTTAAAAGGATTGAATGCGCAAGAAGGCAATAGGAATGGACAAATATATACGCCTGCATGCCTGCCCGCAAATATATATACATAATAGATATATTTGAATGCACCTCAGTATTGTTAAACACACCAGCTGAGTTACAAACACATAACGTTTTCGGATGTGAGCCCGCGCATTATATTGCGTTAGACACATTACTATATATAGCGCAACACTCTTTGACCGTACCCACCTTAGATGTCAGTTCGGCTGTCACCGGGCATGACCCAACAATATTGTCTGGCGTTATGATGGTAGTAAAGACAGGAGGAGAAGTAAGGTGTCTGATTTGCTTCAGTTCGAAGAGTATGAATAATCGGTTTTATGGTAATAAACTTGCCGTCAACTTGATCTTGTTCTATTCTTCTTCCAACCGGTGTTACGGAGCTTCCGGAGTTGTCAGCAGGGCCTAATATCTTCATTCCGAACGTCGCGTCCGAACTTCCTGGCGCGTTCAAGGCGTATGCCTCCTCACGCTTCAGCTTTGATCAAGCCTGTCTAATTTCCGGACGTATACTTTCTCTATATATTGCACTGACAATCGTAGTCTTCAACACAAATTACTACTATCGACGGATGCATGTCATCTGATAAATGCTAGCACTCTGATTTGCTACATCAACAAAGTTTACGAATGATGCGTGCGAATTTGAATAAGCATGAGAACGTGCTAACAATATGCTGGAAATGAGATCGGTCGCACAAAGACAAATGTTGGAGCAATTATGATGAGCGAATTCAATAGTGATTCGCCTCGTTCTCTACTAAGTGTTATAAGAGAAGCTGACACACTAATGCAGAGGTTGGAACAAATTATTGTTGGCAGTATTTGCAATATAATGTATTGTGCGCTGACTGCAGAGTCAGCCATAACAGTCCGGCAACGGTACTATAGAAACCTCCCGAAACCCTTCCATGCCAGTACCCGCATACTGACAAAGCCAACAAAGCTCCCACGCGATAGAGTTTAACGAACTGCTCGCTGGCTGCAGTAAAACCATCTAGCAATAACTGTGGGTTGACTTTCGATGCTGAAGGTTTTAGTGACAGTGATTGTTCGAATGGGCTATGAATTCGTGAAGCTAGGTTTGGTACGAATGTTGGTTGTGATAACAAAGCCTGGGTGAATGATCGAAAGAACAAAATGAGTCAGAGAGGGTTGTAGATATTCAGCCAAGATTCGATGCCCTGCTGCGCAGTCTTACGACTCCTCCAAATATATATAGTCCATTTGATTATTGACGGCTCAGATCAATACGACATTGAATGTTTTATCAATCATGTCTTACTTTCATGGGAATGTGATGGTTAACAATTCATCGCTAATTATTCGCATAAAGTATTGCTCAGAAGATGAAGAATGTGTGTTTCAGTCCCTGGAATCTTCCGTTATGCGGGTGAGCACAGCTCAGGTATGCTTAAAATAATATACTAATTTTCTACAACCCACCTTCAGCACTACCTGTTGAACATTATTTTGAGTAATCAAAAAGTCACCGATCAAAATCCGGTTTAATAATAATTTGCGACATAGGATAAATATGACAAAGAGAAAAATGTTCGAATCATGCTACATATTTCCAGACAACATGAGCCATCCAAATGTTTCTTTATAATGTGGATGTTATAAAGTGTAGCCGTCTATGTGTCTGTTAGCCATCGAGCCGTCACGAAAATCGATATCATTTGTCGTTTCTGCAAGCATTTATCCACGCATCAAAATTTGACATAATCATCGCTATTGAACATAGGCACACAGAAACCAAAATAAATTATATAACATTCTAACTATATCTCGATAATGTCGACCCTCTTAAATATTCTATACTTTTGCCACTAATAAAAACAAATCTTTAACCACCTGAATATTTTAAATAACTATCCGCTCGATCTCGAGGAAACAATCACGGTTAGTTCGTAAAATGAGTCGCGTATCAGAGTCTGCTTTGTGCGGAACATGATATCATCCGAGATAGCAACAATATATTAGAACTAATAAAGATTGATGCAAACTTTATTTATAAGGTCTGTAGAAAACAATACATTATTCGTGTGACTTATGTTTGGGAAGCAGATATTCTTGTTCGACATGCGCAGACGGCTTGCTCTGTAGTAATAGACTATGAATAATCGAAGCATTGTAACGGCCCTTCAAAGACGCCACTCATTTGCTTTGTCCGCCATGTAATTGACGACATTACAACTTCATAGTGTTAGTCATGCATTGTAGTCGGGTTATCAAGTATTCCTTTTGAACCGAACGTTTTTTTGTGTAAAAAGCAGCAAGCAAGTTCATCTCAACCGCATTTATTCCGCTTGTATGTGTCAAATGAAACGATGCTTCGCATACTCATTAGAATATAATTTAGCTTTGATTGCCATTGTATCATGTAATAATCACGCTTACTAACATATCTCACCGGGTGCAGCGCTGTTGACAAGTGCGTTCGTTGGACCGTGACGGTAAATGCTGCGAATAGAATACAGAATAGGATTGCTTTTTGCATTAATTGTTTAGATTGATATCAAAAGAACCATGATACATTGTCTTTTAAATTAACTACGCCGTCCTGCGTAGCTTACTATTTTCATCAATTAATTAATCAAAGTACTGCACTGAAAAAAAGTAAAGTATGCCATCTGATAAATTAAGAGCTACCTTTTGAATACACCGCGCGTCATTGACAGTTCCACTGCTAAAGTTCATCAGGCATTTATTAAGGCTAGCATTTCATGTAGTGTATGCAAATATATGGCGCGGAAAATTACATCATCTGATTTGCTTGTGGATTGACTAATCTAATTTTGATATCAGATCTTTGTGCGAAGAGGGTATGCTGATAAGCCAACTAGGGGCTATTCGTCGTCAGTTGGCCGGTGTACAACTCATTTAGCCGCAAAGTTATGTTGGCATTTATGCAATAGCCACCGTACGTCGATTGCCATCATCTCTTCAACGACTGGTATCATTGCGGGTAAAGCCATCGTTTGAGATCATTTCAGCTTGCTTTGAACTTACATTACAGACAGACTGTGGTCATGTATTGCAAGTATACGTTCTACACATCAATGTGACCCACCTTTTTGACTATGAACCAGGGTTCATTCGTCGTTGCTTTCTGCGTGATAAACATGCGTGCCGCCCATGCCTGTTTGTTACACACGTTGCGATCGAAGTACAAACCTGAGGCCGTACAGGAGAGGACATGACGGTAAATGACAACCAAGCTCCATGTTAACAGTTTGGGGTACATTAACGCTGCACAAACCTTAGAAATAAGTTCATGTCTACCCTGAGTAACGCAACTGAGGGTACTACATGGCGATAAAACCCCAATTTACGAAGAATGTGGGTGAGTTGGTGGGTGCTTAAAGTGATAGACAATTGCTTCAAACCATTTAAGGACGCTCGGACTACCCCAACAACGATATATGCGCGACGAACAGTTACGGGTTTTCTATACAAGAATAGCCACTCAAAGCGTAACGCTGATCAATATTGATTTGCATATGGCTTTCCTGGTTTCCGATTAGTGATACATTGGGCCAGCACCTCGTGGGTTGGGAAGCTTGTCGTACAAATGTGCAACGTAGCTAAATACATAGTATCTTCTTGTTTACCTTCTCTGTCTGTCAATATCAGTTGTTGTGTGGAAGCTTACAACGTCAGCAGCCTTAATTGCACAACAAACTGCGTTCCACGTATAATAGCAAAATATCAAGGCTATGTATGGCTATACAACCTGGTCAGGGAAACATATTGTGATTCCCTTGTTACATTATTCGTTCATGCATAATCGGCATAATCAGGAAATAGTGTGAAGCTTTACCCGGTTTCTGATATTGTTGTACTTACATGCCTCTAGATATTAGAGGGGCGGGCTGCATATCATAATATCAGCATGCATGTATATGCAATGCGATTGGCGGTGGTCAGCCTATGTCAGCAAAAGCAGAAGTACACGTACGCAGGTTATTAAGTGTCTCCGATAATCACCACTGTTTAACTCCAGTATCAGTGAAACGTTATATTACATTGAGTGTCTTAGCTTACGTTAAGTATGTGTCACGCCTTTGGGGAGCCAGTAGTCTGGTAGTTTTGCAACCTGTTAGAACAGAGTAAAATAATCAGTTCATCACATGCAATATTTGTCGTTATTAAACTAGCGAGAAGATGGCATGAATGATTTGCCATGCGTTTGTCTCCCATTCAAAGGCTCCAAATAGTACATCAGTGTTGGTGTGCCATTGAACTATATACTTACTTTAGCTTTCTAGCAGTGATGTACAAGATAAGGACTTTAGATGACCGGAATAGGGTATTTAAAAATTCTAACTTATGAATCATTAGTATGTCTCTTAATAACCACTCCGACTTTTATCATGTAAGTGATCATGAAGATAGTGACTACCAGACGCGATATAGTCTATGTTCTCTACCTGGCAATGGCCCAAAACAGGGGTTAGTCGCCTGGATCGAGCCGGCAACCAGCCAGTTCGACCGCTGCTATATATAGAAAGAAAGATGTTTATCTTTCCTAAGAAGTGTGAAAATATATGAAACTATACCAAGGGTAGCCTGTTAGCAATGAAATCCATAAATACTCACTGATTCATGCATTCATCAATTACAGCAATCAATGTGAATGAAGTAGTGCGACCAACTATTACTAACGAATGCACATTAATGCATACTTGATTGATGTGCCATCTGTTTTTGGAATTGCTTAATGACGAATGACGAAGAGTTGACATCAAGGTGGGTATGATGATCATGTCCAGATCATCAACTCGATTCCCTAGCTGTGCTGTTTATCGCCGTGTCTCCAGATCGTTGCCAGGGGTGCATGCTAAAGATACATTATAGAACGGATCGCTTACAGAGATACTCCAGCAGCACAAGTTGCTCGATGATAAATGTGACGGCGAGGTTATCCTGTAACATCAGTTGACGTACACGCATATGCTCACATGTCTCTGGGATAGCAAGAACAAGATTATGTAAATAGAGTCTCTGCGGTCGGCCAATACTTCTATTATCAAATATTAATCCGAGGAAACACATCATTAGCAGCCTAAACATTAAGGAGGTTTTTGGTGATTATAAGTCGGAACCAGTAAGTAAAAAAAATCAATTTTACCGAGCCAAATAAAACACTCGCGTCATTGTTGACATGGACATGATTAAGCGACGCAATCGATGAGATTAAAAGACTTTTGCGTTCCATCTCCAACATTAAGCCGGAAGTGCTCGGAAGAGGTCGCTACTTGCACTGAGGAACAACACAATACCATTCAGGAAGCGAATGCATCATTTGCAGTGATGGGATCGCCGGTAAACGGCATTGTACGAGTCACAGATGGACTGTCCCGTAATTATAGCTCTATGAGGGTGACTAAAATGCCAAAGATTTGTTGCGATAAACATATCGTTTATTCCATTCTATTCGGAAGGAATAGGCTGTGAGTGCAAAGCAAACACAATTAAAAACACGATCAATTGTGACAGATTATCTTGCTGTTAGGGGGCTAAAGTGGACAGGTTTAGGCGGTTGTTGCGAGGAATCCGTGCCCAACTTTATGTCGCGATGACGTAATTGAAAATACCGATTGCCAATCTGGAATCGCAGCGCACTGCACCTGTCAAGTGAAGGTGCAGGTCACAGTGATCTTGATAGGTTTCATTCGGAACTGAAGTAAGACATTGTTACAATTAGATTTAGTGAAGGAACTCAAAATGTGTCTTGGATAGCTAGGATAATGAAAGTTTGCTCCAATGAAATGTGCTGTTTGTTTGGACGAACATGAGCTGCTGGCTGAAATGAGTGGCCGGCTACAAGTCGCTAAGGTTAAAAGCCCATTTCATTCACGGCCGCATATGAGGTGATTCCAGTGGGCACAGAATACGTTGCGACATTTAACGACTAGAAATATCTAGATTATTAGATATTGTTCACACCGAATCCAACTCTCAGTTGACAAGCACAGACCAATATCAGTTTATAGTGACCCGCTTCATTGTAACATGCCTTATACGTTTTAGGTTTTACTTCATGGGGTGGCAAGCGCATTCACGTTTGCCTGTTCTTATCTTGCCACTTTACATCAAGCTGATAATAGATCACATTCACATAGTGTAAACGT
Organism: Urechis unicinctus; assembly: GCA_034190875.2. Taxonomy (NCBI): domain Eukaryota; kingdom Metazoa; phylum Annelida; class Polychaeta; order Xenopneusta; family Urechidae; genus Urechis; species Urechis unicinctus. Next base: position 22,041,725 of record CM067357.1, read on the forward strand.
TTGTGCTCGAATGACTTATTTAATGAAACCACCGAAGATGAGCATCTACTTCACAATCATTTGTTACCACATAACTTTGCAGTGAACACCTCATTACATATCTACCCAACAGGTAGCTATGTATGGCTATGCAAAAGCGTATAGTTAGCACTACCATTATGTTGCTGTAAAATATAATTGACCTGCGCCCATGATTGACTATGAGTTAGCGTTTCGGGACCCTAAAATGCCCAAACAAACCGCTTAGAAAGATAGATGAGATGTAGGCCATTTCGACAGCATGGTTGTGTCGCGCTATTCCTGGCCTATGACGGTGGATACCTGATCCTCAAGGTGGTCCGCAACTACAGTGTGACATGTAGTATCAGACGTGTTGTGTTGGTGATAGATAGCTATATCCAAAGGATCACTCCAAACGTTTTGAGGATTATTCATGCACTTCGGCGAATGGATTTTTTATCACGTTAATTATGAACCTCGTAGCAAACAGGACACATTGCAAACACATGATGTCTTTTTTTTTTCTGTGTTGGATAATTGTTCGGCGGTGAGCTATAAATACCAAGTCACCACTGACGTGAAAAATACTGAATACCACTGCCCCAATGTTCAAGCTTTGCGTCGTCAATCTGACCCGATTTCAATCGAATGCATTGCTATTGAGGCAATTCAATATTATTCGTAGCGGTTGCCTTATTGTTGAAGTGACAACAGAAAGCGACTACTGGTAATTATCAACTCGTATTTACTTGTGAATACCATAACGTGTCCTACCACCACTGTTTGTATTAATACATCTTGTACTGCTACCACTGCTAGAGCTGCTACTACTACGCTTTGTATAATAACTACTAGTGCTAGTAATACTACTGATATAACTAAAACTAGAGAGTGAGTAGTGAGTGAGTGAGTGAGTGAGTGAGTGAGTGAGTGAGTGAGTGAGTGAGTGAGTGAGTGAGTGAGAGAGTGAGTGAGTGAGTGAGTGAGAGAGAGAGAGAGATAGTGAGAGAGAGATCGAAGCAAACTTGCAGAGGATGATGAAGAGCAATTGATCTTGCGGCCAAAGCATTGTCATGATGGCTTCCTCCTAGTCTCGATTAGACCTACAGAATAATGCATTTCGAAGTATAGTCAAATTGGGATTTCGCCCCATTTGCTGACTGGTTGTTGAGATTATTCATTATAGGTATAAAACGTCGTTCCTTTCGCTTCCATCAACGCCGCTTTGATCAGGCGTTATATGGGCAGTTGTGGCGTTGTGCACGATTTAAAACAGAAATAATGTAATGCCATCGATGTTTAAGTGTTGATAATCATTTCGCTTGTGTTACAGTTTAGTTGACCATGACTGCAGAATAAACATCACATCAGCTACCTGATTTGTATATCTGTTACAATCCACGTAACATTTTGATGTCAAATAAATATCTGTTGCAATTAACACCACCATTTTGAACCCCTCAACCTCCATTTTCAGCCTCATCTCCCATCATGCACTGCTCTGCATGGTGACATATCTGTGACACTTCTGCGCACAAACTGCGATACCTTGCTTACTATATGACGGACACCGGTTTCGCACCGTCTATTAGTTAAGTCTTGGTTGGGTTTCCCTTTGAATGCTAATTTGTCCTAGGCTGTGTTTGTTTATGACTCGATAAATATACATGGTACCACTCTAATACAACAAAGTCATCAAACAAATTCTTTGCGTTTTAGTTGTTTGTCACTGTAGTGCAAACTTTGTTTGTTTTTTGATAATCGATAATGTATGTTTTGTGTGCATACTTACATCATATATAGAAAATAGGCTTGTAATCAGCGAGTGATTTACACTAATAATCGAATGCACATTCGCGAGGTCTTCACGTGAAAGTCAAGAGAATTCATGCAACTGCAGCGATACGATGATGTCGCCCAGGCTCGAAAACAGATAGTCATGTTGTCGATATTGATAACAAGGGAGCAAATCTAACTTTTGATGGCAATAATAAATGAAAACCTGCTTGACATGCAGATCCGCGATGCGCTAGGTTATACTAACATTTAAACATTTTCGTACGGCACCACGTGAGTTCTATGAGCTGATTTGAAGTATCAGGAATGCATTCACTTATCTTATCACTTCAAATAAATGAATTAGGATAGAACTCTGATTTCATGCATACGCCAACGAACGGAATGTACCACAAAGCTATTGCGCCAATTAGGCTATAATTGAACAGGGATGCCTGTTGCCAACGCAATAAGCTTGACTTTGTTATATTTGCAATTTATCGCTCTTACTCAATGCGCGTCAACCTTTATTCTACGTACTCGCAAACTTGGTTTGTTGGGGTACATAACGATGAACCATAAAAAATTGCTGTTATTATGTGGCTGCATGGTTCATTAACACAGCATGCAAGGTATTGCATTAAAGCTTCAGATGTTATGGAAATATATGTAAGTTTACCCCGGTAAACGCGCCTTAGCCAAGGGAATCTCTGTCAATACAAACCTGGCTTGCGAAGAACGTCCGTCCTTACATTTAGGCATGCTAGATTATATATGTCGGTCGACATTAAAGTATGATGCATGACAAAGTTTCATTGTTTGTCACGACCCTAAAAAAGCAATATCACACAATTTACTGCGTGTATTTATGAGTGTAAAATGATTACTTCATGCAAATCTGCACTTACCAGATTACATCTGCACCGTACCAGAGCCAATAAATGAAGATCATGCATGATTTGATTTTATCTATCAAAATGAAAAATGCATCGGGAAAAATATTGGGAGCGTCAATCTTTGTGCGACTGACCATTGGAAGCACAAAATGAACTGTTTAACCTGATAAGGTAGTCCCCACAATCTGTGGCATGTATACTGGTATTACATAAACATTCTACAAACATCTTTGAATGACCACTGATTGCAAGTATTAGCAGGCGATCGCCCGAATATGCAATAGATCAGTTTAAATGTACCTCGCTGCTGTTGAATGCACTAGCTAAGTAACAAAACACATAGGGATGTGATGTGAACCTGTACATGTGGTGGCGTTCGACGTATGTCTTCACATGACTGAACACTCTTTGATCGCATCTATCATTGGTGTTGTCATCAGACATTATCAAAGAATAATGTCACGCGTTACGATGGTAGTAAAGTGGGGTTTTCTTACCCATGGGTAACATACTACGCCAATTGTCACACTGTGATATGATGTTCTTCTATCACACATGTTGACTATATCTTAACACTGCCGCTGAGTGAATGCCAAAATATGTAATTATGTCATATTTAGGTAGTTAATTATAAACCATTCGCATTAGTGTATATATATATATATATATATATATATATATATATATATATATATATATATATATATATATATATATATATATATATATATATATATATATATATATATATATATATATATATATATATATATATATAATATATATATAAATTGATATTCGCCGGTCTCGTAGACGGAAGGAAAAATTGGCATAGTTGAAGGATTTTGAATTTGCTTCAGTACCACCAGTGTGCGAATTTGATGTGCACGAATAATCTGTTTCCCGGGCATAACACAAGCCATCAATATGGCCTTATCCTCTTCTAGATCCAGCAGGTGTCATCGATCTTTCGCAGTTGCCAGTAGGGAGTGATTTGACATAACACTCTTCCTCCACAATGATCTAATGGACCAGGCGAACTCTGAATAAGCACATTATAAAGCAAAGTGGCTTTGGTATGAAATATAATGCGCCATACGATCCATCTTCCTTATCGGTAATACGCATGCGTCAATGGCTACGCTGATACAGCAGCCGATGAGAGAAGGTCGACAGGCAGAACGCATTACAAGCCTGATCACATTCCGTAGCTTAATCGGCATCGCAATGCTTTTTAAGATATTTGTTGTAGTTTGCCATGACTCGGTCTATTCGGTGTACTTATATTTATATGATCACCCATATATACCTTGTTTGATACAAGATCTACAGTCGAAATGGAGGATATAAATAAATGTACTGTTTCACCCTTCATAAACTCCTTATTCGCACGAACTACTGTGAGTATATTGTCTTTGAAACACTTTCCCCGGGCGGCTATGCACAGAGAATTGCTGTACGTAAGACGTGGCTCAATTTATTATAATTTACAAGCAACGATACTAGTCCACTTCGTCCATTTTTGCAGTAGCTGCGTACCCTGACAAGCCATACCCGTGCCCACATCAGCGGGTGTCAAATGGCCGCTCAACAATGCTATTGAAAATTAAACTGATAATATAATAACTGATAATTGATCTTATAAGACAATATGTGCTCATACGCAATGCAACAAACGTAGCGAACGGTGCAGTATTCGTTTTTAATTTCGAAATGCTCGCATACCTTTACCTCGACATATGCAACCTGCAGAAAAAAATGTTATTGTGATTGGGCTGTTAACACACGCCCCATGGTACACGTTGATCAATTTAATACACTATCAAGTTTAAATTGAAACGAGAAAAACTTTGTAAAGGATTCAATGCCAGATTAGCTTCGTCTATAAATAGTGCACTCACCATTCATTTATATGTCAGCATATAACTGTGTGGACCATTCGATATTGACACGAATGTCTTCATTGACCTAATAATGTTTGAATTATATTTCGTGGGTCATAAAAAGTCGTCGGAGTGTACTCTTTTACACATGCATTACACAAAACTACCATTAAGGTGCTTTGTAAATAGCCACTATTTACAATATTTGTCTGGATGTAGGTATGGTCCTTTTAATTATGAGGCTTTCATTTCTTGTAGCGTTATTTGATGGTAGCAGAAGCTTAGATGGCAATAATTTGCCTAGTGTTAAACCTTACTTGCTCCACCATAGACTTCAGTCCTTTAAAGATATATGTTACTATAATGTGCCGGTCATGCAGATAGTTGCAATGGACATGATTGCTCTTCCAAAAATGGCGCATTTTTGTAGCGTCTTTAAAAGCAGACACACGAATAATCTTCATAAAATGAATACATGTATTACACATAAAGCTAGAGACAAAAAACTGTGTATTATTCATGGTACAATTATCTGATGTTCATCTATATTTTATTCGAACCCTCCGACTCACGCGACGTCCTAAGCAGCTGTGCGCAGTAACTGGTTATGAATAAAGCAACTCATATTATCACAAAGGGCATTCAGACTTAACAATTCTTTGCTATCCTTGTCCCATAGCCCGATGCATATATGAATTTAACATCTTCATTCTATATAGAACTGCAATTCTCCAGTTAGCTGAATAGAACAATTTGCAAGCAATTACGCTTATAATATGATAGTCGAGCGCTTCAGGCAATGTAAGTCTAATACTCGTCGTTTTTAGGTATCTTAATCTTAATTGGCTCGCACAAGTTTCCATACAAGAGTCTTAAGTGGTCATATCTACCGGTCAGAAAATGGTTTAAAGTATTTGACCACAGCGACACATCAACTAACCGTAATTGCCTCGCTAAATTGTTTAAACGAAATGCTGAAATAGACGCTTCTGTGCCCCCAAAATATTTTCAGTAGTAAAACTGCTATGTATTCTTAACGATTTAGACTTCAACATGGTTGGTTATACCGCGAATTTAGGTGTTTAAGACAACAAACATTGTAACTTGTGACCCTTCAATAACCTATTTGTAACGTAATGGTAGCTAATGAGCGGCTCTAAAACCGTGTCAAACATAATGCATTTGTGATGTTAAGTAATGAAATAATCCTAGCTACAACTTAACATTGCAAATATTTGCTAGATAGAAGAAGGACAAATCTGCACTTTCATAAATGAATGACTCCAAGTTAGGCCGTTGAAATAATATCCCCCTACACGAACTTCAGTAAACCTGAATGAGCATGCCACTCAACAACATATACGATCAACGAATGGGATATTCTTTTCTGTATTCAGAGGCAAGATATTTGGGGTAGCATAAATGATTGGCCTTTCAGCAGATGAGAAACATGCAGTGTGACAGCGGTGGACACCGATATAGCTCTAGGTCAGGTCAGACATATATTAGTCGTTCTTAAGGAGTTGTTATTAAGATTTATATGGCACAAGCTACGCCACATCTAGAATATGCTTTCAATGCGTGGTTGCAGAGCCTGCAATGTTGCACAGACATGTCACAATGGTTTAATATGTTATCTAATAAGGTCGTGACCGCAAAAAAGCTCGTACTTTTTTGGAACTGGAATGTTGTAAGATACGACCTCTCAAAGAAGCAGCCACATTGCTTTTCCCTGGTAATGTCGACTAACGCCTCTCTTAACAACATTGGCTGCCCACAATATGATGTCAACATAATAAATGAACCCTTTGAGGGAAAGCTCAAGCAGGAAAGACAATACCAATTAAATCGGCCAGGACAAGATCGCATAACTGTCATATTATGTCTCCTTTTATGTATGTATATATATATATATATATATATATATATATGTATATATATATATATATATATATATATATATATATATATATATATATATATATATATATATGTATATATATATAAATACATATAAACATTGATCTATATATGAAAATTTACATATATATAGAAGTAGACATAATATTACAGTTATGCGATTCATCTAAATATATATATATATATATATATATATATATATATATATATATATAAATATATATATATATATAATATATATATATATATATATATATATATATATATATATATATATATATATATATATATATATATATATATATATATATATAAACATTTATCTATTTATATAAATTCACATATATATATAGAAGTAGACATGAACTACTTATTATCTCTGGGTGACTTACCTCCTTACATTGCAATGGTTAATGGTCGATGCATAACTATTGAATCATCAATTAAGTAAGATAAGAAATACATTTGCAGACATTTCAAGTCAGATGTGTGTTCCTAATTCTTCATTTTAAGGCAGATTTGTTCACATAATTTATGTATATCAACTATATCATTTCAATTCATCCAGGTTTTTTGTTAGTCGGCCCGAGGCTAAAATATACTCTATTTGTTACTGCAACTGCTTGCGTTGAATATTTGATAATTCCTACAAACTACGGAGATGATCTCAATCTGCTTCAAATGTTTATTTAGTTTCCAAAGCGTAAATATTATTAGGCCTTTTTCCGTTGTTCACCTGGCATCTAAAAACACCACTCGTCGTACAAAGTCATGAACGGCCATGGATGGATAACATTATCTTAAGCGGAGACGAAATGATTTATTCGGAACTCGTTCATTGATAATGCAATAGGTGCTTTAATAGCTCTCGAGTTGGTGTCCTTGTTAGCATTTCATCACGCATTTCATGAAGCTAGCAACTGTCTGAGACGGAGTTAAAATTGAAACATTTGCGTGATAAATGCCGCCCTTATTCTACACAAAGGGTATGTTAGAATGACACAGGTAATGAATAATGTGTATCCTTTTACATTCAGACGAGAATAGTTTGTAAGGATTTTACACCATGTTTTGCCTTAAGTCACAGCAAAGACATTGTTGAAAGGGAAACCCGAAGGCCCTCGTAATTCAAATAATATTCAGAATTTGAACATTTTGGTGAATCCTCCAGCTATTTACAGCATTCTAATATGAGTCGATTTAATTCATTCATACGATGCATGAATCATAAAGTCATTCATGGAAGTGGTAAATGTTATCTTTCAAAATGATTCCTTTGATGCATTGTTTGTTAATTTTTTGCGTTTATATGTCAGCCTTTGTCAAGGATTTGGTGTATTGTCCACATTGTCATTGCCAAATTGACCAACTAACTATGCTCTCCGCCAAGATAATAACTTTTAATGGCTGGTATCTGGTATCTTAAACCTGTTTCTAACTGTAGAATCCTCCGTATGGCAAAGCCACAACCTTTTACTAAGTACAATGCAAATTTGACATACACTACATGTGATGATCCCCGAGATGTTGCATGCTAAACCCGAGTGAAATGCTACAGAGTAAATGTGTGAAAGAGCCAGTGATAATCGGTAACAGAGATATGAATACCCATTTGGTAGGTTGATATGCTAATGGTGTACAAAGTATGACGTCCCATCTCTGATGCGCGCAAATTTGATTGAGCATGAGAGAGTGCTACAAAATCGCAATTATGCGGGAAATGATATCAGTCGCACAAAAACATATGTTTGAGCAATCAAGATGAGCAAATTCAAAGTGGCTCTCCTCGTTCTCTATATAGTGTTTATTTGAGACGCTGACAAACAAACTGAATGCAGAGGTTTGAATAAATTATTCCTTGCCGTATTTGCAATATAATTTTATTGTGCGCTGACTGCAGAGTAAGCAATAACAGTACGCAACAGTACTAGAGAAACCTCCCTAAAACCCTTCCATGACAGTACCCGCATACTTTGTTCATCTTGACGAAACCGTTGTCTGCGAATCAGCATTGATAACGCCAGCAAAGTTCCTACACGTTCGTGTTTAACGACCTGCTCGCTGATTGTCGTGAAACCATCTAGCAATAAATATATGTTTGCTGACCGATTACTGTCACAGAAAGATATCTGTGGCACGATCCACTAGAACTGCAATATATCCAAATGCTGAATGAGCTTAAAAGCAATCATAGTGATGAAAAGAGGTTTCTTTATGTACCATAGTTAAAAGGTTCGTGTAGACCGGGTGACCTATGGCATGCAGCCAATACGAAATGTTCCCATTTGGATGCGTTATTAAAACAAATAATTCCTGCTCACACCTCAACTTGCACTTGGGGAAATAAATTAAGAACAACAGTTGTCGTTCAGTTTATTCGCGGTTATTTGCCATCTTATGCATCTTAGTAAGCATTGTGAACGGCCTGATGCTTAATCAATTTTCATCCCCATTTTCACAGCAATTTTGACAAATGAAAGACGACTGCTTTTACATAATAACACTGCAGCCTCGAAAATATTCGATATATCTCTCCAGGATTGCCTATGATGAGAAACTAGGAGATAATTGTAACAACAATTGCTTCTTAAGATACCATACATACATGCATGTGTAGCCAGGAAGTATTATATGAATTAGAAATGATCGTTATATCTGTAATATTCAATAACATATTTATCCACATCACTGGAAAAGTCAGGCCAGTCACAATATGTATTTTGATGCTAATTGGACGACACGAAATACGAACAGCAGGTGTTGAATCTATGGCCAGGATACCATGTATTTCAATAGTCTATATGCACCAGTAGGTTATTTAAAACTGAGCTAAATATAATTTCTCATTTAGGTATTCCAAAATGATTATTTGCGGTGTCGCCGCTGCCGAAGCTTTGTAAACCAGGCATCAAAATTTAGTTGCATTAGCGTATTTATGCATTGCTTTGGTAGTTAAAGGATGTAGTTAGTTAGTATCCATTATCATGTTAGTAAGCCGAAATTATATCGGCCACTTAGTGCTTCTGCATTGAGCTCACAAGGTATTTATTGGCTTACTGGTATCGCCTATAATAGTAGCTGGATAATATCCAGGCCATTTGTGAAGTCTAAATTTCACGCAACCATTTGGCGCGAGAATGTTAGAAAGTTGCATAATTTTTTGATCGCCCACAGTGTGATCGATCTTGTAATATTGCTCCATAATATAAGCACCGATGATTTGCATGGACAGCGCTAAATACATCTAACTGATTAAATTGATTAAAACTAGAACTATATACATATATATAAATATATATATATATATATATATATATATATATATATATAATATATATATATATATATATATATATATATATATATATGCATATATATATATAATAAATAAATATATATATAAATATATATATATACATATATATGCATACATTAAATAAAGGCGTTAAGTAACTGGCAGCATAGGGGCAGGATGTATTTTCTATTCACTTTTGGAATTATTTTGTGTGCTAGTTGTCCATGCACCAGGGCAAGTGCGCTAATCAAACGTGAAGACGCGAAAAACGGTTTTTTGGTGAATTTTCTTTAAATATGTGGAACTGAATGCAAATATTTCTCAACAACCCATTGAGATAACGCCAATTAACTTAAAGCTGAACAGCTGTTTGTGTTAACACAGCCTGTCAATTGAAGCTTCTGCTACATCAACGTTGGATTAAGATCCCCAATCTAGGGAGCTTTTGCTACAATAGAAAGATACTGTCAATTATCAACTTCCAAAGGATGTAAAAGATATCCTGTGCAGTCTCAAAATTGCAAAACATCAGCGTACAAGGTACGAAGTTATGTATGCATAACACCATGTCAGTTAAAAGCAAAGCCGATAATGTTAAAGATAATGTTGTGGGTCACATTTTAGACATTTTAGCCATAACAGAGACCTTAGATGATACCCTAATAAACTGACAAAGCGAATCGTTTTTGGCCAAATGGCTGCGCTTTGCTGCACAATCAAACGCAAGGAGGGGCCGTCGGTATACTTCACATTCCTACGGACAGCATATGATCATCAAGGACGTACACATCATATCCATATAGCAACGAAGCTTTGGTTGGCTATCTAAAGTTGTTTCTACACAATGTGCAACAAAAGGATATCGAGATCACATTGTTGATCGATCGATAAACGCATATTCGTCAGAGGTGTTTCGGACTTCAATCAGCTGATGTATTATTCAAATGATGACATTTTAACTGCCCATTAGTCCCCTATAATGACCCTATGGTCTCATTTAGTGTGAGAAAGACGGTGAATTATTTGACACATTTAGTATTTTGTGCGTCGACGATGCGACGGGCTTGAGTATATCGTCACTAATGCTGATAATGGTAAAAGGGATTGGAATATAATCGCATCGTATAGAAGTTTTTGCGTCGTTGAATGGTTTTATTTCTCCATAATCAGCTTCATATATTTTGTCTTGTTAGCTTCATCATTGCATAGCAAACATTATTTTCTTTAGAAAATAGAGAACCATCTAAACCATTTCAGGAATCTATGTATTTAGACCAATGCGGCAGATGCAATGAAGTGAAACAATAATCTCACTTTAGTTAACTATAGATCTTATGTTCTTGTTCTGTTGTAATCTTGCCAAACAGCAACAGTGAGATATCAGTCAAGGCTCTTCTCTAAGGTGCACTATCTGACTTTAACTATAGTAATGATGCGTTTGCTAGTGCACAAATAAACGACCTTCACCATAGTTTAATACAGACGAAGAATTATTCATGTAGCCTTCTTTTAACACCCATGGTTAATCTTCGCAAATGAATGGATGGAATGGAAAGGCTATGTTGATGGATATACGAGATGGCAAGAGAACGCCTCATCCCTAAAGTTTCATTTAGAACGATTCCTTTTTATTGCATGCTAAAGATAACAAAATAGTTACAGCTCAAAAGGAACCAAGCTACATAAAGGAATTGAAATCGTGTTATATTGCTGCCAAATGAAGAAGCTGCACTCATTTCGAAATCGATAAAGCATGTTGTCGTAATATTTTCGAAATGCTGTATAGCATTCGTGCCATGGGTCACCGAGCCATTTACAATGAGCCATTTACAGTGATAGGCTAATAAACCATCATTTTACTTCCAGTTCATATAAGACTATGTTGCATGCATCTGACAAGGGGCTCCTTAGATTGAACCGTGACACACCGAAATAGCTTTGTTTACATTCACAAGGCGCATTGATCGATTGCGCTGTAGCAAAAAAGTGCCACCATTAATTTCATTGGGACTTTTTGTGGTTCTCACAGTGTCTAAGCAGTCACAACTAACCAAGAAGGGAAGGGCACAACATTGATTGCAGTAACTACATACCGGTAAATGCGTGCGCATCACACGGTTCAAAACCGACGGTTTCTGATCGCACTGGGCAGGTAATCATTTAGATTGGCCAACAAAATTCATGATCTGTCTGCCCGGTTGGAATGTTGTAAATGTTCTTAGATAGCATTGGGAGCACCACCTCCAGCTTTCGAGACATGCGATCATTATCATTCACGTATCGTCAGGGTTTTCGAGCTTATTTACCTCGGTGTCAAAGACCCGTGGAGGTGATCGATTATAAATAGCCAGACAAAAGTAGCACCCCGGCTCTTTCTCTTCCGAATATCACTTCCTATAATCACACTCTTAAGTTTGATAGTGGTGCACATTTTTGTTTTTGGAAAATGTACCACTCACAAACTAAAGATTGAAATCGTACACACCTGTCCCTGAGTTGCATCAGCAGAAATCCAAAAACCGGACTGTCCAGTACTGTATATGACACTATGAATCACCTGAATACCATACTGCTCCGGTAATAGGCGTTAGAGGTGCTTTCACACTTATTATTTTTAATGACAGCACGCCAAAGGCAGAAGTATTATCAATCATAGGAGTGTACGAGATGGGCATTATGATAAGTTATTGTAATTAGCTGACACCACTAATCATCCAAACTAATTGCGCGATAGAAATGATCAATTGATGCTCGAACATTCATGACACAATTAATACCAACTTCGTTATACAGGATATTGGATGGCTTACAGTTTATGTCGTCAAGGGTTGGATATAATCAAGGGATTGACTACTGGTGTTTGCAACACGAGTAATATAGCGGTTGTCTAAATATCTCCCCCCCTACAAATTTAAATTAATAACTACAAATATCAGTTATCTTCCGCGTACCAGTTTCGTGTCAGTAAATATATTACATTAGGTACTAACTGGTACTGAATGAAAGGACAAATATCCCTTTTTGAATCCCCTCCTGGTAAAGCATATGTTTAACATTCAGGCCCGTCATAATCACATTGAGACACCTGCCCCCGCCGACATAAATCAGACATAGACACATTGGCAGTATAGAAGTAAGATCAAATGCCGTCGCTGAATTGCAACTATGAAATATTGAATAGGACTGTTACTGGTGATCTAAATGAGGGCTCCTCGATGTCTGACAATACCTAAATATCGATCAATATACTGCATTGAATAAGATTTAGCCGCATTGGCATTATATGAGTGCAATCCATTGTCTTCTACATGATCCATACACAAACCCAGTAAACATTGTCTTCTCTAAGTTCATTAAATTCATAGCTTCAATTACCCGATTTTGCCTGGTGTGTTCACGTAAGCCACGCCCACGTTATTGCACCGTTTTATCATCGCTTGTATACAAATAGAAGCCTGAAGGCAGGGATTTAATGGCAGCAACATTTTGTCAAATGCGTAAATGCACTTTAAATAATCACAGTGATATCTCACGTAATCCTCTGTTTGCCGCTCTGTTGCTCTTTTGCTCTGTTATACATATTAGAACATCCTGAAAAAGCATGTGGTATGTTTTCCATATTGTCCAGATCGAAGTTCGAGAAGGTATGCGGTTGTCGTTGAAATAGAATGTTTCAACATTATCTACTGAAGTAATTAATTGATTTGTCTCACTATGAAAACAACCAATAAGTTTATCTCTGTCAACAATTTCTGCTTAAGTTGCTTTCCATACATTGTGATTATTGATGGTGTATATGCGTTGACTACATCAACAGGGTAATCAATAACCCGTTGTGCATTATGTATTGTTGTCATACCTCACTGTTTAAAACGTTCTGTAGTTTGTCTCTACGGATGCAAGGGCTAATCCCACAGGTGCAACCATGCGATAAATATCCACGTTAAGACGAACGACAATGTCGGTCAATGGTTTTCACTTGTTTATTAGCATGTAAAAGCAATGTCACGGGCTGTTATTTTCATTGGTAGCATCAGTACCCATCAAACCGTTATGGTTCGATCCCTGCTAGAGCCTGCTATTTGCTATATTTTAGCACGGAATATCGCCGGTTAATCTGATCATTATACTTACCTATGTATCGTACAGTATTGATCGAGTAACATACATTATGAATAAGTACATAAAAAGCGCATATTATGCTGCGTGTTTCAACGAGTTCACGGCTGCTGGTATACGAATACCATTTATTCACCAATTCAACGATTTCTTATTCGCTATAGAGTTTACTTACAAAGGATTTCTCTAGTTGAGACCAGCAAAGAAAAGCCAACGTCTACTTAATCTACTTATGTGGTATGCAGATCGATGTTTGTCGTTATGAAAAAAGTTGAGCGTAAGACAGTTAACAAACATATTCATGGATCAATGCATTTTCTCGCCTGTTGAAGAAGCGAGTTGACCAAGCTGATCCAGTGTTTGATTAAGCTTCATTCGCTATGGTTCCGATTAGGCATGCACGACTTCATCTTCGTTATCACAGTGCGGTACTATTGTTAGTGGCTGAAGTCGATAGCACTGTTTTGGGCATTATAATGTAGTGTATTTAAAAGACAAAAATGAGCATTGCAGTGGCGTTGTTACATAGTGATGAGATAAGTTCTGTTCTCGAGAAAACAATGTCGAAAGTGACGTTTGATTGAGTGTTGCATCATTTGTCTCTAACAAGAGTTTCCATTACCGCGCCTGATACAAAAGTCGAGTCGAGTAAAAGCATTGCATTATGTAAGTGCCTTGCTCGGGTTGATTGATAGCAAGTGAACACTTAAGCGACTCCCATGCCGTCACTTCGGTTGGAAAATTCGGATAGGGAGTCAAGCCATTTCCGAAATAGAAGTCTCTGGAAATCGCTAATTCTGTACCTCTCGCACGAGGCAGAATTGCGTTTGAATTATCGGGTGCATGATTTCCTGTTCCTCCCAGATGCTGTTGCTTTGCTTCTTTTATCCATGTCCACCAGGCGCACTAATCATCATCATCATATGAAGTCTTTGTTTGTTCCTCCAATTCTAAATTGTTTGAGCACCATGCTTTGCTCTCAGCCTGTTCGAATAAACATTTGTAGGTTTTTGGAATAGTGTGTATCTCGTAAATGTAGTTTAATATTGTCCCGTTTGGTTATTTTTGGCTAGTTGCCGGGCATAATTGTATTACTGTTCAATATTTCTACATCTATTTTCCATGTGTTTTAGCGTAATTTGAGGCCTTACCTAATAGCACAAATTGCCACATCCGACCACTTTTCATCACTACACCAACTGACTAGATTTTGAGACTGTGAGATATGTATCCTGCCGAAAGTCTGATGCTTACATCACAATTTAAACACAATCCATACTGAAAATAACGGTGAAATATACACTTGCTGATAAAATCTATCATCCATTCCAAGCACATATTGGTTATTCCATTAAAGGTTTGAGTAACAAAGTAGAGCAAAAGATAGACATAGTAGCTCTTTTATAATTCGTGACCTATCATCCATATAATCTCAGCTATCTAGCGCATACAGCATAATGTAGAATGGAGTTTGATAAAAAGCTTACAGACAGCAAAACAGCAATGGTTCAACATAGGTATTGTCACGGTAAATAGGAAGTTTAATTGATTGAATAGTCAAGCAATTGAGTGATGGCAAAGTTAAAGCAACGATTAACTACGAAGATAAACTGAATGCCAAAGTGACTGAGATTGCCAGTGGATGCTCCATGACTTCAATGCAGGTAAACTAATGACGTTATATCCATGTTGGTCAGTTAAATGATTACCTCCTCTGATATGTCAATACGTTCTTTTGAACACGATAGCAGCGCCTCTAACTGTACGAATTCATAACCCGCGAGTCAACTGCTGTTTAGCATATGTACCCTATGATTAGTAATGATTTTCATCATTTGCTGTGCACGGATCATTGACCAGATCATCTGAATAAAGAATTCCATCACTTTGATTAAATTAATGATTAATTACTGTGCTTGGCACAAATACTTGATCGATGAACAAAACGAAAGTAGCTGTATCTAATTGCTGTGCTTTAATTTAGAGGCAAAAACAAATCTATCAAACACTGATCCAACCTGTTTGCTAACTATGTCACTGACAGGACGTTTCATACGATTCATAGTGTGGCTACAAGTTCGCAAAGCTGGAAATGTTTTTCTTTGAATAGCAATGTGTTGGACTTGATTAATGAGAGTTGTACACGTAATGAAAAGGGTGAACCTGGTAACATGCATCAATGACGCTGATGTATGTATTTGGTGGCAAGACCTACATAATAACAGGACGCAAGAACTTCATAATAGTAATCCGTTCAACTGTGAAGGATTCAATGAGCTTAATAATTTACATTTTCTCTATCATGTATGTATGGCAGTAAGTAATGTAATTAAAATATTCATTTAAATATTTCAAAAGTACGGAGTTGACTGCTGATCGTTTTAGTTACAGAGATTGTTCGAATGGGCTATGAATTCGTTAAGCTAGGTTTGGCACGAATGTTCGTTGTGATAACAAAGCCTCGGTGAATGATAGAAAGAACAAAATGAATCACAGAGGGTTGTAGATATTCAGCCAAGATTAAATTCCCTGCTGCGTAGTCTTACGACTCCTCAGAATGTATATAGTCCATTTGATTATTGACGGTTCAGATCAATACGATATCGAATGTCAGACATTACTTTGTTTGATCAATTATGTTTTACCTTCATGGGAATGTGATAGTTAACAACTCATCGCTATTTATTTATATGCATAAAGTAGTGCTCAGAAGATAAGGAATGGGTGTTTCAGTCCCTGTTATCTTCTGTAATGCGGTTGAGCACAGCTCAGGTATTTTTAAAAATATACGAATTGGCTGCAGCCCACAATCAGCACTACGTTTTGAATATTATTTTGAGGCAACGAACAAAATCTGGTTTAATAATAATTTGCGACATAGGATAAATATGACAGAGAGAAAACATTTCGAGTCCTGCTACATATTTCCAGTGAACATTAGCCATCCAAACGGTTCTTAGTAATGTGGATGCTATATGGTGTAGCCGTTCATTTGTCGCCACCAACCCCTCAAGATAATGTATATCATCTTTGATACATGTTCATTGCTGCAATCGTTATGGTCACGCATCAAAATTTGGCATAATCATCCATGTTTTAACGGGTGAACATAGGCACACAGAAACCGAAACAACCTACTTAACGTTCCAATTATATCTCGATAATGTCGACCCTCTAGAATGCTCAATACTTTTGCCGCTAATGAAAACAAATCTTTAACCACCTGAATAATTTAAATAATTATCCGCTCGATCTTGTACCATCAATGGTCTCATTAATACGTGGAGTGGTTATAGAGGGTAAGTATTGACAAATAAAAGCGCCTGAATGGGACTTTTCATTGCCTCACTCATGTTACATCAACAAAGCAACAGGCTTATTTCCATTTTCTGCGTAAATTGTTATATGAGTAGTCATTTGTTAGACACGCAACAAGATTGCTCGTGCACTCGATGCTATATTTGGGTCACCATCTATAGACCACTCTGAGAAATTCCGGGAAAGTAGTGCACTTTTCCTACAGCCCTCATAGAATTACATAGAGTTATTCCCTTTCACGCCAATTTTCAAAAATATGTTTTTTTCTCCAGCAGTATGCTTCATTATTTCTTGCGTTGAAATAATTGAAGAGCCTTTCGCCAAATGTGACGTTTTTATTAACGTCATATCAATCGTTAAAAGCAGAGGAATCACATGTCATCGAGTACAATTGCTGAATTGCTAAGAAACCCACTCACACTGTTAATAGCAATGACATAGTTATTCTCGACATAATCATACCCTGAAATGAAAAACAAATGTACAGATAAACGAAATGTAAATATCACCCGTTACATCCCCGTAAATGATATTGACCAAGTGAGAAAATGTAAGTTGATGAAGATGAACAATACTGTGTGGTATAAAGCTGGTAATTAATATTGTATAACACCTAATTACTTCATAATTATGTGGTCGTTTGTGAATGTCACATCGAGGAAACAATCACAGGCATTTCGTGCAATTATGCGTATAGCTCTGAGATCATGTGGCAAATATTAAAAGCTGGATTTTGCTCAGTTACGGACGAAGATATCTGGATAAACGCTGTCGCGTATCTAGCTTCTCTTGTTTGTACACGACAGAGTCCGCTTTGTGCGGTAAATGATAGCATCCGAGATAGCTGCAATATATTAGAACTTATAAAGATTGATGCAAACTATATTTCTAAGGTCTGTGGAAGACAATACATTATTCATGTGACCTATGCTTATTGCTAATATTCCTGATCGAAATGGTTGACGCATAACTGTCAAACCAGCAGATCAGTATAGTTAACAAAACTTTAGAAAAACTTGAAGACATTTTGTTAGATGATTCAATTTAAACTGTATCATACCAATTCATCGGATCATCAAGGGGGCCCGAGGCTAACACTTTGTATTTGTCATTGCAATTGTCGACGGTGCGAACTTAGATCAATCGTCGAATTATTATTCACCGCATACGAATATGGGTCGATTTCATTGATTCATCCGATGTATGAATTACACAGTCATAACTATCTTTTAATGGGATATTCGTTGATGGTTTGTTCATCAGTTTTATGTCAGTCATTGTCACATACGTGGTGTATTGTCTGCATTGTCTGATGAATTAACTACGCCGTCCGGCATGGACTACCGTTTTCATCAATTAATTTATCGAAGTACCATACTGAAAAAACAGTTAAGTATGTCATCTGATATACTAAAATTTAACTTTCGAAATCACCGTGCGGCATTGACAGTTCAGTTGCTAAAGTGCATTGGGCATTTATTAAGGCTAGCATTCCATATAGTGTATGCAAATATTTGGCGCGAGAACTTACATTATCTGATCTGCTTGTGGATTGACAAATTAATTTCGATATCAGATCGTTGTGTGACGATGGTATGCTGATAGGCCAACTAGGGACAAATCATTGTCAGTTGGCTGATGTTTACTATATGGCAGTCGCCCAAAACAGGGTTTAGTCGCCTGGAACGAGCCAGCGGCCAGCCAGTTCGACCGCTGCTATATATAGAAAAAGAAGTTTGTCTTTTCCGAAGAAGTGTGGAAATATGTGAAACTGTACCAAGGGTAGCCTGGTAGCAAACGAATGCATAAATACCAACTGATTCAAGTCTTCATCAATTATAGCAATCAATTTGAATGAAGTAGTGCCACCAACTATTACTATCGATTAATGCATGCTTGATTGATGTGCCACCTGAATTTGGAAGTACGACGAGTTGATATCCAGGTGGGATGGATGATCATGTCCAATCATCAACTCGATTCCTTAGCCGTGATGTTGATCACCGTGTCTCCAGAACGTTGCAAGGAGTGTATGCTAAAGATACTATATTACACGGATCGCTTACAGATAAATCTCCAGCAGCTCAAGTTGATCGATGCAAAAAGCGGGATAATCAATAGTTGGGACGGCGAGGTTATCCGGTAACAGCAGTTGACGTACACGCATATGCTCACATGTCTCTAGGTGTAGCAAGAACAAGATTGTGCAAACCGCGCCTCTGGGATCGGGCAATACTTATATTATCAAATTTTAATCCGAGGAAACCCATCATTAGCAGCATATAGACAGTTTTTGTCTAAACAATGTGAAGGCCATTATCGAGTAGGTTTTTGTTGATTATAAGTCCGTACGAGGAAGTATAAAAAATCAATTTTACCGAGCCCAATAAAACACTCGCGTCATTGTTGACATGGATATGATTAAGTGACGACGGTCGATGAGATTGAAAGACTTTCATTGCGTTCCACCTCCCACCTGGCACGAAACCATTATGCCGACGGTGATCGGAAGAAGTCGCTACTTGCACTGAGGTACGCACAATACCATTCAGTTACCGAATGCATCATTTGCAACAATGGGATCGCCGGTTAACGGCATTGTACGAGTCACAGTTCAACGTTTATGGCACATAAGGATTGAACTCACCACAGTTGGTGGAAGGGCAAGAAATTAAATACTGCGCCACATGGGACATGTTGTATGGTTAATCGGATCGCATGCTTTGTTTTAAAATCACTGTGTTGGCTTAACAAGTTACAAACTGCTGGCAAGTCATTCATTGCACGCCCGAAAATGCATTGAGCTCATCTCATGCAATGCTACGCTATACTGATGGACTGTCCCGTAATTATAGCCCTATGAGGGTAACTAAAATGCCAAAGAGTTGTTGCAATGTGAATATCGTACATTCTATCCTATTCTGAGGGAATTGGCTGTCAGTGCAAAAGCAAAGACTATAGTTTAAAACATGATCAATTGTGACATATTATCTTGCTGTTAGGGGGCTAAAGTGGAAGGGGCTTAGGCGGATACGACGGGGAATCCGTGCCAAACCTCATGTCGCGATGACGTAATTGAAATACCGATATCCAATCTGGAATCGCAGCGCACTGCACCTGTCAAGCAAAGGTGCAGATCACGTACAGTGATCTTGATAGGTTTCATTCGGAACTGTGGTAACACATTGCTACAACTTGATTTAGTGAAGGGACACAACTTTTGTCTTGGATAGCTAGGATAATGGAAGTTTGCTCTAATGAAATGTGCTATTTGGTTGAATGAACTTGAGTTGCTCGCTGAAATGAGCGGCCGGCTACAAGTCGCTAAGGTAAAAAGCCCATTTCATTCCCGGCCTCATGTGAGGTGATTCCAGTAGGCAAAGAATCGGTCGCGACGTTTGGCGACTAGAAATATCTAGATTATTAGCCATTTTTATAAACCGAACCCAATTTTCAATTGAAAAGCAAAGACCAATATCCATATATACTGACCCACTTCATTATAACTTGCGTTATACGTTTTAGGTTCTACTTCATGGGGTGTCAAGCGCATTCACGTTTGCCTGTTCTTAGCTTGCCACTTTACACTTATGCTGACAATAGATCACATTCACATAGTGAAAACGTTTGTGCTCGAATGATTTATTTAGTGAAACCACCGAAGATGAGCAATTACATCACAATTATTTATTACCACATAACTGTGCAGTAAACACCTCAATACACAAACTTTTTAAGACTTTAAGTTCAAACAGGTTGGCTACCATAGTTACAAGAGTCGTGTTGCAGTAAATACGATTAAAGCAGTGACAAACGTAATAGCTCACCTAATAGAGCCAATAGAAGGGTTGACAGATTGTAGTTAGTCTAAGACAAATGCTCGCTTTAATGCTGGGCGCGCTCTCGCCATATATCGTTTTTAGTGGAAATCCAAATAATAGGATGGTGTTAATCTTTTGATTGTGACGCACAGTGCATTTCTATCTGTGTACATTGCATGCATGAAAATTGCTTAGAATAACGCAGTCGCGTGCCTGTTTTGGGGCAGATGGCACAAGATTGGGACCATACATCCTTTGAAATAGATTATTAAGATTAGCCTTCCGCCTCACGCAATGAAACAAAAGCAGACACAATACGGCATATTCTTCTAAGTGATTGTACAGAAAGGGGATGTGAAATAATTTAAATCAATAGGGTACATTAATACGTGATCAATCTTAAGGCAATTATCCTCATCAGGAGACCATGCTGTGTTCTTTGAGGACGCAATTTGCGGCTAACATCAGACGGTAGATCTAGACTGAATGGAAGTGTAAAATTCATCAAACGATTCGTAATATATCAAGCCAATACGCAATGATCAAAAGCGATGCTTTTAATATTTCATAGGCGATTTCACCCACAAGGCATTGTCTATCTTCATATCCAAGTACAATAAAACAATGTCTTGGTATCAGGTTTTGTAGCTCGGTTTTATGTAACCACTGACGTGATATACAAGAGAGGCCCAGCCCATTGTCTTTATTTTTAAGGTAACGCAAAACAAACGGTTATGTTCTTTTGAACAAACGTCACTCGTTGTTTACGACAAATAAATCACCTATTGTCCGGCGATAAAATACGATGGTTGGTCAGCTGGTCAAATATAATTGACGTGCGCCGATGATGGACTATTGGCTAGCGTTTCGGGACACTAAAATGCCAACAAAATCCCGCTTCGAACGTATGATGAGATGTAGGCCCATTGCGACAGCATTGTTGTGTCGCTTTATTCCTTGCATATGACAGTGGGTACCCGATTCTCAAGATGAGCTGCAACGATAGTGTGACATTTAGTACCAGACTGTTGTGATTGTGATAGATAGCTATATCCAAAGGATCACTCCAAATGTTTTAAGGATTATTCATGCACTTGGGCGAATGGATTTTGTATCACGTTAATGAAGAGCCTCGCAGCAAACAGGGCACATTGCAAACGCATGATGTCTTTTCTTTTGTCTGTGTTGTATAATTTTCGACTGTGAGCTATAAATACCAACTCTCCACTCACATGAAATATACTGAATACCACTGTGCCAATGTTGCTAGCTTTGTTTCGTCAATCTGACCCCATTTGCTAGGTTGAAAAAGCGATCGATGTTTTGGATAAACCACCCATGTATCGTGAGGTACATTATTTACAAGCTGCGATAGTGCCAGTAATTGTTTCAAAGGACGCTGCTGTCTGTAGTCAGTGAAGGTAACACGGCGCTTGATGTTTGGGTTAGTTACAAGTGAGGTATACCGTGCTTCAAAATAGCGGTCAGATTGTTACATGTTAATGAGATATTGTTTTGTGCCATAGTACAATGTCACAACAAATGCATGAACGGTCAAATATGCATTCCATGTATCAATTAGGCCGGCGTGATTACCAAGCTAACGACATGATAAAAGTTTGGCGTCAAACAAACAATGTTGTTTTATTAGGATGTGCCTCGTCCGTCATAGCTGCCGAACATACCCCCAGACTGGCTGAGACTAGATTGAACGCATCGCTAATGCATTTTACGAGCATGAGTGTTCGAGGCATTAACATTCTGTGCCTTCATATAATGTTGAATAACCGCTGGAGCAGTTATGTTCTGGACCACTGTTACTCATTGTTTCCAAGAAGAGTGCCTCTCACAACCGTTAGCTTAATCTCGATACAAGTACCCATGGAATGCATTGAAGAGGCAATTTAATATGATTCGTAGCGGATGCCTTATAGTCGGAGTGACAACAGAAAGCGACTTCCAGTAATTATCATTTCGTCTTTATTTGTGAATGCCATAACGTCTCCTACCACCACTATTTGTATTAATACGTATTGTACTATTACCACTGCTACTGCTGCTACTACTACGTTTTGTATAATAACTAATAATACTGCTTATACCATTAATAGAACTAACACAGTTAATGCCAATGTTACTACTTATGACAGTAATCCTTCTGATGGCACTACTAATGTTACTGATGCTGCTTCGTCTGCTTCTTTTACTAAGTCAAATTTAATTACCTTATTGCTGAATGCATGAGCCTTTGTATCTAGAGTTTTCTGTGATGTTGACGGATGATTTTGCATTATTATTACGTATAACTATGCGAAAAAGCACATAGTTAATATCGTTGCTGTCCATTTTGTTGCACACAAGAAAGAGAGAGAGAGTAAGAGAAAGAGAAAGAGAGAGGCAAAAAAGAAAGAAAGTTAGAGAAAAAAGTGAGAGGTAGTGAGAGAGTGCGAGAGAGAGAGAGAGAGATGAAGAAAGAAAGAAAGAAAGTAAGAGGGAGAGAATGAGTGAGAGAGTCAGCGATAGAGAGAGAGAGAGAGAGAGAGAGAGAGAGAGAGAGAGCGATAGAGAGAGAGAGAGAGGGATCTTACTTGCAGAGGATGATGAGGAGTCATTGATATTTGAGCCGAAGCATTGTCATGATGGCTTGTTCCTAGTCTCGATTAGGCCTACAGAATAATGCATTTTGAGGAATAGACAAATGGGGACTCTGCGTGATTCGCTGATTAGATGTTGAGATAAAATACCATAAACAAAAGTCTGCTGGTATTATGAGGTGTTGGATGTTCAACGACTAGGTAACTCCTTCTGTTTATATATTACTCCTTCTGGTTATATATAACCACAGTATCTGTATCTTTCATTTGAACAGCATGCACGGAATTTGCATTAAAGTGCCTATGACACCTAAAATATGATTTTTGAGTATAAACTGAACAAATCGATGCGGATCGAATGGTGTTGGTGTTTTTGGCCTCCGATGTATAATAAAAGAGATATTAAACGTTCTTTGGAGCGAAGCGGCATTTCGTGCGTGAGCCGAGGTCAACCGGAAATGACGCAGATACGTGAACCCAGTTCCAGCAGCCCAAGTCAGCTTCCATAGATGCGCTGTCTCTGTCAGAGCCGGAGTTTCTTTAGCTTCTATAAAACCCACGTGTCAACCGTGAATTTATATCTGGATATTTATATCGATATTAGTCTGGATCAGTCATGCCACAACGCTGCGTTGCCGCGAATTGTTCGAACATTTCTTCGGAAAGCGTTCGATTATTCAGTTTTCCTCGGGAGGAGAAGTTGCGCAAGCAATAGATATCGCAAGTGCGGCGTACAAGGGCAGATTGGCCGGGACCGACAACCTACTCGCGTTTGTGTAACGAGCATTTTGGACCGGAATGTTTTGATCAGGCACTTGCAGTGAGAGAAGCTCTCGGATTTGGGTACAAATGTTCCCGAAATATTCTCCCAACTGCTGTTCCTACCATATTCAAGAGAGGCTGCACGGATTCGCCACCAGTCAGAAAGTCTAAGGCAGTGGAGAAAAGGGAGCACCAAAAGGTTAGCTGACATATTGCCAAAATCTCTTAGATGTTTACTTTTTCCATAATTTTGTACTATAAACAAGGACTTTGTTCTGATTATCAGGCTGTGGAGACATTGTTGTTGGACTCACCTCACCAGGAAAAAGAAAATGACTGTGGTCCTGCTCTGGTGATCCTTAAATATCCACCATTTGGATATTTGATATATACATACAATTTTTGTGAATTGGAACATGATTTTTATCAGTTAAGATTATTATTTTTCAGGATGTAAAGGATGCAAGCACCTCTGCAAGTATACCTCGCGCTTGCAGGACAGTGGGCATCCAATTTAAACCAAAATCCAGGGAAGCAGGTGACTTCAGTGGAATTTCTCTTCTGTGTTCTATCACATATAAATTATGCTTGAAAATTTATGATGCTCTATGGCCTTTTTTTGATAAAAGATTAACAGTAGCAACGTGTTGTTAAAAGCTGTGCAGACTCATGTGAGCACCACAGTCACAACATCATCTCAGACCCATGAAACCTCCTTCCCATGGTGGGATGAGATAGAGAATGAGTGCTATGTACAAGGGGAGAGAATGGACCAGGACACAGATCCTGACTACATCCCCTCAGACATAGAAGATGATGATGTGGACATCAATGACGAGAGGCCTTTGATTGAAAATGATGAAACAGATTCTTTGGACATTATTGAGGAAAGAAAGTATATAGTTTTTTGGTCTTCACTGCAGACTCTATTTGCTCTTTGTGTGTGCAGATTTTGCGGTGCCACTGGGTTAGCTGCATCCGAGCGGGAGGTTGGCACATTAGTAGTTGTCACCTTGAGATGCACCAGCTGTACTAAATCTGTTGTCTGGAATAGCCAGCCCTATGTCGGTAAAATTCCAGCAGGAAACTTGCTGCTCTCAGCGGGAATCCTCTACAGCGGTGCTCTCATTTCCAAGACCATGAGGGTTCTCAAGCACATGGGTATCGCTTGCTATTCTCTGCGAACATTCTTCCGCCACCAAAAACATATTTTAATCCAATCAGTCCGGCATGTGTGGCAGGAGCGTCAACAATGGTTGTTTGCAGCCCTTCAGGCAGAACACCGGGGACTTGTTCTAGGGGGTGACGGGCGCGCAGACAGTCCAGGGCACAGTGCCAAGTATGGGACATACACTTTGATGGAGATGGAAGCAATGGCTGTAATAGATGTAGAACTTGTACAGGTACCTCCTTTCATATGTCGATTCTATATCTTTTATGTTACAAATGGTATAAAATGTGTAGGTGGCTCAACTAAAGGCTATCAATCTTACCAAGGTACTTAGGCTGTTATCACATTTTTGCTGTAGAGTAATCAATGTGGTGGGAGCTACCACATGGAAAAGGCCGGACTCGCCCTAGGGTTGCAGAAACTGGATGAAAACTACTTAGATGTTGAGACGCTCATAACGGACCGCCACCCGCAAATTGCCAAGTTTATCCAAGAGGAGCACCCAGGCATCACTCATGAATTTGACATTTGGCATGTCGCTAAGGGTAAATATTTCCAATTATATTTTTGTAAAATGATAATGAACTGTCCAATGCTATTGCTTCATCCGAGCTTCTGCATATTTCAGGCATCAAAAAGAAATTGAAGGCAGTGGCCAGAGGTAAAGATCTGGAGGATATTCAAGCGTGGATACCAAGCATTGTGAACCACCTGTACTGGAGTGTAGTGTCAAGCCCCCCTGGAAATGGACAGCTGGTGTTGGACAAGTGGCTCTCAATCCTTGACCACATTCAAAATATTCATTCTGGGTTCGGTGGTCTGTTCCAGTCCTGTCTTCATGGGCCTTTGACTGGTCGTGAGAGATGCAAAAGGTGGATCAAGCCAGGTGATGCAACATATCATTTTAGAGTTCAGACTAAAAAGACCACGAGTTCCTTAAATTTCCTTGAAACACAAAAAAAAATCTTACAGTTAAATCGCTCTTTATGTCCTTAGATACGAGGTGTGCCATGGAATTGGAAAAAATTATCACCAACAAGAGATTGTGCAAGGACATCAAGAGACTATCAGGCAATGCCCAGACCTCCTACATAGAGGCTTTCCACAGCCTTCTGATCCAGTTTGCTCCAAAAACCTATGCTTTCAGTACCCTGGTCTGCTTTGCCGGTAAGTCTTTCAACTATCCCAGTCTTCTTAGCTTAAAAGTTGGTAACTATTTAGATTTTGACCTTCTTTCAAATGTAGGATTGTTTTTGACAAGTGGATCCATAAACAAAAACAAAGTGGAATAAACAAGCTGTTTAATTTCATGAAGTATCTTTCCTCACGTCATTCATTCTAGTCATGATTAAGGTTAATTTAATGCTGAATCCAACTTATCACAAAACATCCAATAAATCAAACATGAAAAGCACAAACTTATCCTATTTCAAACTGATAGAAAGGTTCATAAATGATTTCAGATCAATCATTGCAACTATGCATTTCAATGAAAATGCTGGACGACAACAAAGAATAACAGCGCAGGGTGAGGACATGTACAGCCTCCACTACCCCAAACACAAGGGAGGAGGTCACACAGTGAGGAAGGTGCTGAATGATCCAACTTATGGTAGGGATTGTTTCTAAATTTCACTTTTATGTGAAAATTATAATCTGTAATCTCAAATGAATGACTAACACATATATACAATACAGGCTATGTAGAAGATCTTTTGGCAACGACAGTCAGCATATGCAAGGCCAGTGACATAAATGATGAGGAGATGGAAGCACTGGAGATCCCACCCAATCTCAACTCCACCTTCGAGATCCCAGAAAAGCACCAAGCAGTTGATCAGTTCCGCTCACGCTTCTCTAAGTGCTAGTTTCATATCCCACATAATTGTTTGACTCCTCTGGAAATGTTTTTCGTATAACTGATGTTACACAGGATGGTATAGGGATTCGAATTTTCTTTCCCAGATAATGGTAGCACCATCGGATAAACTGTCTGTATCCAGTGTAACGCTTCCAGCTGTAACACACAACCATACACAAACCCTTAAACATCTTTACAGCGCTGAATAAATGTTATATTTTAACCCATACATTGATTTGATGATTGAGTCACAAAAATAGTGTTATCCTGTTATAAACTGTATGATAAATTCAGTCTGAATTGAAAACATCATTCATTTGAGTAAAAATGACCCAGTAGTTTGGGGAATTTTTTTTAATATAAATTTATAATTTTGTGTTTGTTGTCTATCAATACTTACTGGTTTCCCTTGTATGGACCATGATGCTGCTTGTAGGCATAGTACGCTGTCTCCAACACATCTTCATTGAGACATACAGCATTAAAATTTGGATGCTGTGTCACACATTTAATTTCTGGTAAATTTTCCATTTTTACCCTCACTTTCTCCTGCTCCACACAGCAGACACTTTCCCTGAAAGTTGGCATGGTTAAGCAGCCTCCACACTGGCACCTGAAACCAGGGTTTCACAAACCTATCAAATAAATGCCAGACTCTGTCTAAGACTAAGATTTTTCGCCATGTTCGTTGGCGACTAAAAACCACATTGAATAACACCAAGAAAAACGAAAACGATATCAAATGATAAAGGTATTCTTCATTTATAATATAAAATCAAAGAAAAGATAGTTTCGTGCAGTGATTACAATTCCAATGGGACTCACCAATCAATGTTTTGAAGACGGTTCATGTTCGGATTATCGCTTCTCGGAACACGTGAATCAGTCCTGTCACTGTCAGATTCGCTGGCGCTGTTTTCGGACAGATATGGTTCGAATCTGTACGGCACAATACCAGCTACATCCTCTCTATTTGATTGCTCAAACATTTGAGGCTCTTCAACCCAAAACTCCATCGTGTAATCGTCCAACTCAAATACATCGCTCTCCGAAACATTCGCCATTGCTTACGGTGAAAACTGCGGACCTGTCAGTGACGAGTTCACTAAGTGACGTCACGGGCTGCTGGGCCGAAAATTTGGAAAAATGGCGGCGGGTGCCGAAAAATCGACTTTATAGTTCAATTTACGTTAGGTTCGTGTGACTTGTTAGGAGATTGAACCACAAAAACAGAGTAAATGCAACTTTGTCTTTCATTTGGTTAAATAAAAATTATCATGAAAATTTGGTGTCATAGGCACTTTAAAGCTTCAGATACTTTGGAAATACATGTAAGTGCCTTAACCAAAATCTCTGTCAATACAAACCTGGGTGGTGAAGAACGTCCGTCCTTACATTTAAACATGCAGCATAGTGACAGTTTCTTGACGATCGCCAACTAAATTATACGTGTAAGTCTACTTTGAATAACCCGCATTAATCGGCAACTCTACCGAGAAAAAAACCCTTTGCTGGCTATTATCGCTTTTTACGTTTACTGATAACGATCAACTGCCACAAACTGAAAGGATTGTCCTCAATATCAAACAAAATATACAAAAAGAACGCAGCAATAATTCTAAGTCCAGCCTAACTGCAAAGAGCGTTTAAGTATGATGCATGACATAGCTTCATTGTGTGTCACGACCCTAGGGAAGCAATATCACACAATTTACTGCGTGTATTTATGAGTGTAAAATGATTACTTCATGCAAATCTGCACTTACAAGATTACATCTGCACCGTAGTGACCCAAGCCAATAAATAAAGATCAAGCATGATTTTATCTTATCTATCTTGATGAAAATGCATCGGATAAAAACATTGGGAGGGTCAACATTTGTTCGATTGACTATTGGAAGCGCAAAATAAACTGTTTAACCTACTGAGGTAGCCCCAACCAGGTGGCATTCAATCTGGGGCTTGAATACTGGTATTACTGGCGTATGGATATGACATCGGTTAAGAGCATTCGACCCAGGGTGCAATAGGCGGCAAGAGGTAGAATTTGTATGTAACCGCATTAAGCTTGTATGTCATATGTATTATACATTCAAATAATCATGCAGATGTATCCAAGTATTCATACGATACCTGGTAGTGATGTTCCCAATCGGGATTCGAACCGATACTCCACGGTAGTGCGCTGCTCACATGCGGACACCTTAACCACTTCGCCAAAGTCATGCTCAGCCTGTATAAAGCTTAGCTGGGATTCCATAATTCCCATTAATGCTTTCCGATACAGCATTCATGTAGTACATGTATCCATCAGCTTATTGATTCATTAACTGATTGTACATGAGGCAGCATACGGAAGTCCGTATCAATGGCCTTTAACGTCTTACAATATTTCTATATGTA
Organism: Urechis unicinctus; assembly: GCA_034190875.2. Taxonomy (NCBI): domain Eukaryota; kingdom Metazoa; phylum Annelida; class Polychaeta; order Xenopneusta; family Urechidae; genus Urechis; species Urechis unicinctus. The sequence continues at coordinate 22,071,544 of CM067357.1, forward strand.
ATGCAGCCACAGCTTAAAGAAGCTCTTTACTTTATATTTCCCTGAGAATAGACCCGCCTAATATAATGAATATTGTGAGCCGTGGTAAACTTGAATGGCCGGAACCACGAAATAGCGACTCATCAAAACTATAAAGCATAATAGCAGGGGATATGGAAGCAATGTCTTCTGATAATCGTGCCGCACATAAATATAAGTAGTTATTTGACATCACAAACTAGACAGGGCTGAAGTGATTGAATTTAGTGTGTTTAAGATTTGGCTAATAATTAATTCAAGGGTATGTGTACATGGGTTAGTGATAGTAAATAGATATATCGTGTTTCTCTGCATTTTTGACTAAGTAGCTGACATATCATCGTACTTTGCCACACCACAGCCACAGCATGAGGTATGCACCATAAAGCAGCATCTAATTAAATAATATTCAACAATGTTATTGCCAATTTCTCAGAGGACAGAGCCCGAGAGTACGTGAGTCATGCAGCGTCCACCCTTACAATGACACATTTAGCCACTGATGTAAATATACTATTGTCGTCTTGGTTGTATTCCCTTATGGCTAGCAACTATAATTGTATGATTCCATTCGTATAATTGTTTTCTCATGTCAGTGTCTACATAACGACAGGAATGAGTCAACGCATAACGATCTATTGAAGTATCATTGCCTCAAGATTTCAGGTACAGAGATGTATCCGGCAAAATACAATCTTGTTTACTATCGATACGCAATGTAATAATGTTTCATATGAGTAGACATTGTAATCATATTTCTTACACATAGGTATCCTCTCCCCAGTCAGGCTTTCTACTTGAGATCATATCCTGGTCATAATTATACCATGATCATATAAATCCATTGCCAAACGAAATGTACATTAAATCTGAAAACAAAACCTCAACCAAATAAATGAAACAATCCTGATGATTAAAGTTATGCGGTCCGCTCTGAAGTACAGTACATATGCAGCTCGACGTGTTTGTGCACGAGGAGCACCTGGGCTCCATGCTGCATCGGATAAAGAAGTCATTGCTTTTGGCACTCGCATCTACACTGACATTATGTAAGCTTATTGCGTGTCCATACCTTTATTCAATTACTTAAACATGCACCCATATTGCGTAAAATCTGTATTCTGCCATTTGCCGCTAATGCATGAAATTAAACATGCTGCACGATTCATTACTCAAATCCTCGCGCAGTACCTGTGGTCTTGTCTACAGCTCTGGTCGTCCTACATGTGTAATAGCCAATTAATCTGTACCATGAACACGACGGGGCTGATATGATGTGGGTGTAATTGAGGGAAAGGAGGGAGGAGGGGAGACGAGAGAGGAGGGGAGAGGTTGTGTGCAGATGCAAAGAAATTACAATGTGATAGTTGTTGTTTGAATACCAATAGGGTTGCATGGTGTGAGGCATATGCCATATATCGAAGCTGGCTCCAACTTTGTTCTTGCCTACAATCCTCTGAGATAGCTTGGGCATGACTTGGCTTGTGAACAAATCAAATGGATGGTCAATCGTTGCGAGATCTGACGCCGCCTTTTTTACAAACGATCGATTGGTGTCTAGCCTGGACAGAAAACCGTAAAATGGGATGAATATGAGCGACACAATCTCTCGGGTTTTGGTTTCGAATGGTGCGAATTACTGAGTAATGTATCCAGCCTGATTGCCTCATATGTATGCCAATTTTGCTCTTTCAAAACAATGAGCTATTCGCCATCGCCCATATGAAGACTGGCGGTATTTCAGAGAACGTTAGAGTCTTATATCTGTATATCGAATTGCTTTTCCGCCAAAAAAATACACATTATGTCATTTTAATAAGCAAGTCATCCATTCTGCAATAACATGCTTGTCTCAATACGCAGGGGTGTCCTCTTGACTATATCATTAGTTGGGTTCGGACAAATATAAACAATTAAATAGGAAAATGGATACATTATATTACTTATACCTTTCACTTCCGGATGGCCATCATACCACCAGTACGCAATTGGGCGCCCTCTCAACCATGTATCGATACAGTGCTGCGGCACTAATGTATTTTGAACAGTGAGCCGCCATTATATTGGTCACTTAGTGGTTCTGAAATCAGTAACTAGGTATTAACTCTGGAGGTAGATATTTCGCGCGTATGAGCTAACAAGCAATCAGGTGGCGCATTTAGAACAATTTAAAGATGTTGCACCAATTGTTCTTCTGCAGTTTTCTCGCCCATGTAATATTGCGTTATTATTATATTAAAGATAAAACGCCGAATATATCAGTTGAAACATAAACAGTCCGGCGCACTAATTCAAAGTACACCATTATCTACTAATATATAGATATAGATAATCATTATCAGCTTGAATGTACATATATCGACACATGCAAATGATGAAAAAGCTTCGAAGTTTATTTCATTTCACGGTCATAAGGAGATTATATTACAGACAAATTATGCCTTGCAATCATGATTGTAAATGAATTATTCATGCAACTCAGCATTTTTCTGATTACAAGATATACCGCGCTGCTGTCGAATGCACCTGTGACCAGCTTAGTTACATAAGCATTGTAAATTCGGATTCGAACCTTTGCGTTTATGTGGCATTAGTTACATTATTTATCTATGGCGGCTGTGTTAAATAGATTATAGCTAGGTTATGAGGAATAACTCTGACTGTCTACGCAGTGCCAATTTCAATTTGTGAGCATCACGCGCAGCTCACGGTTTCGCTACCATACAATCTCCAAAAGCACATGGTACTGCTCATCCAACGTGTTGAGAAGCGGATATCATGATTGGTCGCAGCGACCCCGCACACTATTGTAACAAGAAACTTCCTCAAGGGGTAGATGTATACGTATAACAAGCAGCTTTCTGGCAGGTGGCGAATACGCCCTTTCTACACTATTTGACCGTATGCATCCTAGATGCCACTTGGTAAGTCACCAGGCATGATCCAAAAACAATTTCTATCGTTAAAATAGGTGAGTTTTGTTATACCCACAGGTACATAAATCTCAATGCTGTTCCACCACGCCACTTGATACAAACATGACTTAGCTACACATTAAACACTGGTATACATAAACAATCTTCCTTCAACATACCGAAAACCGCACTTCCACTACACCAACAATACCCCGAAAGCGCAATATAGGTGTCGATGTGTGGCAGCACAATATGTGAAAATGGTCAAGATTAATTTCTCAAATGAGTAACCAGTTGAAGAATATTGCATGGTCATTAAGGGATAATTAAGCCATACTTGTCTGGTGGCTGATTGCATCAACGCAAAAATCAACTTGTTGATTAAGCTCAGTGTCTTGTTTCCGTTTTATAGAAACATCTTGCTAATAAAACCGCGACAAGCAATCAAGCATAACGACTCCTGGCACCGCCGAAATCCAATTGAGTCCCCGCTGAGAGCACTCCGTTAAAAGAGCCGCCATCAATTCAGTCGTAAATAAATGCTTAAGAGGTATTTTAACGACACAAATAGACTCAGAGGTAGAAGCCAAATATCCCATTAAGATAGAACGCATGCAGCTCACTTGGTCTTTATGTTGTACATCAGAAAAACACGGCACACCAGTATAATTCTGTAATGCATAGAAGGTATAGATAAAAGGTATTGCCTAGGCTGCTTGAGGTTACCAACCTGTGTTAATTAGTCAAATTTGTAAATCCATGCGATGAGTAACTGGTGCCCTTGTTTGAGTTATTTTTTTATTTGATGGGCTGAACGTGGAATTATCCCTTAAGACACATCGCTGTTGCTCTCATACCAAGATAATGCAAGTTACGTTTTTACAATATATTGGCCATGCTGAAATCTTCATTTTATTGCTGTTTTAGCAAACACAGCAGAAAATGTTTTGCTTTCGCTTATAATGCCCCATAGATTTCTTCCTTCGTACTACGTCAGAATATTACAGCTATTATGTTTGGGTCATGCCAATTAGGCTATGGAACGGCTAGAGGTTCAAAGTGATTGACTTCGTTTCAAGTATCGATGAGGCACAGATCAACAGGCGAGTATGCGTGAGAAGTTACATTATGAAATGTGCAAATAGTGCGACGTAACATCGATCACTTTCGGGCCATGGAAATTTTGAATTGGCCAGAGCCAGCAATTTCTTTGTCGTACGATCATCAAAGGGCTAACTGTAGTGAGTTTAAAGTTAAGATGGTACAAGTGAAACCCGAAATACTTTGAAAAAACCGAATTTTCTTTTTGCAAAACAATATTGCATCGTCATAACTGTATGCCAGCCGTTTGAAGATCCCTTCCATACGCATTTACCTAATTCATCTCATTCAGTCCGAAAAGTGATTGGCTATAATCAACAGCCGATATCTCCTGAATAGTGCTCCTTCCGGGACTGCACTGCACTCTTTTGAAAAATTCTGGAAAATGCATGAACCGAGTTATCGAAACTACGGGTGAATATATTTCTGTTAGGATCATGTTTTGCACGCAATCGGCTGACGCCCTTGTTCTGATCTCTATGGCCTATCCAACATTATGCTCGTTCCATTATATTTGAGTAACCTCAAAATCATTGGTTCCATTATTAATTGAGCTCACATTCTACATTAATGTAATGAAAATAATCCAATTTGGATTGGTTGAATCCAATAAGGTTCCGCAAACTGTGATTATCACCTGCACTATCACAAAGGCATTGCAGATATACAAGAGGTGATAGACATTATATTGACACAGCTACTTTACATTAACATGGCTTTACATTAACATAGTACTTTATTTTGACTCAGTTTTTGTATATTGACTCAGCTAAAAACGAAACTACTTAATATTGACAGAGCTGAATTATTGAGAGGTACTATGAAGTTAGGCAAATAATCATTCTCATGATCCAGTGTGCTAATTGTTAGTATGGTACCTAAGTGATATGAGCACCACTGATACGATTTAAACCCCAAAATATACGCTGCCTCTAATTGAACATAGTTGTGCAATGATCGGGTAACTCCTGCTTATGCCTGCACATGCCTCCTACAATCCACGCACTAAAGCATTGTCTCTATGTCTTTAGCCTACATCGCTAAACCGTCATAATGCTAATGGACGCTTCTAATATTCTCTCCGTAAGAGAATATGAGAAGGATGATAAAGCACACACAACTGGCGATGTACTGTGGTTCAGCAGCTAGAAGAATGTAATGTTTTTAGCAGCTGAATGATTGATGACATGCATTGATGTTAAGTAGAGATACAAACATAATGCGTCGATGTTCTGCTGTTTAAAATTGACAGGAGAGAAAAATTCAATTATTGTTTTAGTTTCGCTGAGGTATTAATAATAATTCACAATGTGGAAGCAAACCATAAACAAAAAAATCACTCCAAGTTTGTTTACCATCACACTGTCAGACTCAAGCTTGACGAGAAAGAGGTTAAATTTTCAGCCGTGTGACGTGTGGTATACACATTAAATAGGATGCATATTCTTGACAAGTTAAATAAATCTTGACAAGTCAAATAAATCAAATAGCCACGTGCCAAGAAAAACTTCCATGTCTTCTAAGACGGATGGTTTGCACGCGCAACGTTTTATATGTACCGAAGTTAAAGCAAAAATAAAAATATAGGTGAAAGATGGGTCATTGAGTGTAAACAGGAACTCTTGTTACAAAAAGGGATGTAGCTGACTAATTCATGCTTGCGCCGCACTGGCCCGATGTCGTTCTGGCATCATAATCCAAGACTAAAGACCAGTTTCTATAGGGGTTCCAAATGGAGCGAAATATGTATTCGACCTATGACCTCAATTTAGGTTTCAATATGATCTTAACCTAATCTTTGTTTAGGGTCGTCGATTCTGTTGTTTTTGATTATATGTACTTATTTGAATATGGGTCAATGTACATGGCGAGAACGCTTGCTGGCTTGTACGACTTCCGCCTCGAGCATAAAGCGTCGAAAATTGTAATTAACTTTTATACCTAGTTGTATACTCTCATATTCTGCATACATGTGTTGTGCTGTTGAGATAGTGATGGTGTTGATGGCAATACTGGTGATAGTGACATGGAACCCTGATAGACTCATGTATAAAATAATATAAACTACTGCAATACGTGTTTCATTAACACCTGATAAATTCAGTCACTCGGCGCGAAATATATCTTAAAACACCATATCTTTGGATTACGATAAGCACTGATCTTGCTTTAATATTGCTTGACAATTTGTTAGATTGTCGACTTGGTTAAATTGACACGGTAAGCAAATGTAGTAATGTTGATGAATTCGATTGGCGGCACCTGCTGGCGAGAAGTGGACGTTCATCCAAGTTACATTACAATTGCCGAGGCACTCTTCACGAGAAATATAGATGCATAAATTGTTGATAATCGAACAAAGTCACGTGGACCTGTCATCCCACTGCATTTGTTTATTGTTTGCCGTTAAATGCCCCACAGATTACGCGTAACTAATAGCTTTCAGGGTTACATTGCAGTTACCCAGAGTGATATATTGCCAGTTTTATGCGTTTCTAGACATAACAGTTCAATCATAGCTTTACTGAAGCATAACGTTACAGGCGTATTCTCTGTCGTTGGTTGTTGCAAATAGTGTAATCTGATTGTTTACCATGAATAACAGTTTCTTGGTATTCATCAGATCACTTTTTCTGCTTATTTTTACTGTTACTAATCACTTTGAATGATTTTGTATGTCACATTACGGCTTATGCCATGTAAGGAGTCAGCACACCTTACTCTAAATACATATATTGACGTCTGATCTGGGCAATCTAGAACATTCATAAAGCGTGGAATATTTTTGGTTTTATTTCTATTCGTCAGTCTTCATCAATTTGAGTTGTACACATTATGGAAATGACAATCATATATATGACGACGAAACTCTCGATCCGCGACAAAGGTTCATTGAATTGCCTGAGCGTGAACATAATAAAGCGCATTACGTTGCTTACATGGCGTCTGAAAGTAAATAATGATCCTTTAAACACCTTTCGACGTACAAGGAACGAGGTAAATACCTCATTAACGGCCATGGATGAATAATATATTGTTAGGCGTAGCTGCTAAATGTGGCAAACTCAGTACGCATTCACAGGGTATGCTATAGACGCATACAAAAGTCGATGGCTATGTCATTATAAGGCTTATCCCCATGATCGTAGTATACACAACATGAAGCTAACGACAGTGTAAGACAGATTGGAAATTGAAACATTCGGCTGTTAAACAGCGACCTTTTCTATTAACCCGAATGTCAGGATGATGCAATTAACTGAACAAAAGTGCCTTTCGTATTAACCACGCGTCATTTTTACCTAAACTAGCATCTCACATAATAGGTCCACTGGCTACAATTCTTCGCCAGTTGGCTGGTCTAAATCCCCATTAGGCCCAAACTTATGTCCGCATTAATGCGATAGACACCATCTGCCAATTGCCATCATCCCCCTCAACGCCGGGTGTCATTGCGAGCAAAGCCGCTTGCCCAACAACTCGGCTTAAATTATCTCTGCTTGGTGTTAATTATAAATTACTACAAATATTATACAGTATTCACCTTCGAGTGATTTTCCGTTAAAAATTCAAAGGGATTGTACGAGCGGAAAACATGGTGAACAGTAAGTGTCGACTGAAATAAGCATAATCACAAATTCGCAAAGCAGGGTAGATTCAACGTTCAACGTTTGCTAAACATGTATACCGCCGTTGCCCGGTGCCAACGTTACGTTCGTAAGTACCTCACGCTATACAAGAGAGGACTTACTTGTGGTAAATGACGACCAAACAACATGTTAACATTTTGTGGTACATCAACGTTGCATAAAGTTTAGAACTCATTTCTGGTCTACAACGAAGACTGTAACAAAGCGACACAACACCTATTTACGTAGATAATGGTTTTGTGCTTCAATACATTCTGCCTGAAAAGATATATGTTTCTCACAACGAAATATGCGGCACGAACGGGTACGCATGCTTTTTAAATAATATCCACTGAATGCTTGGCTTTCCACAAAGAACGCGTTCCAAATATCGATTTATAGCATCCTGATTAGTTAAAAGTGCATCGGCCGTTACTCTATTCTTAAAATGATAAATGCATTATTGGTTGGCAACGTATTGTAAATAGTATTTAATTATCATATTACATCTACTTAAACTTTAAAAACAAGAATGAAACTGCACTATTACTTCGTGTTTGAGAAACATTCGACAAGTGACCATAGGCCTTGCGTTACAAATGAGCCATGTATCAAACTAAGTGATATTGAAAATATCCAAGTTGGGTACATGGTCGAATAGCAGCACGATTGCACATCTTGTGAAATACACCTGTTCCGTTACTGAACAGCTATGTCGATTTTGTTCTTGTTAAAACAACACATTTTACCTGATGGCATCTCATGAAGTTGTCGAGAATGTCATCGTGTGTCTTATTATAGTTATATAATGCCTTGCAGATAAAACTACATTGTGAATTCTTCTCGAAAATATTTGCTGGGACATTCTATCATATGGCACAGTAAGCGTCGCCAATTTGCATCTAATATATCACCATGGAACTAAAATGTGCGACAATCCGCTCGTTAAGAAAGATTAATGACCACATAAAATATGTTTCTCTTCTCTGTAAAATTAGGCTTCGCACATTTGTCTCATTTTAATGCAGTAAGAGATTTGGTTGCTTAGTATTGAGCACGATTTATAATATCAATAGATCAACGGAATATTGGAGGCTGGAACGACATGCTTGCATACCCGTCGGACAGAGAACAATTCAGAGACATTGTAAATTGATTATGTACCTCGCGTTACAGAGGCATATTGATCTTTACGCATTGATGCCTACAGCTATAAAGTGCGATGGCTGTGAAATCCCTAGAGTATTTGACGTGATTAATTTTATTGTCAACAATTAATTTTATAGTAAACTATGGCGTCTAAGATTGACAGCAGCACACACCTGTAGGTACCATCAATCCTACGTAAGGAATTTTGAATTCACAAATCAGCTTCATTAACTTAATTTGTTAACACGAGCAAGAAACGTTACCGAAAGTGGTCGTGCGGTGTCAGCAAGTTCAATGGGGTCAGAACCCAGGCTGAACTCTCGTTATTAGGTAGCTCGTATCTGATATATACTCGCACAATAATTATTGTTCGGAACAAGATATTTTCTAGGTTCGGCGACATCATATAATAATATGCAATCCAAAAGGGCAAAAAATATCCAGGTTGTACCACTGTTTGTCAAACTCTACATGCTACATTTGGTAGTATCACACAACGTTAAGCAAACCAAGGGGAAACAATCACTCATTCATTTGTCAGACTCACGCTTGATGCGAAAGGAGTTCGGTCCAATGGTCTGGAGGCATGCATACACATCAAAGAGGATGCGCATTAGGCTTGGCAAGTCTAATAAATCTGAACAGCCGTGTGCGAAGAAAATCTTCCATATCAGCAAAAACTGATTGTTTATATGCTGAACGTTTTCTTATTGCTGAGGTTCAAGCATAAATAATATAGTTGAATGATGGGTCATAGCGTATTAGATGCAACTCATGTGACAACCAGTCTCGTAGCCATCCAAATGAAATGAAATAGGCACTCGATTGTAGACCTGTGTGCTTAATCACAGGTCAGGTCCTTTATTGCTGTCGTCCAAAATTGTTTGCGCTACCGTTCTGGCGCAACTGCTGCTGGTAAGTATCTGGATAACATGCATGAGGACCATCTACAGGTAAACTGGTTTCAATCAGTTGGGTGCTGATTGTTTTTCCGCCGGTACTGATGCTGTCCCAGTTAACAAACTTGCTGTCGATTCCACACGCCGGTATAGTTACTGTATTCATTGCATCACCCTAGCTAACTCACGTACGATGAAGCCAACAAATCACATAGGCCACTAATATCCGGTGACGCTACCATGAAATCATCAAAAGTACATAGGACTGTTGATCCAAAGGTTCAGGGTAAAGCGTTTGTCAAAATATTTAGTCATCTGATTGGTCGAAGTTACCACGCCCTTGAATAAATCAAAGAGTTCCGTGCGGTTGTGAGAAACATTATGACAAAGCACCAAGCTGTTTAGAAGAGGCGTGATCATGCACTTTCTTGGATGGCGGCGAAAGTGAAGGTTGCAGTTGTCCATACAGAATAACAGATCAAAGGAGATATCATTTTAGAGATTGTCTGATATTCCCCAATTATAACATAGAAAAGTAACACACCGTTTTCCTATAGATTGATTACTTTGGTCGTATATTTATGTTGAGAATTGACAGAATATAATAATTTTAGATTGCTTAGCTGGAGGAGTCATATAAGCAGCAGTTACATTCAGTTCGTTTTATTGTGAACGACAGTAAATGCCCCTTTAATAATGTTTTAATTCTGCTTAATTAGTAATCAACCGTTGATGACTGTTAGAACGGCACCTTTGGATGGAGCGGTCATTTTGCCTTAGTAACCACATGCTTTTAGGTGATCATCTTTGTAACTCATCGCAAATAGTATATAACAATAACCACAAATTAATATCTGGCGTATATCGTTATTGGGATTGGCCGGTTGTGTCATTTGATATCAGCCAGCACTGTATGGCTTCATTACCCCCACTTGGGGAAGCTTATTGAAATATTGGGGTGCAATATATACACTTGCACTACAGAAGCAGCAGGATATTGTTTTTTCTGTCAATTTTCTATACATGTAGTTATTTTCTTTACTATTAAACCAGCGTTAATTCAATCCCTTGTCAAGATCAAGTGCCATTTGTTGGTCTACATTTCAAGGACAGCACATAAAACTGCAGCACCCTGACGCTGTAAACTATTTTCATCGCATTTATATATGTAGATGATATATAAACGCGATATAACTGTCCATCTTACTCTTGCAATTAAGAGCTGCTGGCTTAATGTACGGCGAGAAGATTTCTTTTATGATCGACAATGAAGGAATAATAAACTTCACGGCTAAAATCCTGGGCTGCAGAGTATTTACGATGTCTTCAAATGTCTCTCCCGTTGTCATTTTGTGAACATCAAGACTTGATGAAGTTCCCATGAATATTGCACATGCCTAGGCGTTTGAAAGAGAAACAACTGAGCAATCAGCTTAAACGCAAAGATATGCTACATATTTCCTTTAGACAGTAATTTATGCTTATGGTTTAAAAACCGCAGTGGGCGAGGCTTGCGCTATCTATACTAGCGAAGATTTTAAATCAGAAACAAAACAACGAAATGATGCAAAGAACTTTGGATGGTGATCAGTGCAGTCGTACAAATGGTGCATTGCCCACAGTTGATATGATAAAAATTAAAGGCCGATTTCATGTTTCACCGTTACGTTCAATACAACTTGTGTTTCAATAATGAAGTATTCATCAGCGATTATACGGGATACGTATCATACACGTCTCATACATTATCTTAGTGACGTAAACGATTTTGATAAAGCAATTTGCGATTTTGTTTTTGTTACTAGTGATATTGCAAATATAGTCGTAGATGTGTCGGATGATTATGGTTCTAGCGGCGGCAGTAAAGCAATATCCATTATTCCGAACATACGTTTACTGCAGTTCATCCGAATGGTGCTGCTTATAACCTTAGTGGAGTACGCGTATTGGATTGCATTACCACAAATAGTCTATATATGGGATTTAAATTCTCGCATGCCTACTACCGTAATCATTGGAACCTGCAAACAGCATAGGATGGGCTATCAATATTTTTCGCTCTGCCTGTAGGTGAGTTGCTAAACACTCCTGTAACTCCTTTAATTATGAAGCTAGACGATATCCATAGCGACGTATAACTGCAAATATTGTAGCACATAACATTGAACATATTCAATTTCCTATTTGGGTTTGACTAAGTTGAGATAATAACCACGACCCATTGGATATAACGACGTCATTACGGTTATGAAATATGAGGCGTTGTTGAGAGTTAAAAACAACCGACTCCTTCTTATATGGTTTCAAAAAACGCCGCTTATAATAAAAATAGATTACAGAATAAAACGAGCGATCATCTATGATTAATTACACCAATTTACAGCATAGCAGTATAAAAATCAAAGCAGAAATGAGGAACAATAATATCTATAAGGCTGGTAATGTTGCAAAAATGACCAAACAAAGACTTTACGATATATGATGATCATCAGGGTCCTAGCAAGACATGTTGCCAGTCATTAATGATAGATCACCACAATTGGATCTTTCAATCGTTTTACCTATAATGAATGTTGCTCGATCAATGCTATATAATGCAAAGATTAGCATAACGATCAGTTAAGCCGTCGATATTTCGTGCGCAACTATAAAGAATTGAAGCTATCGGCACGGACAGAACCATAAAAACATGAGGGGCAGAACAACACAATACAATTCATTCCTGATAGTATCAACGAAAATAACAGCGAGTAAAATCATTTCCCGACTTCGTCGTTGTTCGACTAGTCCTGGGTAGCCGTCGCATGGTTGTACGTCTGGGATTATGCGCCCCGTTTAGCAGAAGAGAAAGGTACCCCCTTGATACCAACCCAAGACCAACTCCAAAAAGTTTTTAATAGAAAGGTATGACACCAAAATATTATGCACAGCGGGTTATTGATCACTCTGTTGCCTTGGTCCACGCATATACAGCTTCAACATTCACGATCTTTGGCTGGCAACTAAAGCAGTAATTGTTGTCAGAGATGGACTAACCGCTAATTTGTTGTTTTCATAGCGAGACACATTCAACTGAACATTGATATGTACGATGCAAAAAACAAAATCCCAATCTAATTCCCTTTTTTATAGTGCGAAGGTGTGTACCCACTATGAGAAATTCATAGAAACATGAGTTATGCACTATAATACGAGCGTTAATGTGATTGATATCTTTATCAGTACTTATATGAACCGACAACCTTTCCGTTACAGTCTCATAAACTTCGTAAAGGTATGATAAACATTGCCGACATCCATGACACACTGCGAGACGTCGATTATTCAGCTAACCAGCTCTGACTCTGATCAATGTCAAAACCATTAAGACAGAGAGCCCTCTCTAAATCATGGTAGGTAATAAACCTGGTGATTCATTGTCATATTTGACATGTGTTAAATCATATAAGTTACTCTCAAAGTACTGTATCATTCGTCAGGGATCCATTATCACGTGTAGTGGAATATATATGCCAATTAGTTGTGTCATTAGTGTCTAATATTACTAACAGGCTAGCACTATGATTCATGGCTGCAGTAATGACAGCAGTTGGTTAGACTTCGGCATTGCATCATTTGATGTGGCCCAACACGCCTGTGTGGGCATCACGAAAATGTTAGAAATCTGAAACTGTTAAAAAACCTCGAGAAACATTTTCTCGCATTGTGTCATAAGACTAGCAATAAATATACTTAAAAAATGAATGACCAAAATCCAATGATACTAACGCAATCTTCCGTTAGCTAGCAAAAGTTTTAACGTCTATTCCTGTCTTTTTATTTTGCGAGAATCCCTCACTGAATTCAACTATCATAGTTCAGAATGTGCTATTTATAATAATCGCAGAGCTGTTTAAGCCTAATAAACTGTTAGCGATATTCACTTAATCAAAGGTGGTGCTTTACTTAGCATGCATCATATGCCGGATATTTACTGAATTTCGGTATTGGGAAACGTCGAATCCCAGTTTGCATAACCAGTGACAGTTTGATTCATCATTTCACCAATGCATTCCAACATCAGTTAACCGTGTTAACCAAGTAGAGAGCAGATGATTAGATCTCGGCATTGCCAAATGGACTACGTTTGCTGATTTGTTGCGGTGCAGTCGGACGTCTCATTGTAATCATGGTGGTCTTGAATGCATATTCGAGACGTAAGTTAAAAGGGACATTGGTCCTTTTAATTAGTTCCAGTTCTATGAAATATATTTGCCTAAAGGAAATACCTATCCGGTACTATTTCTAACATATGTAATGTGTTGAAAGATTTTCCAAGGCGCTATTTGCTCATGTTACTTAAACCAAGGTATTAACGTATAGGATTCGAACAAATGTCTATTTACGATCTCCTGTAAAGGCCAGAGAAATTGACGTTACATTAGAGTAAACTGTCCAATCCCTTAATTATTTCCGTCACTTGACGACATAAATTGAAGGCCATCGTGCTTTCTCTTGATGCAGCTCTGACTAAGCGTGTATAATTTCAGTATAATTATAGTGCTACATTTCGACTTTTTAAAAACACAAATATTTGAGCCACTGGTTAAGTTTGTTACCAACTAATTATTATCAAAGCTTAATGGTGAGCGCCGATATTATATACAACGCAAATCCAGCCACTGTCAACATTGAGAGGATGTCACATTGGAGAGATCATCACACGGGCCACTTCTTTTTCCTAGCTATTCATACACTGCCACCAATGAATCCTCCACGGGAAAGGCCCCTGACACACAAGGCAATAAGGCCGAACATGCTGTCTGTCCGGGAATGATATTAATCGTATGCCTCATCAAGCTGCAGCTAGTGCTCTCTATTTTGTCTAGAAACATTCACAACATTCCAACCGAGCAGAGAGATTTCCACGCATGAACACGTATGTAAAATCAGTCTATAAATTAAATATTCCCTATAATTTGGTGTCCTTTGTTTCTTGGTTCAATGTGTCTGCATAAACATAGAACCAAACACATCTTCAACTCAACTAAATCTAATGTAGCATTGTGTCGCTGCGGCGCAATTTTAAATGCTCCTTGTGAACGTAAACAAAGCCATTACGGCGTGTGACAGCTCCCTCTAGAGAGCCTCTAGTCAGCTTTATGCCACATATTCTGATATCACCTAGCAGCTCAATGATGGTTTATTAGCCTATCACTGTAAATGGCTCGTTGTCACAGTGCAGTATAGCAAAAAGCCATACAGCACTACGTCAATTACTATGACATATTTTATGAATGTAGAAATGAGGGCAGCTTCTTTTATTGGTAGCAATACAACATGATTTCGATTCTAATGCAGCGCTGTTCCTTATGAGCTGTGACTATTTTTACATCTTTAGCACGCAATAAAGTTGAATCATTCTGAATGAAACACGAGCTCAGAGATGAGCCATTCTCTTACTTTTTAATATATCCATTAACCCAGCCTTTCCATTCCATTCATTGATGGATAGTTTTGCGATTTAAGGCATTCGACGGCAATATTGAATTCCGAGCGTATACGTTGTCTTCAGTTTCCATTTATTTTCTTCATTTTTCATTTGATGTCTATATTATCGAAGATTGACAATGAGTAGCCATTGAATATGTAACAATTAGGCTGCGTGCTTATCTTATAGAGTGTACTCATTAAACTATTGCGAACATCTTTTATCTTTGCACAAGCATACGCATTATTACTTAATAAAATTGCAGTTAGAAAATTCCCACTGCTGTGTGTTTGGCAATATTGCAAGAAAACGTACGATTTAATGAAAACTCGTATGGGCATATTACTTCACCATATCGATTCAGAGTACATCTGTTGCGTTGGTCTGAAACCTAAATTTATCGATAGAGGAACGGGTTTCTAAACATTTGCTATGCAATGATGAAAGGTGAGGTTAGAAAATATATAAAGCTCAATATAGAGAAATATAATCATTCGGCGACGCAAGCAACTACCATTAGATGGGATTATATTCGAATCCCATTGCCATTATCAGGTTAGCATTAGATCGTGATATTTCATAGCCCGTCGTATCGTCGACGCTCCAAGAACTCCATATGCCAAATTTACGGTTATTTTGAGTAGGATTCCCAAAGACGTTTATTTATGTATGTCTGATCAGGATTTGACACACCTGAATTAATTGTATCATCACTGAATGAGACTGAATTGTAAATAGAGATCGCGAAATTGGTGACCCCAATCAGAGGCGAATGCTATCGGTCCCTTGAAAGCAACATTCCATTCTGTGGTCATTAACAACTACATTTGAACAGAACATAACCGGTAAAATAGCAATGCATATATATATATATATATATATATATATATATATATATATATATATAGAGATATATATATATATATATATAGATATATATATATATAGATATATATATAGATAGATATATATATATATATATATATATATATATATATATATATATATATATATCTATATATATATATATATATATATATATATAATATATATCTCTAGCTATATATATATGCATTTATATACATATATATATATATGGCATATATATATATATATATATATATATTATATATATATATATTTATATATATATCCATATATATATATATATGCATATATATAAATATTTATGTACATATATATATATATATGTATATATATATATGTAAATATATATATATATATATTTATATATTTACATATATGCATATATATATCAATATAAATACCACGTTGAACAAGTGTCTGAGACGGCTGCAGTCGCTATATTGCATGCTGTGCTGTACTATTGTTAATAAATGACGTCGTAAGCGTCGCCCTGGGTTCAATAATGTAGGCTATATAAGGGACAAAACAAGATGAGCATCTCAGTGACGCTATTAAAGAATGGTTAGGCAAGATCTGTTCTAAAGAAAACATTATTGAAAGTTAAATATGATCGAGCATTGCATCATATGCCTCTGTAACAAGAGTTTCTAATACCGTGCTTGCAGCAATATTTAACACACAGTTGCTTAAGTCTGGGTGCTTTGTTCGGATTGATAGCAGGTGATTACCTTAGCGACTTATTTTCGGATAATCATCATAATAAGTCTTTGCTTGAACCCAAATTTGTTGTGGCTGCAAAAGAATATGGAATGTTGCATAATATCGAATCCTCTGAGATTGGACATCATCGAGCAACCGATAATAATGTTGCCGCAACTACAATCAGTTAATGAATAAATTAAAACATGGATTCGAATACAGGCACTAAACGAGTATATATATATAAATATATATCTAAATATATCTAAATATATATATATATATATATATATATATATATATATATATATATATATATATATATATATATATATATATATGTAATAGAGATATAAAAGAATTCTCTAATATATAAGCGCTCTATATAAATTTATATAGATATATATACATACATTATATATATATATAAATATATTTATATATATATATATATATATATATATATATATATAATATATATATATAATCTCTTTATATATAAATCTCTATATATATTTATATGTATATATATATATATATATCTCTGTATGTATATATAAAATATATATATATATCTATATGTATATATATATATATATATATATATATATATATATATATATATATATATATATATATGTTATATATATATATATATATATATTTATATATATATGTATATATATATATACATATGTACAGATTTAAATATATGAAATATATATATATGAATACATATATATATATATATATAACATATATATATATAAATATACATATATGTTAAGTTGACGTGATGTCGATGTTGCAATAATTGCTCATCATTGCTGTGCTATCTTAGTCTCTCCTGGTTTATGCAGTGACTAAATGCAGAAATGATACTGATTGTGCTCAGTTAATTTACTTACAATTCTTGATACCATGTGGCTAGGTACAGATTAATGTAACTTACTTCCTGATAAGCTAAGGGCAAATCCTTGAGCAGATGAATTGCGGTCCATTTTCACCCTACAAGATGCTTCACAGAACTTGTATTACTTGATATCCGAATTACCGTTTGAACTATTGTCCTACTTTGCTTCAGTTAAAAACAATATTGGTTTTTCCATAGCAATAAATAGCAAATTGTACTCGAGATTAAGCAGGAATTATATTATTGATACATTAAAGATCAATTTTTACGATGGGTATCATCAAAGAAAAATAGCACACATTAAGTGAACAAGTTATCCTTTACCATGAAGTGAACGTATCGATTAACTATTCCGCTTGGATGCAAAAAAAATATCTGAATATATATATATATATGATGTACGAGTCAATTAGAGGCAACTTTATTGCTTGCTATATGGTGTCTTGTCTTCTTCTCACATGAAGATGTCACACCGTTAAAGCCAATCTTATATGCAATATAGTTTGACGATGAGAGTGAGCAGCTCACATTAGTACACGTCACGCTGCAGTAAGCTACGACACATTATTGAATCATAATATCGGGGGAATTGTGTTGCGCGCATTCCAATTATGATATTCGGAACACGTAGATTGCGATTGCGTGCTTTGTGTGAGATTCAGTGTGGGTTAACGTAGTTTAGCCCGCCCACATGTGTGCGCCGGATCTGTTGCGCATGATATATGCGTTTCCGCTTTTCCCAGTCTGACGAGACAAAGAACAGTAAAAAGCTGTGAACCTTATTGTGCATATATTCATGGTAATATGTGTTTATTATTGCACTATTTTCCTGGTATATTGTAATTAGTCTACGAAACCATAGTGTTGAACTATGTATCTTGCGGCTACACAACTAAGTATTGTCTACTCGCCATGCAAGTGCTTGCTGAAATAGCCTGTCTATAAGGTTTTCGTGCATTATGCATGTGGTATGATTTGGTTTGTAAGGGTAACGGCTGTAACATATCAATTTACTCAATTGCTTAGTCAATAACCCTATATGGCATCGCTTATATACAAGCCAGGATTGACCGCAACAATTGCAATGCAGATGACTAGCAACTGATATCCCCCATGATGACTAGCCACTTTACCATCTGATATCCCCATGATGACTAGCCACTTTGCCATCTGATATCCTCATGATGACTAGCCACTTTACCGTCTGATATCTTCAATGATGACGGGCCACTTTACCGTCTGATATCCTCAATGATGACTAGCTACTTTACCGTCTGATATCCTCAATGATGAGTTACCACTATGCCGTCTGATATCTTCCATGATGGTGATTTTCTCTTACTATCTAAAGTTGTATCATTTTGAACGCATTTGTTGGCGTTCTGTACCACTCATTTTTTGTCTCAAGCTACTCACATACATTCATGAATGACTCATTTCTCATCATACTCCTAACGCTGTGTAACTGAGTGGGAGGATAAGCAGCGATATTCGAATCAGACAACGTCAAAGCGGTTCCTAAATATCTAACTGACGCCCATACACAAATGCGTGCATGCTTCAGTAGGACTACTTTTGCAAAAGTTAAACATTAATCAACTTGACGATCAAAAGACGCAGATGGTCAACAGCTATGTGGAAATGGGGAATCTTAAGAAGTAAAGCGTAGATGGTGCAGGCTCTGTTGATTCCCCTGAACGAAGAACGTAATCGACCATTGGCGATGTACTCTGACGCCGTATCTGTCCGTGACATTGCAAAGATGTACCACACACATTATTGAGGAAGTTTCGATATTGCATGCAGTAAACAATAGATTTTTATCATGCAAACAACAATTGACAAAAGGTCGATCATTTGATACTGCAAGATTGGTGCAAGCATTGCCGCAATATAATATATAGCTGACAAATATTTATTTTTGCGTCAATTCGCTATTGGATTTCATCCAATTCACATCATCACAAAATAAGTACATAATCAATGTTTCCTTGTACTCAATTCTGCATATTAAATCATCCACCAATGCAAAATTCAACGAAGGTTGAGGTTAAGTTACTTGATTAACTGCACACATGCGATATGGCAAATTAGAGGGAGAATGAGTGCAGACATTTTTACTGTCAGGCCCTTCACAATTAAGAAATTTGCCTCATGCAGAAGGCATAATGCAAAGAGAGATTAGCGCAGCCGCTCCAAGATGTGAGCTACAAGGTTGTTATCAAATCCGTTTGCAGACGGCGGTTATGTTCATATTAGACTATGAGATCCCTGCGTCTGGCTTTAGGAGATATCAGTCCATACACTATTTGTACTTTAGATTAGCTTTGATATCTTGAAACATTCTACAAAGCACATATTGAAAAGCATGGGGTAATTACAAAGCATTCAATAATATCACCGATGCTCTCTTGAGTATCACAAGGAAGTCAATTACTGAATGAAAGAAATAAGTCCTACATAAAAAAGTCTAAGATCTATAACAACCTTAAATGGCTTGCTTTGTCAAGTCCAATTGGACTTCGCAGGTTGTTATCTCAAGAAATACAAAACGTAATTTGCGGGAGTATTTTACTTGTTCTACATATTGCTTGGCCTATACTAGGAATGAATTGTTTACACGCTAAAGCCAGATTAATTAAACAGAATTTGTAGACCCGTGAACCACAATCATTTTATTTGCATGTAATACAACGACGCAAAAAAAAATTGAGGAGGCTTAGGTGAACTAAAGAGTGTCAAATAATAATACGTCCAATGAGCGTCTTTGTATTGAATGCAGTTGTATTCAGTCACTTTTTTGCAAATGTAACAGCCGTTTATCTTCAAACCAGAGGTTTTTGGGCTTTGTAAGCTTTATCGTACGCGTTCCACTGTCGGTATAGAATACATGTAACAAATAACAACAACCTCGACGACCATATTTCGCTCCATAGGTCGAAAACATATTTCGCTCCATTTGGAAACATAATTGATATTGGTCTCTAGTCTTTGATTACGATGCCAAAACAATATCGGGCCAGTGCTGCACGAGCTAGAATGGGTGCGCTGCAACATTCTTGGTCACAAGAGTTGCGGTTTATACTCAATGACTCAGCTTTCACCCATATTTTATTTTTGCTTGAACTTCAGTACTTATAAAACGTTGCACGTGCAAACCATCAATCTTGGCTGATATGGAAGTTTTGTCAAGCCCAATACGTATCCTATTTAATGTGATTACATGCCTCTACGTCACACGGCTGAAATTGTAGCCTCTTTCTCGTCAAGCACGAGTCTGACAATGTGATGGTAAACGTGGAGTGATTGTTTTTGTTTATGGTTTACTTCCAAATTTTGAATTATTATTAATACCTCAGCGAAACTAAGACACAAATTGAATTTTTCTTTCCTGAAAATTTTAAAAAGCAGAGCATAGACCCAAGTGCTTTGTATCTGTGTCAATGACAATACATGCCATCGTTCATTCTGCGACTACCTGAATACATCGCCAGTTGTGTTTGCTTTAACATCTTTCTTATATTCTCGCACGGCTAGAATATTTGAAGCGTCCATTAGCATTATGACGGTTTAGCGAGGTAGACTAGAAACAATGCTTTAGCGAGTTGATTGTAGTAGGCATGCGCAGGAATAAGCAGGAGTGACCCTATCATTTCCCAACTGTGTTCAACTAAAGGCAGCTTGAATAGTATCAGTGGTGCTCTTATCACTTAGGTATCATGCCAACAATTAGCACACAGGATATAACGCAGCTGTGCCAGCACAAAGTAGCTGTGTCAATATAATGTCAATCACCCCTTGTATATCTGAAGTGCCTTTTGCGATAATGCAGGTGACAATGACAGTTTGCGGAACCTTATTCATAAATCCATTTCGTGCAGAATGTAAGCTCTATTAATAATGGAACCAATGATTTTGCGGTTGCTCAGATATAATGGAACGAGCATAATGTTGGATAGGCCATAGGGATCAGAACAAGGGCGTCAGCCGATTGCTTGCAAAACATGATCTTAACAGAAATATATTCACCCATTGTATCGGCTTATGCAAATTCCAGAATTGCTCAAAAAAGTGCAGTGCAATAACGGCTCTTGTGTCCACTTTCCGCAGCAATAATTTTTAATATATGTCATATGTGCATGATCCAATCTTCTTTATGTTCCCGCAAAGTAATATTAGGTGACGTTGATATCTTTGATAATGACAATATAATTTATCACGGCTAATGCTCTGGGAAGATTTATACGCGTCATTTATGCGATGAATATAAACGATTAACAATTGTTTACTGTCTGAGAGCATTACAATATTGTTGTCCAAGTCACGGACCTTCCATAGATATATGGTTATTATAAATCGTGTCTAATGCTGAACAGCGAAAACCCTTACTGCATCAAAATGTGTGAAGCCTCATTTGACCGGGTAACGAAACCTGTTTTGTCTTGTTATTGATCTTTCTTAACGAGCGCATTGTCTCACGTTTGAATGGGATGATGATGTATTTGACTCGAAATGGCGAGGCTTGCATTGCCAAGTGACAGAATGTCTCGGTATAAAATCACACCAAATTATGTAGAAGAATTAAGAACATAGACTTATCTGACTCACCGCAACAGTATAGACAACTTCGTTCTACGCTACTACGTGAAATGTACTGCTTTAACATGGGCTTTATGAACATAATTTATCAGTCACAATACTGCTTTATTTGAATAGCTGATCAATTGTGTTAGTAGTCGCTAACGAATGTTTCGTTACACAGTCTCCAAGTTCCATACATGCGTTATCGGTTACGCGGGGCACATGGACACTAGCCAGATATACCTCAAGCACGTAACAATGGTGCAGTTTCATTGTTGTTTATTAAGTTAAAACTGATGGAATTGGCTATTAAATACGATTCACCATGCATCACGAACCCATTATGAATTTCGTTATTAAAGAGTAGAATAAATCCTCTTTCCTTGAACAACATGTTGTCAATACTTCAGGTGCCAGGAAATTATTGCGACATGAGGTTTGATATTTTTGTCGGGGGCGGGGGGCGGGGCAAGGTTATTGTTCTATTTTACATCATGGGCACTTTTACACAAATGAATTGAAATGAGTTATTGTTTTATCGGGTGACCACGTTGGTACAAATTAATTGCATTATTGGAAGCAAAGTGATCTTTAAACGGCTGGCGTACAGTTTTGGCGATGCAATATTGTTTTTCCAAAAACAAAAAATGATATTTTTAAAACATTTTGGGTTTTACTTGTACCATTTTAGCTTTAAACTCATTGCAGTTACACCTTTGATGATTGTACGGCAACGAAATTGCTGGTTCTAGCCTATTCAAATTTTATGGCTCGAAAGTGTTCAGCCACACTATTTGCACATTTTATTATGTAACTTCTAACGCATACTCGCCTGTTGATCTGCTAGAAATGAATTCAAAAACTTTGAACCTCTAGCCGTTCCATAGCCTAATTTTTATGACCCAAACATAATCGCTTCAATACTCTGACGTAGTACGAAGGAGGAAATGTATGGGGCATTATAAGCAAAAGCGTGTAATTGATCTTCCTCACAACATTTTGTGCTGAGTTTGCTAGACCTGCAATAAAATGAGGATTGCAGCAAGGCCAATTTATTGTGAAAACGTGACTAGCATTATCTTGGTTTGAGAGCAACAGCGATGTCTCTCAAGGGACAATTCAACATTCAGCCCATCAAATCAAAAATTAGTTTAAACAATGGCACCAGTTACCCATCGCATGGATTTACAAATTGGACTTATAACTAGGATGATATAAAGTTTTCAGGTTTGTCACCTCAAGCAGCCTAGGCACCAGCTTTTATCGATGTCCGAGATTAAAGAGCAAGTGAGCTGCATGCGTTCTACCTATATGGGATATTTGCTTGTACCTCTGAGTCTATTTTAGTCGCTAAAATATCACTTAAGCATTTATTTACGACTGAATTGATGGCGGCTCTTTTAGCGAAGTGCTCTCAGCGGAGACTTAATTGAATTTTGCCGTTGCCAGGAGTCGTTATTTTTGATTGCTTGTCGCGGTTTTATTAGCCAGATGTTCTATTTAACGGAAACGACATTGAAATTAATCTTGACCATTTTCACACATAGGGCAGTCACACACAATAACTTATATTGCGCTTTCGGGGTATTGTTGGTGTAGTGGTAGTGCGGTTTTCGGAATGTTGAAGGCAGGTTGTAGTTTATCTCTAATCAGCATAGCATTACAACATGTGCATTTGTTTATGTACACCAGTGTTTAATGTGTAGCTTAGTCAAGTTGCATAGTGGAACTGTATGGGGATGTATGTACCTGTGGGTATAACAAAACTCACCTATTTTAATGACAGAAATTGTTTTTGAATCATGCCTAGTTATTAACCAAGGGCGTATCACCTGCCAGAAAGCACGCTGTTTGTTATACGTATACATCTATCCCTCGCGAAAGTTCTTGTTACAATAGTGTGAGCGGTCGCTGCGAACAATCAGATACCCGCTTCTCAACACGTCGGATGAACAGTCCCATGTGGATTTGGAGATTGTAGGTTAGCAAAACCGTACTCTGCGCGTGATACTCACAAATTGCAATTGGCACTGCGTAGACAGTCAGGGTTAATCCTCATAACCTAGCTATAATCCCTTTAATACAGCCGCGTTAGATAAATAAAGTAACTAAGCCACATAACTCAAAGGTTCACATAAGAATTTACAATGTTTTTCTAATTTAGCTAAGGCGTTCAACAGCAGCGCGCTACATCATGTAATCTGGTAAATGCTGATTCGCTTGAATTATTCATGTACAATCATGATTGCAAGCCAAAATTTTTCTGTAATATAAGTAACACGCAAATGGATTCACACAAACTTCGGCATAATGCACAATTCGAAACCCAAAACTGAAGAGATTGTGTCATTCATATGAATCCGATTCATAATAATTTTCTTTCCAGGCTAGACACCAATCGATCGTCTGTAAAAAAAGGCGGCGTCAGATCTCGCAGCGATGAGCATCGTCGTGTTCATGGTACAGATTGATTGGCAATTAGATTACATCATGTCAGTGTGGACGCCATGCCCACTTTATCCAATGCAGCATGGAGCCCATGAGCTCCTCATGCATAAATATATATATATATATATATATATATATATATATATATATATATATATATATATACTAATGCGAATGGCTTATAATTAACTAGCGAAATATGACATAATTAGATATTTTGGCATTCACTCAGCGGCAGTGTTAGGAGATAGTAAACTTGTGTGTTAGAAGAACATCATATCACAATGTGACAAGTGGAGTAATATGTTAGTTTAAGGACCCATGGGTAAGAAAAACCCACTTTACAATCATCATAACGCTTGACATTATTGTTGGATCATGTCTGATGACAGCCCCAAGTCGCACCCAGGATAGATGCGATCAAAGAGTTCTTCAGTTATGTACAGAAATACGACACAAGTACATATACCTATGTGTTTCGTTTCTTAGCTGGTGCATTCAACAGCAGCGCGGTACATTCAAACTGATCTATTACATAATTGGGCGATCGCCTTTTAATACTACCTTAATACTACTAATGTTTGATACCATAAGAGTTTATTTTGGGCTTCCAATAGTCAGTCGCACATATATTGACGCTCCAAATGTTTTTTCCGATGCATTTTTCGTCTAGATAGATAAAATCAAATAATGCATGACCATTTATTGGCTTAGGTCACTACGGAGCAGATGCATGAATTAATCATTTAACACTAATAAATACACGCAGTAAATTGTGTGATATGCTTCCCTCGGGTCTTGACACATTGAAGCAATGTCATGCATCATACTCAAATGATGTTTGCAGTTAGACTGTCGCTGTTTTTTTTTTTCATTTTAGGGTCCCTAAACGCTAGCTCATAGTCAATCATCGGCGCATGTCAATTATATCGTAACAGCGTCGTATTTTATCCGAACAATAGTTGATACATTTGTCGAAATAAACTGGTGACGTTTAGTCAAAAGAACCTTACCGTTTGTTTTGCTTTACCTTAAAAATAACGAAAATGGCATAGGCTCCTCTTGTTTATCACGTCAGTGGTACATAAAACCGCGCTACGTGGTTCCTCTGCTTTTAACGATCTATATGACGTTCATAAAACCGTCACATTTGGCGAAAGGCTTTCGAACTTTGTTAACGCAAGTAAGAATAAAACATATTGCTGGAGAATAAAAAACATATTTATGGAACATTGGCGCAAAAGCGAATAACTGCCGAATAATTAAACTCTATGCAATTCTATGAGGGCTGAAGGAAAAGTGCACTGCTTTCCCGGAATCGATCAGAGTGGTCTATAGATGGTGACCCAAATATAGCATTAAGCGAACGAGCAATCTAGTTGCGTGTCTAACAAATGACTACGTATATAACTATTTTCGCAGAAAATAGAAATAAGCCTGTTGCTTTGTTAATGTAACATGGGTGAGGCAATGAAAAGTCTCATTCAGGCGCTTTTATTTGTCAATATTTACCCTCTATAACCACTCCACGTATTAATGTGGCCATTGATTGTACAAGATCGAGCGGATAGTTATTTAAAATATTCGGGTGGTTGAAAATTAGTTTTTATTGGCGGCAAAAGTATGGAACATTCTAGAAGGTCGAAATTATCGAGATATAATTGGAACATTATGTAGTTTGTTTCGGTGTCTTAGTGCCTATGTTAAAATATGGATGATTATGTCAAATTTTGATGCGTGACTAAAATGCTTGCATCATGAAATTGTATCAAAGATGATATCCATTTTCTTGACGGTTCGGTGGCTAACAGACACATGGACGGCTACACAATATAGCATCCACATTATTAAGAACCGTTTGGATGGCTCATGTTCACTGGAAATATGTTCTCTGTCATATTTATCCTATGTCGCAAACTATTATTAAACCAGTTTTTGATCGTTGTCTCAAAATAATGTTCAAAACGTAGTGCTGATTGTGGGCTGTAGCAAATTAGTATCTTGTTTTTAAAAATACCTGAACTTTGCTCAACCTCATGACAGAAGATACTAGGGACTGAAACACACATTTCTTCATCTTCTGAACACTACTTTATGCATATAAATTATTAGCGATGAATTGTTAACTATCACATTCCCATGAAATTAAAACATAATTGATCAAACAAAGTAATGTCTGACATTCGATATCGTATTGGTCTGAGCCGTAAATAATTATATGGACTATATATATTTTGAGGAGTCGTAAGACTACGCAGCAGGGCACTGAATCTAGGCTGAATATCTACAACCCTCTGTGATTCATTTTGTTCTTTCGATCATTCACCGAGGCGTTGTTAAAACTACGAAAATTCGTACCAAACCTAGCTAAACGAATTCAAAGCCCATTCGAACACTATCTGTAACTAAAACGATTAGCAGTCAACTCCGTACATTGGAAATATTTAAATGAATATTTTAATTACATTACTAATTGCCATACTACTGATAAGCAAAATGTAAAATATTAAGCTCGTTGAATCCTTCAATGTTAGATACATACATCAGCGTAATTGATGTATATTACCAGGTGCACCCTTTTCATTACGTGTACAACTCTCATTAATCAAGTCCAACACATTGATATTTAAAGAAAAACGTTTCCAGCTTTGTGAACTTGTAGCCACACTATGAATCGCATAAAACGTCCTGTCACTGACACAGTTCAGACAAACTGATTGGATCAGTGCTATGATAGATTTTTGGGCCACACAATTATAGCACAGCAATTAGATACAGCTACTTCTGTTTTGTTCATCGATCAAGTATTTGTGCCAAGCAAAGTGAGAAATCATTTATTTAATCAAATTGGTAGAATTCTTTATTCACATGATCTGGTCAATGATCCGTATGCAGCAAATGATGAAAATCATTACTAATCATAGGGTACGTATGCTAAACAGCAGTTGACTCGCGGGTCATGAATTCGTATAGATAGAGGCGCTGTTATCGCGTTCAAAAGAACGTATTGGCAAATCAGAGGAGGTAATCATTTAACTGCCAAACATGGATATAACGTCCTAAGTTTACCTGCATTGAAGTCATGGAGCATCCACTGGCAATCTCAGTCACTTTGGCATTCAGTTTATCTTCGTAGTTAATCGTTGCTTTAACGTTGCCATCACTCAATTGTTTGACTATTCAATTAATTTAACTTCCTATTTACCTTGACAATACCTATGTTGAACCATTGCTGTTTTGCTGTCTGTAAGTTTTTTTTATCAAACTCCATTCTACATTATGCTGTATGCACTAGATAGCTGAGATTATATGGAAGGTAGTTCACGAATTATAAAAGAGCTACTATGTATATCTTATGCATAAAGGAGCTACTATGTAAACGTTATTGGAATCACCAATGTGTGCTTGGAATGGATAATAGATTTTATGAGCAGATGTATATTTCACCGTTATTGTCAATATAGATTGTGTTTAAATTGTGATGTAAACACTAGACATTCGGCAGGATACATATCTCACAATCTCAAACTTTAGTCCACTGGTGTAGTGATGACAAGAGGTCAGATGTGGCAATTTGTGATATAAGGTAAATCCTCAAATTACGGCAAAACACTTGGAAAATAGATGTAGCAATATTGAACAGTAATACAATTATTCCTGGCACTGTAGCAAAAAAATAACCTAACGGGCCAATATTAAACTACATCTATGAGAGACACACTATGCCAAAAAACCTACAAATGTTAATTCGAACCGACTGAGAGCATAGCATGGTGCACAAACAATTTAAAATTGGAGGAACCAAACAACGACTTTATATGGTAATGATGGCCAGTGCGCCCGCAGGACATGGATAAAACAAGCAAAGTAATAGCAGGTTGAAGAGACAATTTGCACTCTTATTGTCTATTACGGTATATCCGCACAAAATCTGAGTACTCATATTACCGCGATGATGACATTAAACCATGGCGCGTAATCTCTGCTTCAATTCAAATCAAGAACTGTTGCAAAATTTCCGCAAATCAAGCCTGTGTATACATTTATTAACTTCCAATGCTATGCATAAAAACTGATGCAACTGATTGTTGTTGCTTGGTTTTCAAAGCTTTATCAGCTGCGATACCGCAAATAATCATTGTGAAATAACCTAAATGAGAAACGTTATTTAGTTCAGTTTTAACTAACCTACGGCTGCATATTGGCTGTTGAATTTCATAGTACCCTGGCCATAGATTCCACACCTGCTGTTCTTATTTCGTGTCACTGGCCTGACTTATGGTGTGATGCTGGATGACTATGTTAATATATTACAGATATAACGATCATTTCTAATTCATATAATAGTTCCAGGCTACACAGCACTGAGCATGATTTTCGCTTGTATATCTTAAGCAGCAATTGTTGTTACAATTGTCTTCTAGTTTCTCATCATGGGCAATCCGCGAGAGATATAATGAATATTTTCGAGGCTGTAGTATACTTATGTATAAGCAATCGTATTTCATTTGTCAAAATTGTTGTGGTCATGGGGATGAAAATTGATAAAGCGTCAAGCCGTTCACAATGCTTGCGAAGATGCATAAGATGTCAAAAGACCCGCGAATTAACTGAACGATATCTGTTGTTTTTAATTTATTTACCCAAGTGCAAGTTGAGGTTTAAGCTGGAAGTTTGTGTTTTAATAACGCATCCAAATGGGAACATTTCGTATTGGCTGCGTGCCAAAGGACACCCGCTCCACAAAAACCTTTTAACTATGGTGCATAAAGATATTCTTTTCATCACTATGATTGCACTTTAGCTAATCCAGCATATGGATATATTGCAGTTCTAGTAGATCGTGCCACATATATCTTTCTGCGGCAGTAATTGGTCAGCAAACATATATTTATAGCTAGATAGTTACACTACAACCAGCGAGCAGGTCGTGTAGGAGCTTTGTTGATTCACAGACAACATGTTCGACAAGAAGAACAAAGTGAGCGGGTACTGGCATGGAAGGGTTTTAGGGAGGTTTCTCTAATACCGTTGCCGGTACTGTTATTGCTGACTCTGAAGTCAGCGCACAACATATTATATTGCAAATACGGCACGGAATAATTTTGTTCAAACCTCTGCATTCGGTTTGTTTGTCAGTGTTTCTAATAAGCAATAAGTTGAGAACGTGGCGTCTACCTTTGAATTCGTTCATACAAATTGCTCGAACGTTTGGTTTTTTGTGCGGCCGATTGCATTTCCCGCATATTTGAGATTTTTTAGCCCGTTCTTATGCTTGATCAAATTTGCACGCATCATTTATATACATTGATGATGTGGCAAATCAGAGCGCGTGCATTTATCAGGTGACATGCATCCGTCGGTTGTATTATTTGTGTTGAAGGTAGCGATTATAAGCGTCTAATTTCTATAGAAAGTATACGTCCGGAAACTTTATCATGTTTTATCAAAGCTGTAGCGTGAGGGGACATACGCCTGTAACGCACCAGAAAGTTATGACGCGACGTTCGGAATGAAGATATTAAGCCCCAACCGCACTTAACCTATAGTCATTGTATGGTTTTAAGCTACTGCAGATACCAGCATAAAATGGCTGCAAAGTGACCTCATCATAATTCCATCCGACCCAAAGCTGTGCCAGCGAAAAGCCTGCCAGACTGGCTCCAGCAACTTATCTGTCCTCTGCCGTTCGGGTTTATTTCCAATTATTGCTGTTTGTTTTTTGTATATTTTGTTTGATATTGAGGAACACACTTTCAGTTCGTAGTATTATGTACGTGCAGTTTTTCAGTCGTGTAAGTACACAGCATAAAAAGACATCATTCTCAGTTACCAGATGACACACTCGACCTACCCACACCATGCAACGAGGCGAATAGCATAACGTGCCAAAGTAACCTAAACCGGGAAACATATAAAAACATTATTTTGCCAAGCGATTTATTGCTTGTTTTCTTTTAACAATGGCGATATTTTGAATTATAATTGTAGGATTTTGCATTCCTCTGTATCCATTATTGAACATATATGTGACCCTTGGTTGAATCCGCGTGTTTTGTGGGCATGATGCTGCTATAAGCCATGTACTTCAAATGATTCATGCGATATTCTCGTTATATTGATAACGATGAATAATGCATGTGCGTAACCCATCGTAATCGCCTTCGAGTTGATAAACAAGGCATTTTACTCTCTTGCACTCAATGTAATAGGATGGTTTTTCGGATATTGGAGTTCAAAAAAGATGATTATCAAACTTACGTGTGCTTGTGTCAGCTGGTATTACGGCTCGGCCGAACAATACCTCTTCTACATTGGCTTGGAATTGTCCCAAGTGGACCTATCGGCATATTTATGAGAATGTTTCTGCGCCGACTGTCTGCATGTATTATATGCTAGTCTTGGTGTAACCCCACTGCGCTTTAGTAGCTGACTTGGCAATGACTCGTGGTGAACAAGAAAAGCGGATTTTAATTAATAAGAGGGCGTACTGCACTTTTTCTCTGTATAGTGCATCAATGCTTTAATTCATGACAACAGTACGCCATGGCGGAGAGCATAGATAGTTTGTCAATTTTGTGATGACAATGTGGAAAATACACCAAATCCTTGACAATGGCTGACAGATAACTGCCAAAAAATAACAAACAATACATCAAAAAAATCATTTAGAAAGATAACAATCCCCGATTCTATTATGACTACATGATTCATGCATCGGATGAATGAATTCAATCGAAAAAGACACACATTATTAATTACTTGTGTCGTTCTGACATACTGTTTGTCTAGAATCAGGGCGTTATTTACCATGCAAATGTTTCAATTTACATCCGTATCAGACAGTCGTTATTTTCATGCATCGCGTGATGAAATCATAGGGATTGTCCTAATAAGGCCACCAGCACGAGAGCTTTAAAAGCACCTATGGCATTATCAATGAACGAGTTCCTAATGAATCATTTCGTCTCCGCTTAAGATAATGTTATGCATCCACGGCATTTAATGACCATGTACATCGAGCGGTGTTTGTAGATTATTATCGTCTTTCAGATGGCAGGGCAACAATGTAAAAACGCCTAATAATTTTGACGCCCTGGAAATTAATAAAATTATATATATATATATATATTTATATATATATATATATATATATATATATATATATATATATATATATATATATATATATATATATATATATATATATATATGTATATATATAAATACATACATATATGAACATATATACATATATTTATATATATATATATACATATACATATATTTATGTATATATATATATGTATATGTCTATTTGTATATCTATATCAATATATATGTATGTGTGTATATATCAATATGAATAGATGTGCGTGTATATATATATACATATAAATATATATATACTTATATATATTTATATATATACATATATAATTGAACGTATATTTATATATATATACATATATGTACATATATATACATATATATATATGTATATATATATATATATATACATATATATATATTTATATATATTTTTAAATATATATATCTAAAAAATAAATCGAGAGATCTTTCTCTATATATCTCTCTATGTCTATCTCTATCTCTCTCTATCTCTATATCTCTCTATATATCTATATATATATATCCTATCTCTCTCTCTATCTATATATATATCTATCTCTCTCCTATATATACTATATATATTTATACTTACAATTGCAACCATTTTGGACAATATAGACAAAACCGACCATTTTGGGTCATCTGCTTATTTTGCATTTGCGGGCTCAAATTATGTGATATCGCGTATGCCAAATTTTAACATCTGCCTTGTATGGCTTTATTTAGTTATCTTCATTCAAAACTTATTTCCGACGATTTTAAATTTTTTGATCCAAAATGGTTGTACCAAAAAGGTCATGACGGTTTTGTCATGCAAAAAACCTACCATTTTGGCCTTTTTATATAATCGACCATTTTGGCCATATTATAAAACCAACCATTTTGGCCTTTTTATATAATCGACCATTTTGATCATGTTATAAAACCAACCATTTTGGCCATTTCATATAATCAACCATTTTGACCATATTGTAAAACCAACACATACCCCGTCGTACAAGGTATTATGCGAATGTATAACCCGTCGTACAGATTGAAGCTGTAAAACATACCCCGTCGTACAAGTATGAGGCCCAAAAACCCGTCGTAAAAGTCGAAAGGCCGAAAAGGCATACCCCGTCGCGCGGCACATATATACCCCCCCCCCCCCCGGGGATTAAGTATGCAACGAGTTAGATACAATTTGTATCATCCTTATTGAAAAGAACCCAAAAGAGAAGTCCCATTGATTGAGTAAAGCAGTGACTGTCATAACGCATGCAGATTGCTGGGCACACTGCTCATTAGGCAAAGGAACTTCCCCTCCCATGGTGGTTTTTTATAACATAAGCATACCAATATTGATGGTATTATCATAAGACCAGATTGGTTGGAAATACAAATTATATAACAGATCATTTTGGTGTACCTATTAGAAAATTGTGATATATTTACATAAAAATACCCTTTTAATGAGAAAATTCTGCCGGTTCTCAACCAATCACGACAATGTTTAACATGATTACCGTTGCGATTTATATTGAGCTGTAATTATTTCTCACTTTTGCACCTAATGGTTGTTTATAAAACCCACCTTATTAAATCGTTTTGTGTTAACAAAGATTACGTAATCGATAGGTTATCAAGCAAAGTAACTTCAATTAAAACAAAGAATGAATATGAGAAGAAAAACATGCTTTAATCAACAACCATTTCATGCTTGATAATCATTTAAAGTTAACATTTTATGCTTGATAATCATTTAAAGTTAACATTTCATGCTTGATAATCATTTAAAGTTAACATTTCATGCTTGATAATCGTTCAAAGTTAAGGGATTTCCTTGTCATTGACTGGGCTTTCCGCTGCTCGTTCATTATTTTGGTAGGAACTTTGTTGTACGGATAGGTTATGCCGTTCTCTTGGATGATGCGCATAATCTCTTGTTTTCCTGGGGGACAGAGTTTAAAAACACCCGACATTAATCAACATGTCCGCTTGATAATACAGTTAACATTAAACCAAAAATTCACGCATTAACAGCTTTCAGTCATATAACTGTTACCAGGCAGTTTGCGTTTGGGACTTGGAAGCTTGATATACTGTCCAAAAGCCTTGTGGATGATGCTTGTCTGGGCAGAATCCCATTTGCAGCGCTTTTCCATTGGGCCCTCATCACAACTGTTATCTTCATCAGGTGCAACTAGAGCTGATTCTGCAAAAACATTTCCTACCAATTACTTAAATATATTCTAAACCCAAACTTGAAACACCAATCAATAGCTCACATATATGATAGCATAAAAAAAAATAGTCACTGACCATTCAATTGGTAATTGGCAGGATCATAAACTTCAAGTGAATCTGGCCATACCACACAAAGGAAACACATATATATAATTTATCCTGCCGCCCGACACTTGAATTATGCATTGGCATCCATACAACGCCATATATTCAAGTATTATTTTTTTTAGTTCTACCACCAGTCACAACAAAGCATTATCTATATAAACAGAGCACAGAAAGACTAATTGCACTCTGAGAAGTGCCATTCATCGTCTCAATCAAGACAGAATATTCACCAGTTTTGCCGACCATTTGTGCCGTCGTGTCCAAGTTGTTGAGGAACGCGCCAACTCGAGACACAGCAAGAGCGGGCAGCGGCCTCTGGTAGGTACCGCGGTTGACCTCGGACGAATGCCCCATGTGTTTGTAAAACAACTCGCGATCTTGTTGGGAGAAGTCCTGTTGAGCGTATAATGTAGAGATGCGAGCTCTTTGGTTGGTAGCATTTATCAGACTGCAGTCAATGCCTGCTTTTTTCATCACTGCTTCCGTGGCGCTCCATCCAGCCACATGCCGTGAGGATCCAATATTGGGGAAAATGAATGTGTTTTCCTCCAATATATTTGCGCCACTTCTCCTTTCATTGTCGGCAAGTAAATCCATTGCATTGAAGCAATCTTTTGGGATGATGATGCTTACCAAGTGATTACCCTTACCCGTACAGTAGGTTACGTCCAATTCAGAGGAATGGTAATCGTCATCGGTTTGCCATTTTCTTCGTTCAGTCCATTGTTTGATGGTCATTCTACAAGGCTCCCCACCTTGCCTTGCATTGAAAAGTGTGAGCCTACTACAAGTCAGATTCCTTAGCTCAACAAATTCGGAAGTGGCAAATTCATCGATAGTGATTCCTGAAAGGTATGTGATGCGATCCACTGTGTGGTTTCTGAGTTTCACCATAACTTCTTCCGGGGGAGTCCTCTCGGGCAGCCTTAAGCGTTCTTGTCTTGATTTGTTAATCAGATATTTACAACCACTGAACATCAGGTTCTGGTGGTGCTTGAGCAGGCTTTTAAAATGCCCAAGCTCCTCTACCTGTTCCTTTCCCTGTTCCCCAGAAAGCATAAGGGCCTCTCCCTTTATTATTTCAGCTGATCGCATCAGTAGATAATATAATGAATTCTTCAATCCATATTTGAGTGTTTTGTCATCTGATGTGAGGCTAGTGATTGCTTCTCTAAGCGTTGTCCAGTTGCCGCGATGGAACATGTCTCCAGCATCCTTCATTTCAGAGTCATCTTGCTTTTGAACTTCTAAGTACAGACTTGCAAGCATGCGCATATCAGCCATAACTGATTTGCGTACTTCTTCTTGTTTATCCACTTTGGATCGATCCTTTGCCCAAAGATGCTTGCCTATCATTTTTATTGTGCTGTCTGTTCTGCAACAGTCTCCAACGGCATTGCCGTGGAAGCTACTTAAAATCTCTTTAAAGTCATTGCCTTCCTTTGAGTTGATGACCATTGCCGAAATTGGTTTTGGCCTCATCTCCTCCTTGCATTGGCGCCTGTGCCGATAGAAGTATAGCTTGCTGTACGCCCCTTTGCACGATGAGCAAGGGACAGTTTCGGCCTTAGTGGAACTCCGTTTGATGCGTTCAAAACAAGTCGGTGTCTTCGTCTTGTTTTGTTCAACAATTCCAGCATTGCGCAATTTTGCGAATGCCCTCCGTTCATCTATTTTGGATAACTCAGCCCCTCAGATTTTAATGTGTAATTATGTCCACATTTAACTATAACATGCAAATGTAAAGCTTTAACTTGGTTATTTGTGGCCTCCTTATAGAAATTGTATGCTAAGAAATCCTCATTTAAAGTGATTATCTGTGATACAGATGGTCAAAATGTTGACTTTGTGCTCTGGACTTTTTCATAACCCCTCTAAATGCTTCTATTGGGAAATTGCCACTCACTAATAGCCATTGATATCACAAAACCACCAGCAATGTTATTTTGCTATTCCCCACTCATAGCCGCTCTCTGCGCTCTGAGTGTCACGAGCGCGTATGCGCCCATCTAGTCCGTTAAGACCTCCAAACTATTCAGATACCCCCGTGACCCAGTTAACTGTAGCGCGTAAGTTCCCAAACCTCTTCCGCATCCTACTCCAACGCAAGAATGCTCTTCTGTCTTTACCCACCAGGCGACCATCATCCTGCACGGTGGTAACTGTCCCGAGAAATCTTTATTGCATTCTTTTCCCTTAAAAGGTTTTAATTGTCATTTTCTCGTCCGGTAGTGACAAAACCAACTGTCATGGAAAGGTCTGACAAAACTTTCATGGTTAGAAAACCCCAACAGGATATGCATTATGTCATGTTGCGGTTTGTCAGGTTGGAAGTAGCATAATTTGGTGGAGGATCGTTTTGAACTGGTTGTGTCATGTGGAAAGATAAATGTTCTATTCCCCAGATAGATTCCTATCGTTTACGTAGTACGAATATCTCCTCGAATAACACCCGTTTTGTCGCATTCTGAGTATCATAACAGAGTTCTACCGCATTTTTTAAGAGATACGGGATGGAGAGAAGAGATGAGTTTCCCAACCAATGCAGGTCAAATAGTTTATTGGGATGTTCCAATAAGCAGGGTTGATAGATTCAACGGTATGACATAAATTATTTAAAAAGTAATTTAAGCATGCCAACAGTTTCACTCACACACGCTAATGGCTGTGAATCGTACAAGTTACTGAAACAGTCCAACTGATTTTGTAAATCAGATAAATTCCATATCGACGAACTTAAAATACGTGACTTGCCAACCTTTGGCAAAGTCGCAATATGAAATCTCCCAAGGACGCGGACCGTTGCCATGGCGCCGAAGCTATATGACGTTGGGAGAGTTCTCAATGAAAATAAGCAGAATACATGGTGTCTTTAAATTGACCGTACCGCTTTATTCTTGGTTCTACAGAAGAGATAATCATACGGATGTGCTGAGGAGAGTCTCCTTTGTGTGGATCCGAGTGATAATCATAAAGTTATTTGAGTTTCGGTGAATTATCCGGTTTTGAAGCGGCAAAATCGCGATTTAAAACATTTAACTCGAAAATCTGATCGATTATCACTCGGATCGACATATCACTTTCAATCTTCTACATTTTGGTATAATTTATATAGCAATCGTATGGAGAATATATAGGTACGGCCCTTTTTCCTTAGGTACATAAATCACGACACAACTTGTATGGCCCCGAAAAAATACCAGCAAGAAAAACGAAAATTGTACCAAATGAAAAGCTATTCTTCATTAATAATATATTAAAAGAACAAAATGTATCATTGCTTCATTTGTTGTCAATGGTCATTTACATGAGACTACCAAACGGCCTAAAAACGGCCTTGTCCAAACGAGATCGGCGCCGCGTTTGTCCGCCCTACTAATGTTGCAGCACGGACGATTCCATGTCAAAAATGCTTGTAGGGCACGTATTTATTCTCTGATTCGTGGATAATCAAATTACCATCATTTATGTTATTGCCGTAACTATTATACATATCGATTGCCTTGGGCAGCTTCATGTTATATAACCACTCTGGACACTGTAATCTGTCTGTCAACGATGTTGGACAACAATCCTCGTCCCTTGAATCGGGAGAGTCCAAACAGCTGTCATTAGTAATCGCCGTGTGACACAGCGACAATCTTGCGGCCCTGTCGGGTTGACAGGCTTCTGGGAAGTTCTGAGCGGCTATATTTACGCAGCATGAACCTGTAGAGGTGGAGGCAGCATCACGGAGCGTTAAGAATCCAGTCTTCGCTCTTATATTATACGTTTTAATGATTTATTTTCGTATGGTTAAATATTAACGGGAATCATGCAAACCAGCCGTATAGTTTCAGGTCGAACAGTAATGTCTTGTAGGGCAGTAGGGCTAGGCAACAGGGCACTTATCAAAGTATGTTCCTGTCATATTATGTCGTGTCCAAATGCATATATTCCTGCATATATTCACAATATGCTTCATCCAGCGTCACACTGACCTCAAACTGATTCATTTTATATTCTTTATTACATGTTTTATACCTTTATTGGACATTGAATTAACTTTGTGAATTTCCCTGAATCTCATTTCTCTATGTGAATGATATAAATCCCCTCAGGATACTTTGAATAAAACATGGATTAAACAATCTTTAAGTTTTAAATATATTGCCTTTATTCAGTTAGCTACATAATTACAAGTAGTTATAAAATAAAATAAATACATCTGCATCTGCAGGCAATGTGCTGAAGGATCTGTCAAGGTCAGGAATAGGTAGACAATGAATTTGTTTTGCTGATGATTAAACTTTGATTGTAGTTCATTTGCTTATCTAGGGTCACCTAAACTCTACCAGACATCTATCCACAATATAAGCATTCAGAGATGATTTAGCAAAAGAAATGGACCTCAATTGACTGAATGTATTGACCTCATAAGGATCAGTGATCAGGAAATCAAGCAAATAATTGAGGGCATTAGAACAGATAAATTTGAAAATGATCAGCAAGAAATACCACATCAGCATCTTATGTTGCACTAGCAATAATATACTTTTAAGAGTCTTGGAGGGTTTCCATCTGGACACAATTAGTGAGTCCACATCAGCTTGCCTGTTCGATTCAGCAAAAGATGATTCTCCTGCTGTGCACCAGCTATAGTTGCACATTCTGTTACACACATAAAATTAACTTGTCAAACTGTCTATCAGTCTTATATCATAAGAAATAAAGGAAGTCTATGTAATACATTACACAACATTAATTCTTGCCAACCTGATTAGGTTGATCATCAATACACATGTCACATGGATCAATCTCTTGTTATTAAGTACAGGAAGTAAAAAATAATACTCTCTCATGTTGATTCTGTGACAAAACATTCACCAGATGTTCAGATTAAGTCTACAGTTCAGTCTTCAGCAACAGGGCTGGAAATTAACTAAAATGGCCACCCGTCCTGACCTGTCCCGATGATGGGTGGCCATTTTAGATGTTAACCGGCCTCAAGAAACTTTACCCCTTCAAACAAAAAAGATGCCATGTTAGGCGAACCCTAGTTTGGTTACATACTTGGATGGTGATAAGAACCCCAAGTCAGTGTCACGATTAGTTGTTGATAAGAACCCTAGGTCAGTGACATACTGGGATGGTGATAAGAACCCCAGGTCAGTGTCACGATGAGTTGGTGATAAGTACTCCAGGTCAGTGACATACTGGGCTGGTGATAAGAACCCCAGGTCAGTGTCACGATGGACTGGTAATAAAGAGAATCCCAGGTCTGTGTCATGCTGGGCTGGTGATGAAGAGTTGATATGAATTGCAGATAAATACAGAGCAGATTAAGTGTACATCAATTTGACACTGTACACAGGTGCATACACCATAACTGCAGGACCATCAATTAGGACCAGGTGGAGCTTAACAGTCTTCCTGGGTAAACAGAACCTCTGATAAATATCTTCTACTTAAACCGACTGATGACCCAAACTCACACACAACCAATACAGATAATACTCATTGTTTCGGTCATTTTTGTCATTCTGATGGTTTTATGACAATTAGACATAACATGTCTTTTTAAGCCCCAGTGATTGATATATCTCAACAGGATATAATAAAAAGAGAAGCCAAAACATTTGTAAACAGCAGTGAAACCAAAACATTAATGAAGCCACAACATTGATGAAGCCACAGCATTGACGAAGCCACAACACTGGTGAAGCCACAAAATTGGTGAAGTCACAATATTAGTGAAGTCACAACACTGTTGCAGCCACAACATTGGTAAAGCCAAAATATTGATGAAGCCACAACAGTGGTGAAGCCACAATATTGGTGAAGCCACAACATTGGTGAAGCCACACAGTATTGGTGAAGCCACAATAATGGTAAAGCCACAACACTTGTGAAGCCACAACATTGGTGATGCCACAGTGTTTGTGAAGCCACAATATTGGTGAAGTCACAATATTGATGAAGCCACAATATCATTGAATCCACAACATTGGTGAAGCTGCAATGTTGGTGAAGCCACAACAATGTGGAAGCCATTACACTGATGAAGCCACAACACAGGTGAAGCCACAACATTGGGGAAGCCACAGTATTGGTGAAGCTACAGTATTGGTGAAACCGCAACATTGGTGAAGCCACAGTATTGGTGAAGTCATAATATTGATGAAGCCACAATTAAATTCAATCCAAAGCACTGGTGAAGCCGCAACAATGTTGAAGCCACAACACTGGTGAACCACAACAATGTTGAATCCAAAATATTGATGAAGCAACAGTATTAATGAAGCCATAGTATTGGTGAAGCCACAACACTGGTGAAACCACCACAATGTAGAAGCCAAAATATTGATGAAGCCACAATATTGATGAAGCCACAGTATTGGTAAAGCTACAACATTGGTGTAACCACCACAATGTAGAAGCCAAAATATTGATGAAGCCACAGTATTAGTGAAGCTACAACATTGGTGAAAGCACAACACTGGTGAAGCCACAACACTGGTGAAGCCACAACAATGATGAAGCCAAAATATTGATGAAGCCACAGTATTGGTGAAGCTACGACATTGGTGAAAACACAACACTGGTGAAGCCACCTCATTGTTGATACCACAGTATTGGCGAAGCCAAAAAAATGGTAAAGCCACAACACTGTTGAAGCCGCAACCTTGGTGAAGCCAAAATATTGATGAAGCCACAACACTGGGGAAGTCACAACATTTGGTGAAGCCAAAATATTGGTGTAGCCACAGTATTGGTGAAGCCACAAAATTGGTGAAGCTACAGTATTGGTGAAGCCAGAATATTGGTGAAGTCATAATATTGATGAAGCCACAATATCATTGAATCCACAACACTGGTGAAGCCGCAACAATGTTGAAGGCACAACACTGGTGAAGCCACAGCAATGTTGAAGCCAAAATATTGATGAAGCCACATTATTGGTGAAGCTACAACATAGGTGAAAACACAACACTGGGAAAGCCACTTCATCGTTGATACCACAGTATTGGTGAAGCCCAAAAATTGGTAAAGCCAAAATATTGATGAAGCTACAACATTGGTGTAGCCACAGTATTGGTGAAGCTACAGTATTGGTGAAACCGCAACATTGGTGAAGCCACAGTATTGGTGAAGCCACTGTCTTGGTGAAGCCACAATATTGGTGAAGTCATAATATTGATGAAGCCACAATTAAATTCAATCCAAAGCAATGGTGAAGCCGCAACAATGTTGAAGCCACAACACTGGTGAACCACAACAATGTTGAATCCAAAATATTGATGAAGCAACAGTATTAATGAAGCCATAGTATTGGTGAAGCCACAACACTGGTGAAACCACCACAATGTAGAAGCCAAAATATTGATGAAGCCACAATATTGATGAAGCCACAGTAATGGTGAAGCTACAACATTGGTGAAACCACCACAATGTAGAAGCCAAAATATTGATGAAGCCACAGTATTAGTGAAGCTACAACATTGGTGAAAGCACAATACTGGTGAAGCCACAACACTGGTGAAGCCACAACAATGATGAAGCCAAAATATTGATGAAGCCACAGTAATGGTGAAGTTACGACATTGGTGAAAACACAACACTGGTGAAGCCACTTCATTGTTGATACCACAGTATTGGCGAAGCCAAAAAAATGGTAAAGCCACAACACTGTTGAAGCCGCAACATTGGTGAAGCCAAAATATTGATGAAGCCACAACACTGGGGAAGTCACAACATTTGGTGAAGCCAAAATATTGGTGTAGCCACAGTATTGGTGAAGCCACAGTATTGGTGGAACCACAACACTGGTGAAGCCACAGTATTGGTGAAACCACAACATTAGTGAAGCCACAGTATTGGTGAAACCACAATATTGATGAAGTCGCAATATTATTGAAGCCACAGTATTGGTGAAGCCACAATATGGTGGAGCCACAAAACTGGTGAAGCCACAATATTGATGAAGTTGTGAATTTACTATTAACATGCATGCAGAAGAATTATTATGATGGTTTAGCACATGGACCTTGATGTTGCAAATGTAACTCATCATGTAGAATAGTGAGGAGGTCATGTTGCTTCATCTTCATTGCTGTCAGTAATGTAGATGAAGCCACATGACCTCATCACTATTCTTATGTTAAACTATACATTTATCTCAAATCACCAAATGTCTTTTCACTAAGTAAGAGCCTAGTGG
Organism: Urechis unicinctus; assembly: GCA_034190875.2. Taxonomy (NCBI): domain Eukaryota; kingdom Metazoa; phylum Annelida; class Polychaeta; order Xenopneusta; family Urechidae; genus Urechis; species Urechis unicinctus. The sequence goes on from CM067357.1 coordinate 22,113,922, forward strand.
TCCTAAAGCAACACACTGCTCCCTTTGATATGAGGAGGTATCATGCAGAGATAGATGAGCATAATTGTGATGTTTGGACAGCTGATACTGTTGCCCATCTTGAACAAATAAATTTCCTAAATAGGGCAGATTAACCAACACAGAGGATATGTATCTCCAATATGATTAAATTGAGATACTGGGTCCATAATATTAAACCCAGAACAGGAGGTAAAGCAGTTAATCACTACCAGATTGCGAATGCTGCTGAGCAAAATGTCATCACAAACACCTAGACAATCTCACAGCCTAACAATAACTACAGAATGCCGATGGCTAGTAAACTCTGCTGCTTTTGACACTTACAAGTTATGACAGCATTTAATCATAGCATTTATAGTATAACATTGTATTCAATGACACACCAGGGCTGAACAATATCCCCCAAACCCACTTGTCAAGCAACATCAGTCCATCGCCAAGTAGTTATGCAAAAAGTTTAAGCATTTGGGCCTAATAATTTAAATTTTTAAGAAATGATTCACCCAAACAACCATAGGCTAATAATAACTTAGCTACATTTTTCCTTGAACAAGCAAATTTAATTTGCTTTTATCTAGCAAGTCAGGGATCAAAAGCCATAAAGCTATGAGTTAAAATTTGCAAGATTTGGTCAATGTAAAGTTTCTAGCTTGCATTATAAGAAAAGTGCCATCAAGAATTATTCCCCATTGAGATAATTACTCAGGAACAAAAGGTATTGCAGTGCTGATATTTACTTTGTAAGTGATCATCAATATAAGAGTGATTCATGTTTAATTTGAAACAGGTATTCCCTATTTGGTTAACATAGCTAATGAGATTATTTTACAATAATAAGGTCACAAAGGGCTGATAGTTTGTTTGTAAGTGACAATCAATATAAGAGTGCCTCGCATTATCAAAAAAATGTTACACCAAAAGTTTACAAGCAGACAGATGGACAGGGCAAAACTGTGCTGAGGAGCATAACTATTAATGGTTTCTGCCTAATGGTCCCATAAATTATACCTTACAAGTGGCAAGCAACAGGTCCAGGATGGGCAACAAAAAAAGTGACCTCCCAAGCCATGCCTAACCAGGCAGTTTGTTACATCTTGGGAACTGCACTGTTCTAAAAAGACCTCATGTGTGATTTGGGGCTTCAGATATGCTTAATAACCCTTCAACACTAGACCAGATGCACAGTGCTCAAGACTAACTGACAGATGACCATGTTATTTATAGCTTATACATGATATATTCAAATGATGTGATTGTACTATTGAACAATTGTTTGGATTACACACATTGAACATTTGACAACAATTTTATTACCAATATTGATGTGGCAGATACCCAGACAAAAGAGGCTCTTGACTTCAAAAACCTACTTAGGGTCCGATTATTTCCATAGCCGCTAATGAAATTTGGCTGTAAACTCAAACCAGCACAGTTGTTTTGGATAGCTATTTCTGAGATCTAAAGGATCACTCTGCTGACTAATTGATAACAAAAGTGTAACTCTGTCCAAGACTGAACTATCATATAACACATAATCAAACTTATAGGAATGTAACAAAGAACTCATGTTTTAGTGTATTACAATGATATATCATATTAACAGATCATGCTATTTCCATGTTAAGGGTAACATTACTGATGCAAGTAAATAATTCAAGGAAGTAGAAAGCAAAATATCAATCTTCAACCTTTGAAAAATAAATCACATTTGAAAGAGTAACCCCACCCCACTAACACAGAGCCACCAGCGCATGTCCGCTGTCACGATCAGGCGATGTTTACATCTGAGAGATGGGGCAAAAGCCGTTCGCTAAAATGGCCAATAGTCAATACGGTTAAATGAACGTTAGGAAATACATTTAAAAACAAACCAATGGTAATCGGTAGATCTGTCCAACCAAGCTGCAGGCATCTAGTCCTATTAACGTGGTATCTGGGTATTATTTGCCGTTGGAAAAGTGTAAGTGATCGGTAAGAGTGAGTCTGAACCGTGAACGTTCATTGTCACATTAATGATATTCAATATTTAAACGTTGGAATCATACTGACCACATTAGAATCAAATGTAAAGAGAGCGTGTAAAATGGTCATGGCTGACCGATAAACTTTGTTTATACTCGCTCCTGTACCGGAAATTCCATGCGGTATGGAAAGCTTGAATTGTTACAATCCCAAAATATACCTTCAGCTTGAGCCCGCGGATGCGTTCGTGGGGACAATTTGATTTTAAGACATGAGCAAACTGATAACATATAACGATCTGGCTAATCATTCCTGTGTTAAAAACAGTCCGTTGATACGATATGATTTCATTTATTACTTGAAACATTGCACATCATAGATCGAGAAAACCAGTGAGATTCAGTGAGATTCTCCAAACGTTTTGAATGCTGATCTGCGTCTCGAGTTCCAAGCTTAAGTGCTTCATTTGTTCTTATTTATCTAAATAAAACACTATCAAACTGATATATATTGAGAACAAAACACCAAAAATGAGTTGACAAAGACTTACAACCCCGGATTTCCCAGTAAAATCGCCATTTTTTTTATATCCGCCCGTAAAGATATTTGAGCTTGTGCCGCCCGTTACTCGTTAAATTGCTGATGTATATATACTTTCAAAATTTGTATGTTCTTCATTTGAAGATTTAATTTAAAACAAACAATTGTTCTTTGACGTTAAAAGTCACACAAATCATGAACCTAAGTTTGAAGCAAATTTACATCGAACAAAGCCATATAATGACCGATTTTTCAACCTGGCCAAAATGGTCGCTTAGGCCAAAATGTAAATTCATGTGAATGGATGTAAAATTCATGTGAAGGTATTTAACACAAATTTAAGTGGATAGTTTGCCCGAATAATGCGAATCCAACCTTAGGCGGAGTAGTTGCAACCAACGTTACACTTTGGCGGGGGAAGCGCAGTTGTGTAAGGCTAGGAGATGACGCTGACTATTTTGGCCCAATGATCATCGACCAAAATGTAAGTATGGGCCAAAATGGTCGGTGAATTGTACCATAATGGTCGGACTTGTATAAATATATATATATATATATATAGATATATATATATATATAGATATATATATATATATATATATATATATATAGATATATATATATATATAGATAGATATATATATATATATATATATATCTCTATATATATCTCTATATATATATATATCTAGATAGAGATATATATATATATATATATATATATATATCTCTATATATATATATATATATATCTCTATATATATATATATATATATATATATATATATATATCTAGGGGACATAATATTTCTTTCATGCGATATGCTCTGGCCAATTTAATCCAGTCTTTCCTGGATGAGCTTTCACTCAAAGCGATAATGTATTATCCTTACATTATATTTTGGACTGCCAATGTTGTTTAGAGAAACGTTAGTCAGCTTTATCCGGGAAAGGCAATGTGGCTGCTTCGTTGAGTTATCGTGCGAGCTTTGTTGCGGTCAGGACCTTAGAAGCTAACTTCTGAAACCATTATGTCATGTCTATGCAACATTGCAGGCACGTCAACCGCGCATTGATTGGATATATTGGATGTAGCAAGTGCCATATAAATCTTAGTAACAACTCCTTGAGAACGAAAAACATACGTCTGACCTTCCCATGAGCTATGATGGTCTCTAAGGCTGTCGCACTGCATGTCTCGCATCTGCTGAAAGACTGGCCATTTATGCCACCTTAATCCCTTTCCTCTGAATACAGAAAAGAATCGCCCATTTGTTGATCTAATCTATTGTTAAGTGGCATGCGTATTCAGGTTCTACTGAAGTTCGTGTAGGAGTAACTTGATACGCTGAGAAAACGTCCTCGTACATTTATTCAGATTTGTCGCAATAAATTGGGTCAAAGCAATGTGCGTTGCCATTCTATCACGCTCATCCCAGCTGCTTTATTTGTAATCAGCCTTTAAAGCTTGTGTAGATGAACTATCGTGATGACTGACATATACTTTACTATCACACAATCCCCTCTGTGCATTAGGATTTCCTCCTTATATTTCCACGCGGGCCTGAACATAGTGTTCAGTGTCGTGGAAATAAAGAACTTTATTTATATGAGCGTAACTACTGTGTAGTGCCTACCTCGATTCTAGGGTTTTTCATTTTGAAACATCCCACAAGGCCACAAATAGCCAAATGACACACTTCGATCATGTCAAGGGGTGAGACACAAACCATAACATAGGTTATGGTCTTCTCAGAACTTTTTCATATATTCAATTATGTAGACATGCGGTGGCTTCTACATGTCTCCTTGGAGCCATTACATTTGGACACTTCGGGACACTTAAGACAAAAGTGCCTGTATCAACGTCCGAACTTGAAGTCATTTATTTATCAAAATGCAGATTTGTCCTTCCACTAGCTAGCAAATATTTGCAATGTGAAGTAGCAGCTAAGATTATTTCTTTATTGTCCTTAACATCATATATTATTTTAGACACGGTTTAAGAGCCATAACGTCACGAATAGGTTATTGAAGGGTTAAAAATTACAATGTATGTTGTCTTAAACGTCTAAATTCGCGATATAACCAACCACGCTAAAGTCTAAAGCGTTAAGAATACATTGCAGTTTTACTACGGAAAATATTCGGGGCACAGAAGCGTCAATTTTAGCATTTCGTTTAAACAATTTAGCGAGGCAATTTATGTGTTGTAATGTGTCGCTGTGTTCAAATACTTTAAAGCTTTTTGACCGGTAGATATGACCACTTTAGCCTTTTGTATGGACACATTTGCGAGCCAATTAAGATTAAGATACCTAAAGACGACGAATATAAGACTTACATTGCCAGAAGCGCTTGACTATTCATATTACAAGCGTAATGGCTTGCAAATTGTTCTATTCATCTAACTGGAGAATTGCACAATGTAAAAGTTCTATATAGAATGAAGATGCTAAATTCATGTATGCATCGTGCGATGGGACAAGGATAGGAAAGAATTGTATTGTCTGAATGCCTTTCGTGATAATATGACTTGCTTTATTCATAGCCAATTACTGCGCACAGCTGCTTGGGACGACGCGTGAGTCGGAGGGTTCGTATAAAATAAAGCTGAACATCAGATAATTGTACCATGAATAATACATTTGTTTTTGTTTCTGGCTTTAGGTGTTACACATGCATTCATTTTATGGCGATAATCGTATGTCTGCTTTTAAAAACGCTACAAAAATGCGCCATTTTTGGAAGAGCAATCATGTCCATTGCAACTATCTGCATGACCGGCACATTAAAGTAACATAAATCTTTGAAGGACTGAAGTCTATGGTGGTGCAAGTAAGGTTTCACACTAGGCAAATTATTGCCATCTAAGCTTCAGCTACCATTAAATAACGCTACAAGAACTGAAAGCCTCATAATTAAGAGGACCATACCTACATACAGACTTGACAAATATTGTAAAGCACCTTAATAGGAGTTTTATGTAATGCCAATTTAAAAGAGTACACTCCAAGGAATTTTTATGACCCACGAAATAAAATTCAAACATTATTAGCTCCATGTAGACATTCGTGTCAATATCGAATGATCCCCACAGCTATGTGCTGACATATCAATGAATGGTGAATGCACTATTCATTTATAGACGATGGTCATCTGGCATTGAATCCCTTACTTTCAGAGCACAAAGCTTGTCTCGTTTCAATTTAAACGAGAAAGTTTATCAAATTGATAAAAGTGTACCATTGCGCGTGTGAAAACAGCCTAACCTCAATAACATAGTGTTTAAGCAGGTTGCATATATCGAGGAAAAGGTATGCAAAGATTTCGAAGTCAAACCTAATACTGGACCGTTTGCTACATTTGTTGCATTGTAAACATTGTTGACCAATTTTTCAAAATGGTTTTGTCTGATGCCACGACAACGGCGCAATACCTTGCACAACATTTATTCATGAATATATTTTGGTCTGAGACATATGTGTCGCAAATTAATTACGTTGCAACTAAATGAATACTGCAAGCCATAATTAATGTGACATGTGCAATTATCCCACAGATACTCATGGAATATTGACCAAAGACAACTTTCGAAGCCCTTAGCACCAGGTCTAAGGTAGCGGTTTAAGTTGATGTAGAAGTAATATCTCTGCGCTTGAATCGCTCGCTGTGCGACGAAGTATTCTGGAAATGCCACGACTATGTTATGTTTGCCTTATACCATGTAAGTTATTGCTGCCACCCACTGCGCATATCTATCAGATTTAACTTGGTACCATTGTGTTTATGATATCTGCCCAGCTATTTTATCCGATTAACAGGCCTTACCATTTCATCCATTGATGCTCTGGTGAGACTGTATATTGTTGCAACCTTCAACAATATTGCATTCCGAAATGTCGTTTAATATATGATTTGTTTTCATCATCTGACAGATTGACCATGAGCAGAAACGTAGATACGTATTCGGTTTACGCCAGGTTACATGTTATCTTTCTTGGTTGTATTTAATGAGCCGCTTTTCGTGCAACAAGCGACTACAGCATCAGCATCGCTGCAGACAGATAACATACCATGGAACATATCCTGAAATTGATGCTGGGCGTATGGTAACAGAGACTGATGCTAGGGAACGAGATATAAATGATTAATGATAAACTTACATGAGTACATTGCCTGGAAGGATCTAATATGATTCCATCTGCCGTTTTATGCATTTCGTTTCGGGTAGGTTCAAATGCTACTGTTTAAAACATAAATATATGAATGAATGCATTAGGTTACACTGTGGCTATGTATTCTTTATTGTCCAAAAGCAACCGATCAAGTTTTGGCGAGATAATATGTGAAGCAGAAGATAATGAAATTATCATTAGGCGACGCAAAGCCTTCCAATAAGATGAGGTTATATGTATATCCCCTTTATGCTGTGAATGACGACAATGGATGCGCTACTGTCAATTATATGCATGATAACAGAGAGCATTTACCATTCTACTCCATGAGTAGACAGAACGCCACGTATCGCGTGTATAGGTAATAACAGATTATATGTAGGGTATCAGTCAATTGTTGCAAGTGCAAATCTATATGTGTATTACTTTGAGCAGGGAGCACACATACATGACTGGTGTGCCTCTGTTTCGTACGTAGGTCTAAAGGTGAATATAGATTGCGCGATGCGTCCTGAGCAGTACAGAAAATGTCATTTTATTCTACAACGATAATGACTTAGTCATTAAGGACCATACGACACGCCACTTCTGTAATGCTGACGTGGTATAAACCTTCACATCCTACGAATCTAGACTCGGCGTACAAAACACACTTAGTGACTAGCGAATGTGATATATGTGCTCCGGTCAAAAAAGCACATACATCGGCGAGATACTTTGCTATAGATAATAATACAACAGTGTTTGGAATCTCTTTGAAAAGTGTGATTGTTTCTCGGCATATTCCACCATATACTCAGGTTCGAGGCAACAAGCAACCAACCATCTGCACTGGTTTACTTGAACGAACGACTGGGAAAGGGCTCCATACTGTGATTTCGTGTATAATGCATTACACCCATGCCATTTAACGGTCACAACATTCTTGCACCGGTTTACAATCCAATGTGGGGTAACTGGGCAATGCAAGCCCCATATAAAATATCCCAGTGCATATAATATCGTGTTCTGCGTAGTGACACTTCCGTTGTGACACTTCAAATCGTCCTAACTCTACCACGTTTGCAGTACTTGTCGAATCTTTTATGCAATAATAGCGGTAAGAAAACACCGAATGCTTCACAAATTGTTATACTTTTGTCGACCAATCATTATTCACTGCCCATATTCAAATAAATGCGGTTGGTCCGCGCAAGTAAAGGCTTACTCTGGTCAATTACTCTATGCACTTAATAAGGCTATGTGAAAGCAGATTGAGGAGGAAATGATGGACATGATGATCGAACGTGGTTGTTATTGATTGTGCACCACGTGCGACTGATTGATATCGGTGAAGGAAGGGCCGGAAAAAAGCGCAGTCATAAAGCGATGTTAAGCGATAATTAAATCATAGATGGCGGCTACTTACTCGATCTACTGTATCTCTTCATATTTACTCTTCTTTTGCATGCTCTATATAACACTAAAGTGTTGGTGTACCATCACGCCCTATACTAACCTTCCCTTACCTCAGCGTGCACATCAAGTCAGAATAAGAGTGAACATAAACTGTTCTGTTCAGAATATTAACTATCTCAAAATAGTTTCGGTATAACATGGGACGTCGTGAGATAGAGAGTATATATGATTATTGTAAGAGACATAATTAGACACACAAGCTGTTCGGCAATCGGGGTCATACATCCCGCACTTGGTCGATCGGCCGAATACTCCGTATGTTGTTTATGCCTGCCAATGTCCCCTCACTATAACCGATAGGCTATTGATTAATGTATTAAACTGAGATCAAAACGTGAATGGCCATAGTTAGTTTCCATCCCTAATAGAAATGGAAAAAATGTTAATCACACGGATTTTTTAGCAGTCAGTTATGTAAAGTTGCCTCTCCGGCAAGCTGAATTCATTACGTTATTGATCAGGGCAATTTCATGGAGTATATTGGTAAGTCACGCTCGTTGACGATGGGTTGCACCACACATGTCTTGCATCAGGAAATCTGGAATAGACTGTCTAAAAGTTTATGTATAATGATGTGTATCTGTTAAAGGTACGTACACTGTTGTATCAGATTGTACACATTGAAGTACCAAACTGGTATATATATGTATATCTGCTATTCTTGTGAAGTATCGTTCACATGAATAGCAGATATACCATGTAATAATATATTTTCTCTTCGTTATCTCGCACAATTACCTGTAATTTTTCATTTTACAACCGCTAAGATTAGATGATGCGTTTAAGGCATGGAAAGTAGCATTCACTCAGAATGCTGTGATCAATTGTTGTTGTCAAATATTTCATATTGCTGACTTCTCATTTCACTGGCCTTTGGATAATGTGAAAATAATTTAGCCTCAATGAAATGCTTTCATTATGAGCGACAAGGCCCAGGACATAATATGCCGTGCTATGCCATATATTTTACGGGCCAATGTATGATGATTGAATTTAGGCAGATGATTATGGCAAGTCAATCATTTGCATGCATTTACCGTGTGAGAAAAGGCTTCTAGAGAAGTATGCCATCACGAATATCGTATTTTGACAGCTTTTTAAGGGAAAAAAGGTATCTGATCGCCGATGATTGCATATGAAATATACTATGTTTCACAACTAAGAACTCACATATATACCTTTGTGATGGTATCGTATATCTAATGGCATTGTGTAATACCGCTCTCATTACGAAAACAAATGAATGTTAAATCCCAATTATATCTGTACCTTGACCCAAATTAAAAAATAATGAATAGCATATCGTATGTTATGCATAATTGTTCGTCGTGGCTAATTCCTTGTTAATGATATGAATTATTGAATATTATAATAACATACATTGATGGTGGTGCGTGGTTTTTATTTTCCCATATGACAAACCACTATGGCATGGTTGTTGACGGCTTATGACATATGTAATGATAGCACTCGGACGGTTGATACATTTTGTAACGTCACTCTACCGTTTAATAACTTTTTGCACTCTTCCTAGGTGACCGGTCGATTTACGGTGAATCTCTCGAGTGCAATTCGCGTTATCACAACATTTATTGTTTCAAGATAAGTAGGATATATTTTACAAACAGGTGACTTTAAACTTACCGAATATGCAGATGTTCCTATAAACATCGAACTTAGTGGCAATCCTTTATTGTCTCGAGGCATAGACCAATTTCCTAATATTATCTTGGCTGTACATTAATATCTGTACCATGGCAGAATGGCTCGATTTTCATTTAAAAAAGAATCCCAATTTATGGCGTACTGCAAATGCCACGATATTCACTGGAAAATATCATAATCGCCGCATATCGTAATCGAAAATGTGCAATATTGCTGTCTTTCAGTGAATCTGCACTCAATTTGTATCCTTCGTAAAAGATGTAATCGTAAAATGGGTAATGATATAAAACCCTGCTCGCATTTAGCAGAAAATCATTGGCTTGGGCCGAAAGAGATCCATGAGCAATGTTGCAAATGTGCCTGAATGCAATGGGGTCCATGAGCTGTAGCTTCTTGCGGCATACGACATATAATACCCTGTCAAATGGGAATTTTGACCTTAACGCATGTTATGTTGCAGTTTTCATATACACTCTTAAGCAACACTTCTGCAAGGTTTCCATTTCTATGAGAATCCAGGAAAAATCCGTCATGCGGCTGTTTCTCTATTAATAGTGACAGCGTGCCAGGTCACCCTCATGTTTGACTGTGTTTCACAATTTCGGTTTTTGAGATTGCAATGAATTAAGCAATTATAATATAAAGATAATAGGTTCTTTCCATTTCACGATCACAATTGTGCATGCGTATGTAGAGGTGCATCACTACACAGCAAGTTCCGGCGGGTCTAGTCTTCACATTGATTGTGTGAATGATGGCCATGTTGCTCCTGTACCCGTCTAGTTAGGTGTTCAAATCTAACCCCATTCGCACAATGTGGTATTGTAATGGCTACGATCCAATAACAACGCTTGCTGAAACATGTGCGAGATCTATGATTAACGTTCATATTGATTTGTGTGGCTATTGGTCTAGAGATGTATTATTGTGATTGCTGAGGGTTTTACAGTTGTAATAATTTATTATATCAAATGTCGTTTAAAGTAACATTCTAGCCGAGATTTTATGTAGTAATTCGTAAAAGTTTTGAAACTCGCCTCAACGGGCGGTCGTAAATGGTCATAAGGTTTGATTTTATATTCGTGACTACTTTTGTTAAACTATGTTTGCAGTCTGTGCAGTATGCACTCCGGATATTAATTGATCTATAACAAATGTCAGGAGTGGCGAACATAAACCGGTAGTAGTAGATTTTATGCTAAAACCATTAATACGGTGTCGCAAATACACTCCGAAATGAATAATCCTACGCGGGATCAATGATGATGAACCAAAGCGTGCTAGCTTTTTATCGCACGATGATTCGACCTTTTTCTAACGGCATTGCAAATAATGTCTGTAGTTTACAGCCTGATTTGACCATTTATGATGAGCTATACGTCAGACATGCATTTTGCCAAAGGCGTTTTGTATTTCATGCTCTGCTTTTTATTCAATATCCGACAATATATGTAGAGACGTGCATATATAAATAAGTGCATTGGTGGATACATGAATGTTTTTACGAATTGGTCAGCCATTCTTGCGCATATTTCGGCATAATTGTCATCTACTATTTGTTGATTTTCTATTCCATTTAGCTTAAAGAAATCGCACTTTGCCAAATTGTGACACAAATTTTGCAACCATTTGCTGATTATCTTCTTATATCCTTGCCACATTTGTCTATGGATAAAATTATATAATACATTCCTAAAGATCTCTGAATCAACCAGTTACCGAACATATTCTCTGATAAATAACAAAGTATAGAAATATTTGAGCACGGTGTTAATTTGGCGGATTTGGCATTTGAATACATGACACGCATAAGGAGATGACTGAAAGGTATCTGAGGCCGGCTACAAACAGTTTACGACCGTCTGATATCACTAAAATAGGAGCAGGTGATAATATTCTGTTAATATAAAGTCACATCGATTTCTTTGTCGTTTGGTATATAGGTTTCGATGTGCAACCATGTACCGAGGCATTATTAGCAAATTCACTCACAAACATGTTATATTGCAGTATATCACTTAATTATATATCCAAAATTTATCCGAAAAAAACAAGCAATAACACTAGTCAAAGGATATTCAAACGTTTGGTTCACGAGCGGACTCACATAGGTAAACAGGAATTAACTCCCGTATCGTTATTGCGATCTGGTTAAAATCAAATTGATGATGACCGGTGTCCCTCAAACAATGAATGATTTATTATATCGCTAGAACATCATATGCATAGAGTAGACATTGAAGCACCTGCTGATAATCATTGTTATTGCTGACATATTTTGGCGAGTAAGGATATTAATATATAGCAATATCTACGGGTCGGATCCTAACCCATTGATTATGAGCGCTGTGAGCGTTATGATAACCTATATGTTTTAAATTCAGTATCACATGTTACATGGTCGTGGTAGACTATAAAGCAAGGGAAATTCGTATTTGAAAGAAAAGTTATACCTCGTCCCTCATACCAAGCATTGGTTTACATTCAAGTTGGCTCAGATATAGCACAGCATCTGCATTGGCTCATCTGGAAATCAAAGCATATCATTTGTCTGCACATAGAGTATTAGTCATGTCAGCTTCAATAATGACGGTCACTGCTGCCTACACTGATTGGCTCATATGGTCCATATTATCTGATCATAGCTTGCTGGCAAATACCAGAATACTTTGAGAGGTACCAGTTACAACTTAATTATCCTAAAAGCTAGATATAATGTACTCCAATGGTTGATAAAGACAATGTATCATCCCGTCTATTAACAATTATGCATTTAACAGAGATACGGTACTGTCCTTATTGTTAGGACATTGCCTAGAGCAGACTTCGCAAACTCAGAAACGTGCAATATCAAGAGCGTCATTAATTTTGACAGATTTGGTCAAGACTAGCCTCGGTTAACGTGTACGCATAAAAACCGTACATAATCACAATAACGAGTTTCAGGCAACGTTAATATAAATATATATATATATATATATATATATATCCTGCATCCCGCACAATCCAAGACGCGGTTGATAGTGCAGCACGCACTGTCCAATACGCTGGTGATAGTGCATCCCGCACTATCGAAGACACTGATGATAGGGCAGCCCGCACTGGTGGTAGTGCAGCCCTCGCTATCCAATACGCTCTACCCAAAAGCTATCCTATATACAAACCTAAAACGAAATAGCGGCGGGGGATCTTTCTATATGTCGAGCATTGAACACATGTCATTTGTTGAGATGCACGCGATGCTGAATCTGCGCATCATGTCCCTAAGAGTTAAGAAGAAGTATTGTTTGGGTGCCGTTGGCGTTACCTATCCCGAATAAGTCACAAACTGCCATTCGCCTAGGAGGGAACAGCGGGTGTCGTTGGTGGGCGTGGCCTAGCTCAATGGTTTTGATACATGGTAACACTAGCGGAAATGACATTATCAATAGTCTACGTCAAAGAAACCAGGCCTACATAAGCCACTGTGGAACAATTATGACAGATGTAGCCTCCTGTTTGTCTATGTCTGGTTTACCCCTGACTCAGTCCTATTGGTGAAGTATTGCTTATTCAATTTCCGTTCGGTTCTGTCATTCAATGGTCTAATTTTAGTACTTGCACTCATGGTATATTAAACTGAATAGCTGCATCGGAACTGAGATGCCTCCCTGTGCGACCGGAATATCCATAATAAATGGACAACCACTTACAACCCTAACAACGCTAACAAAGTCTCGCCTAAGCCATTTTTTGTGAATCTTTTTAGCTTTTTCAGTAAGTCAGGATGCGTTTATTGGCCAGTAATTAAGCGATGAAACGCGCAGTGGGTTCATATTGTGCGGTCTTATTTGCAGTTGGACGACGCAACTGGAAATGGCCTTCTAAAGATCACACGATGAATGGTTCGGCTGAAAATTATAAATAACCAGCAATATATTCTGAGATAATGTGAGAATCTTATGTGTCTGGTAACCATGACACAACCAAAACTCACAGCGCGCTCTCAGCCTTTTAACGTCACAATAGCAGAAGGACAATTAATATTTTTAAATGAGGCAATTGCGCATTTTGTTGATATGCTTTACATGGATTCAGAGCCCTTGTTGCTTCGTATTAAAGTTGTAGCGTAGTGATGTTTTGATTCATTAGACTTGTCAAGTCCAATACGCATCCTGTTAGTTACTTAGGGTCATTCAAATATGCCTAATCAGAGCATGCATGTACAGCTAATGACCTAATCCATCAAGGGGACATTCAACCGTGTGCAGCGCTCATTGTGTGCCACTGACTAACGTGACTAGAAACAATCGTAGCAAGCATTGTGGCATGTAATTATAAAGTAACTGGGTCGATATAAAATCAATCATTCCTTGCATTATGTACTCAAATGTTCTTGTGAGGTGTTCGATGCAATCATGCACCTCACGATTGTTTTTCTTTGGTGCGATCCAATTTGGGCTAGAACGTATGCTATATCTGTTTGATCTGATACCGAAATTACATATTATAACAATGTGACGAAGCGTCAGTAAGTTCTTATAAAAGTCACTAAGTTCTGCTTCAATGCCAATGTTTTAACAAGACAAATATGCGCTGTTTGAGGGTTCATCACCACGCAACAACATTGCATACTTGCTTTTCTATGTACAACTAGCCGACGATTGCTGAAAGAATAACGTGACCCATTGGATATGGAACCAGAAAGCCACAAATATGCACATACGGATTCATATGAAAGGCGGCTTAGCTTTGGCCATTCTAAATTCAGCAGAAGCATTTCAACTAGTATCAGCAAACATAAAGATAACTATATTGCTTGTTCGTTGGACTACATGCGTTGTAATGTCAATAGCGTTCCAGTTTGCAATATTTATTGATCACAGTATTTCACCACTTTCTACTACTGTATTGCGTCAGTATCTCGAGTATATAACGTTTCTTCTGGTGCGGTACCATGAATTACTCGGCGTTTCTATTTTTTAACTTTTGCTATGCATTCTTATGTGGAGATCATTGGCAAAGTATCATTTCATAATTGCCAGTTGAGTAAAGCACATCGTGGGGGTATTGCTGATAGAAAATTGTCATTGATAATGTCTGATCTTCAGCGTGAAATGGGACAAGAACCTGACTTCAAACGTTGCTTGTATCTGTGGAGGGAGCCAATGCATTTTTCATGACACAATTATTTGTACAGCAGTCTACTTGAACTGTTCATTTAATGAGTGCAGCAGCTGTCTATGATAATTGGTTATGAATTATGCAACATGCAGGATCGGAATATGTACTTGAAGGTCAATAAACCGCGAAGCTGCCGAGTTTGAGTCGAACAACAAGCATTTGAACTAGTCCTTAATTGATATTTTTGTACACTGCGTGCTAGGTTTAGCGTAATGAGCTATTATGTCTAAATGGGTTTTAACATTATTCATTCCAGACAATATAACAGTCACTGAGCAAGTTTAGTGACCTTCGCATTTGAGGCAGTGATTCATTGCTCATATATGTATTAGATAATAAGGATAGCTTAGGAACACATCCCTTCACCAGCGTACATAAAGTGTGTATTGGTAAGCAAAACACAGAGCCAGAGATACTGACACACTTATTATTTTCAGCTCCGTGTGTTTCCAAATTATGCCAGTAAAATATTTTAGGAAAATCAAATTGAAATTTAAGAGCCACTTCTATTTAAAGATAAGATGGAATGAACATGGCTCAGAATTAGGAATCGTGTGTGATCAACATTGGCTGTGCGTAAGGATATAAACATTTGTACCACGATATTAGTTATTGCAATGGCATGAAAACAGTTATTGCATAATAGCAGAAATTTGAACCGATGCATGTCATTTCTTTATATCATTCGACTCATATTGTGCCAAAGTCCAATTAATGGTAGTCGGTCTATGCTCCATGAACTGGCACATATGGGGCTGTATGGAAACCGCTAGAGGGCGACAACAGAAAGTTTGATTTATAAGTCTATGGAATGTGAAAGTCAATGAACATACACCAATACGTTTCGCAATCGATCAAAATCCAGCGACAGACAATTGATATGACGAAGTAAGTGGAAGCTACCAAACAAAATAGGCTGTAATGAATGCTTATTACCTCATATGTACATTTCTCTATGCGCATATGGACGGTTGATATCGGCATATTGATCATAGCACTGCCAGTCATCTACGTAGCAGCACTATTTCATAGTTGCCGTGGTCCATGGCAAAAAGTGCTGATATCTCTCTATTATAGTTTTAGCTGATATCTCTCTGATGTAGTTTTGTTGCAATAGATTAGAAAAGTGGAGCAGTTATATGTATCACTTTCAACTGCATGCTTTTTAAACAGAACGAACGATGAACAATATGCCACGAGCATATGGTGTTACTGATTTGTATCAGTAACAGCAAATAATGCAATAACTGGTTGATGAGGCATGCATAGTTAATTTTTACTACTTTGTAGTTTTGATTTTATATTCCCATGCCTATAAAACTCTCATTTCCATCCCATTTTATAATCATATGCTTTACGCGGTGACATATATGCGCTGCCTCACTGAAAAAGGGTTTTTGCGGATTTGGAAAGGTTTACATACATATTTATATTAGTGTTTTCATGACCAAATCACGCGTTGGCGAAAGATGCGATGGCACTGCGTGTGCGAAGTCACTGGCTGATGTATTGTATTTAGGTCAGCTTCCCGCATTAGCCAGTCATAACTCGGGAAAATGGCAGCATGTTTTGTAATAATACAGCAGCTCAGCTTCCCATTGCCACAGTGTTTCAATATGATGCCTAGACCGGGCACCTGAGTCCCATTTATACAGTGAATAAGTTTAACCTCAGCATCAGGTTCAGCTTCTTCAGTTTTATTTTCAATTGTTGTAAGGCCAGACGACCGTACTTATCCATTAGTGAGGATTTTCCTCAAGGTGAGCAAAGATAAAGCAGGACATTGCGCTATCTTCTATGTAAACCATGTATATATTACAACCGGAAGCGGGTGAGGGATCACATTGCTCCTTGCGGTTGTGTAGCGTTTAATACACGCGGTCTCTCATTCATTTGGGGCGGATTAATTCATGAACATGCCTTAAATATAATTTTTTTTTCAACAAAACGTTATAGAATTTGTATGGAAAGAAATGTTATCACCCAAAGAATTAAAAAAAATATGCTTGAAAAAATATGTACGCTGTTTGAGGATTTATGCAAAGAATAATGTAAAGTCGTTATTCAATATGCAGTAGCAATTCTGATATACGTCTATGCACACAATGCAAATTCAACGCTGACATGGATGATAAATCCATGCTTATATGATGCCGGAACCTACCATTGCCACCAAGTAATGCTCTTACCGACCAGAATAATAATCATGTCAATAGAACATAGCGTCTGCCGACACACATTGTAGTTTTGCTAAACGTTTGTGATGTAATCGTTCGTAGCATAAAGTATATAATGATATACAGTTGAATAAATATAGCGGCCAAGTTTTGTCAGCTTTTTAGCGGTGTTTTAGTCACAACCTTTGGTTGTGGTGCTTAACCGATTATGTCAACCCTGCGGGTAGGAAGAACTGTTCCCAATTGTTACATTGCAGTTGAACTCATGATACGTGCACAATAATGGCATATAATGCAGGATGTAAGTGGAGTAAATGAGATCGCCGTTAATTGGTTTTGCAGATTTTGAGCAGTACAGAAGCTATATCTATTACGGCAAAACCTCCAACTTGGTCACCAGTACGTTGCCCCTCATACCATAGAGCACAATATGGATGGGTGAAGAGGGTTCCAACAGTGAGATAACGATTAGTTTGAATTTTCATATGCATTTATCATTTTTATCGCCAATGAATTTATGCTTTGTTTAAACTTTTAGTTGGGTTGGTGCATTTTTTTTTTTTGGGGGGGGGGCGTTCGTCGTTATCCACGTTGGAATGATTTGTAGGTATCAGAGACTGCGGACATAGTTAGGGGAGCGATATGTAACTTGCCATTACTGAATCAATACATTTCATGTAATGTATGATTCTCAAAACTGCCGAGAGACTCCAAGTGACAGCAAAACCTAGGTCCTAACAATGACTTGCAACTTTGCTTAGTTGCCTGAGGGAAACGTCAGACATAAGTCTAACAGATATATTTCTAAATTTTGCAAGCAAGTACTGCACGGCCATATGAGCTTCCGAAAACGCAAGGTTATTGATTGTTACACTTGATAACGCGGTAGTAGTACATTACAATAGCCGATAATACCGGGTAAACTTATGGGTGTGTGCCAATAACAGGCATGACGAGTCAAATTACGGCTCTCTTAACCTAATGTGCGGTTATAAGAGGGGTTCCAGTCCCATGTAAGGCAATTGAGCATACATTACTACATTTAACGAAGCAATTAGCTAACGTTGGTGGGTTTTTGTTTTTGCGTGGCGAATAACGGTAAGCCAAGCGATATGCTGATTAATATTTAACATTATTAGTATCCTGTAATACACATGATAGATTATTTTGCATTGTATGTCTAGCGCCTTCGTGCAGCTGGCAAGGACCGGGTTTGTTTCCTTAACGACATTTTTTAGTGGCTATTTGTATTGCGTGTCCTACATATCGTATTCAATGTGTGCGCACGTCAAATGCTTTAAACCTAAATTTGATACCAGCGTACCATTATCATTATACACCTTGCGCATTTTCCGTGCATGCGATTAAATAGTGGTCGTAAGTGAAGTTGCTTATTTGCGGAATGCATCCCAGATTACATCAATCTGCATTCTTACTCATCTACGGCGATGAATGAAATATTTAGATATATAGTGTTGTGTTTGTGTATGACGTAAGCGGAAAAATAGGTTGACTTAATTGAAAAAGGAATATTTCAGGCAGGTAGGTGGTAACTACCGAATGTCAATCTAGAATGTTTTAATGATAGATTTATTTGCCCTTGAATACATCAGAGCTTCATTGCATCTAACATATTTCGAAAAAGGGAATTCTTATTTTGATTTCGCAGTAGGTTTATGTATGGCACCAATGAAGCTAGCACAACGATAACTTCAATTAAGTGACGATGAAAATGCACTTTTTGCTCGGTTGTCAAGCTGCTCTTGGCGTGTGTGGAAAAGTCGCCTCTTGCCCCATCGAGGGTTACCAAGTCAGCGTCATCAACCATAGCAATCGTATGCATTAAGAGATGGACGTTTGGAAATCCCTTTTGTTGTCTCGTAAACATTGCTGTAATAGGAGCTGCAACGATGCTTGGCGTTTGTACTGCGGTCTAGGCATAAGGTATGACGTATAAACATTCTAAACATGCTATAAGGTGTTCAGAATATGAAATCAGACGAGACTTACACACCGGTTTTTTTGCTGCTCACCCATAGAATGAATCATAATTTGCATAACAACTTGGTCATGAATACAATCTTGACATGCATGCGCTCTCTGACCTGATTGTTATTATTCACACTACACAACACTCCTCGGAAAATGCACCATATGGATAGATAATACCAATCATAGAAGTAGTGTATCAAAAGCCATTAACATCAGTGTCGGGGATAGCGCATCAATATTTTAGCTTTTCCACTTAGTCAATGGGTCTCCGCTGCTTGTTTCACCTAGGCATAATGTGGCAAAGGAAAACACATGCTGCTGTTCTACGCTGAAAATGTTGTCCCTCCTCCGTGTTATGATGGGCAAACGCAAGAGGCTGACCTGAATCTAATATAACACCATGTGTTTGTGGATTCGGCATAAAGATGTCGGTAGCTGACCATGAATACAGAATACAGAAAAGCCTTCCTTCCGTGAGCAAGGTAGTGTATCAGTGGGTCAAGCATATGATCGTCAACGAAGCAACTATTAACACGAGATTGTGTGAATATGTGAGGTTTAATTGATCAATTATAATTACAAAACAAGCGACATGAGCAGCGTATACTTTATAATGTAACTTATTGCATTATCTGAATAAGTTGTTGTAATTGATGCTAAATCATGGTTTACGTGGCATATTGTTTATCGATCCATATGTCAAAAGCATAAAGTTAAGAAGGATATGCCTAATTTAACCTGTATTCTAACAAATTCTCACAGATAAACACAAGGCGGAGATGTCCGCAGTGTATTTTAAATATGTTTTCATCTCAAGACAGTTTTTAATAACAAACACCTTGTTCTAATTCCAAGTTGTTACAGATTTAATCCAGGCGAACATTATAAGTGTTGCAATTATTCAAATGCAATTTCGTCGATGCAAATGTCAATGAAACGTGAATATATTTTCATCAATGTCAAAAGGCTTTCAAATTGCGAGTTTCTTTTCTGTTTTTGTGCTTGTAAGAGATTTCAACACTGTTTTGCGAAGAACCACAGCAGCTTCTAAATAGTGCAGTGACTGACCCTGTATGCTAGCGGCCTGCGTTTTACGCTTTTATAGATTCCTCAAAATAAACACACATTTGAAATCTATCACAGCCTTTGCATAATGCTTATATCATGCTACGCTCCATATTCCGGTATCAGCCGTCCAGGATGTGCTCAGACCAGAAAAGGTACATAAGTTTCCGTCCAATAGAGAAGCCATATCGTAACATATCGCTGTATGTAATGGCGACATTTTACATACTTGCAAATTTCGAGACCCTATGAGAAAAGGTTTAAAACTTAATTACCCTTTCGTATGATCAATGTCATTATTAAGCAACGATTCTTTTCCCAGCCTCACATTCCACCACAATCAAGTGTTTGGTAGAGAACTAAGGTTACTCAAAAGTGACGGTCATTACTAACATGCTAAGTGACGGTTTTTATGACTAAAATGAATAACGATCCAACTCAATGGCTCAGTCATTAATCCCTACCACGCAGTGTATATATATATATATATATATATATATATATATATATTATATAATGACTAATTGTCATATTTCTCGTTCTACTTTAACTCCAAATCCACGTAATTTATTGACCTTTATTCATCAATTGCCATATTTGTGTCGTGAAACATATCTGAATCATTATTTTTTAACCCATATTTGCCCATTAGTTTTGCACCACGGAAATGATTAAATTGATTTGTAAACCATAAATCCATATGCTGCGTTTCGCACAATTCACAGCCATCTATTATTCTCAGCTACTGAAAGCATTACGCGAGCAGTGCAAGAACACCGACGCAAAATAATTGCGGTGCAAATAATTGTAAGATGAATAATGCATAGGTTTCCTCCTCAGATATCAGCAGTAAGGCTTTTGCCCAACTTCATATCGCTTTTTTATACCTTCTTTCTCTCTCTTGTCAACATCGTTCACAGAAGCATTAGTGAATAATGTATAATATTTTAAAGTTCTAAGAGATGCAAACTTGGCCAGTAAATGGGGACATCAGGAGTATTTTTATAATCACTAATATGAAAGTGGTTTCTTACAGACCTCAATATTGAACACGATTTGAAACCCCAGAGATGGTGTCGATCACACGAATCCTAACGTGCATCAACACTTGACATATGGTCACTCGTTTTTGTTATCAAGGTCGCATCCGATCTCGCCGTTGTTTACTCGCCAGGTCATGCCTCAGCCATCACATATCTGCAAGCGTTCTTGATATTTATCCAGACTTCGGTTTCATACCTTACTTAGCAATATTCGATTGAAATGACTTCTCACGGATCAAAAACTCTATCATCTCTCAAATGTTGCTCCATTGCCACTTATCACACCTGTATAATCTTAGGTGAACAGGAAGATCATTTGTTCATCATTAAATATAATCAAATGCTTTGAAGCCTTAGATGCTTGGTTTTGAAGGGAACTGGAAGATAAGTTTTGACTCGCGGTTCGAATTTGGTATGATATGTACTAACAGACTAGTTTAGGTTAAGGGTTTCATCCCTAAACCTCATAATATTTTGATATCAAGATGCTTCAAAGGATAAGTTAAAGTAGCAGGTGCCTCTATTGTTAGCAAAGTTAGCAAGTCAGTAGTAGAATAAACTTAGTTATATATATTGTATCTTACAATGCAGGAATAATTGCAATGCCCTGCAAATGGCGCCGCCACGTAAACGACAGTCAGAATTGCTGAAACAGAATTACTTGAGTAAAATTTGAATAATGAGTCATGCGACGCATTCGATTTAATCCATTACCGAGTAATTACTGAGTCGGTACTCACTGTATTTGCCAATGCACTGAGAGCCTTGCGTATTATATCCATCTTTTAGTGGCGAGGAGAAGACTTTTTACTTATCTTGTTAAACAAAAATTTATGTGTATTAGTAATGTAATCAAGGGCTTGAAATTCAATAAGCTAGACACATGCCGGTATTGGTACGTGAGTGTGGTGGTGCCCTGTCAGCATTATCCGATGCGGCAAAGAGTTGAAGAGCTTAGCATGCATCAACACGCCCAGCTTAGGTCGATAGTTTTACGCTAAGAGTGAATGCGATGCAGGTTCATGATTGACTAAATCTATAACATTACGCCATTTGCAAGCAATAGCTTTGAATGGCATAACCACTTCTATCATGTTATATAGTGCAAACGTAAATAGGTTACGCATATTAAGAAGCTCTGGCATTGCATTCGGGTCACAATATGCAGTCGATGGTGATGGTCATGAAGCAATCAATATGATGTCTTTATCATGCGTAACTATGACTCGCGTCATAATTTTGATGCACGGGCAATATATATTTTGATATATTGGCAGAAAATCAATTACAAAAACGTTTTTAGCTTTCCATATTGATTGGAAATAGATTTAGGTGTCAGTAATTCTCCCAAATATGTGGATTTGTTTCTCCATACTATTACCTGCTTGTTATAAACTACATCAGGTATTTAATTTGGAAATAGACAAACACTTACCTCAGCAAATAAGGCGCATGACTGGTCTATCATTAGCCATTGATACAAACTTAGCAACTGTAATTTCATTAACAGTAAATCGTCAATCTCGAACACTTCTTCAGTTTTTGGGCTTAGTGTATCATGTTATACCAGTTGTTTTCTTGTATGACCTGATTGTTACTGTAATCTGATACTCGTTGGTGCAACCGACAGATGTTTTAATCAGGAAGATGCAGAAACAAGTATTTTTTTAAAACGAATCTTGCTACGTATAATTGTCAAATAACAACTATGAAAAATAATCGTACATATAAGATGCGTATCACTTACTAAATAATTCTTATAGATATGTTTGTTTTGCTTCGTCAGTTATGGATGATACATCACTTGCGCAATTGCATTATTCACTATCACACTATGAATTGCTCGATTATTTAGCCTTTGATCTATTAGTTTTCTATGACGTATAGCGCAAACCCTGTTTCTAATCCACTAATTCACAATGGTATCCAACCACATTGCTATATTTTTTTTGTGACCGGAGCGAGCGAGATTGTGTGCATATCATGGTGTAATTTATTGGCCAATGGTTATAGTGATGGATTCCGCTGGTGAATGTTTTTTTATCTGTCATGGTATCATAACAGAATAGCGAATTGTACTGAACTCGGTAAACGTATTACAGCGCGTTTTTATGCTGCTAATAGAGGTGCCATCTATCTTTTAATATTTCATGCGATGTAGATATTGACTTCACGTGACACATTGCTCGATATTGCACGAAGTGTGTTTGGTAATGAAGAGACAGGTGCCCTCTAGAGAGGTGGGAGAGGGATATATATTATTATATATATATATATATATATATATATATATATATATATATATATATATATATATATATATATATATATATATATATATATATATACTCGAAGCAAAATTATATATATATCTCTCTCTATGTCTACGGTTATTGCCAAGGTACCTGATAGTTTCATACACTTGACTACATGTGGTACCTGATAGTTTCATACACTTGACTACATGTGGCATATCAAAACCATTTACCAATACAAATTGCACTTTTTAAACAAATAATTGTACGCATACCACATTATGCAATGACTAAATCACCTACAGTTCCCTGTGGCAACCTGACTGTTACCAGTAGTAAAATATATCTATATCTGGCATTCTTTGTATGAATGTCGCTAAAACGACCGGCATTTTCCAGGTGCTATTGTAAAACTGTTTTATTTCTGCATCAATCATGTTTTGTTGTGCAAATAATGTCATCCATACCGATATTTAGTACTTCGGTTCAATTGACATTTATAGTAGGTCATATGATAGAAAATATGTGACACTATTCAGATAAGGTTGTAAACAACCAGGATATATTATCGCAGTATACAGCGCGTTTATTAAGGGGGAAATGCTGATGCACATCATCCTATGACATTCTTACCAAGACTGCTTCGGTTCGGCTGATTGTGTTGAAATGTTTGCAAAAAGTTTTTTTTGACCCCTTCATTAATGTTGAAGCATTGATAAGTTGATCTAAAGCTTAAATCGTGTTGTATTATGACAAATTATGGGAACATGCTAGCAAGTAGAACGTGATAAAATCGGTTACTAACAAAACGTCACCAATCGTAAAATATAACGACCGTGTATAAATATTTACACAAATGACTGTGCAAAACGTGCTTGGAAAGGAAAAACATAACATACATTTGATATTTGTCCATCATTTCCATCGAGTCTCTATTCTGAGCTTATCTACTGTGTTGTATATGGAATCGTTAGGGCTGTAGTGTTATTGGCATCTGGCGCAATCCCTCGACATTTGTGAGATTCATACATCACATGAAATGGTTTGATACAGTAAATGGCTGGCCGAAAGTGCAGTTCGTTGCCTGTAGCCTATCTAGACCCATGCTATACTTCCGCTACGAAATTGCAGGGGGAAAATTCATTGCCAATTACCATTGGCAGCTGCTGTGTTCATTAAGTGAGCAGTTCAAGGAGGCCGATTAGAAATAACTACTGGGCAAATAATTGCAACGTGAAAAATGAAAAGTTTCCATCGTCAGATATAGTGAGTAACGGTGAAGGCCAGGTACAAAATCAGAAGTGTCTGATATATGGAATCAAGGTGCATTAATTTCTATCGCAACATTGGCCACGTGTGTATCTTTTTCTAATCGACTCACACTTTTGAAATTTGTACACAACTTCGTCGATAGACACTACAGTCAACAATACCGACAGTCGATTCGTCTTATCAACCTAATTACACAGACCTCGTATGCCAGTTGAAGGGTCAGTAGAAAAAACTGAAGCGTACCGAGACTAGCATGGGTAGCAATGACTGGCATATATAATTGTGACAGATTGTATAACATTTCCGGCCATTACAATTCATAGTCAATCAAAAAGATGTGCAACTATTGCTTTTACAAATCGGGAAGGCACATGTCACCGCGCTCTAAGGTATACGTTTTGTGTCCGCCTCGTGAACATGGGTTAAAGTTTTCTTCACTGATGTGGTTCACTGTTCTATTTACTTCTTCACTCACCAGGTCATGCCCCAGGCCATCACATACCGGCAAGCTTCCGTGCTATTTATCCAGACCTCTGTTTCAGAAAAAACCTAGCATTATTCGATTGGGATGATGTCGCACGGAATCATCTTCCATCGTCTCTTAAATAGCGCCCCATTGGCACTTTGTTACAACAGTAATAGCACAAATGAACAAGAAGAACATTTCTTGATCATTAAACATTAGCAGAGGCTTTAAAACCTAAGGTGGTGAGATTTACTACCGGTTTAGGTTAGGTAAATTATTTGCGAGCAGACTGTTTTAGGTTTGCGCACATCCTAAAACAGCATTACTGTTCGGTATCATGATGCTTCCAATACAATACTCACAATATACAAGCGCTCTGTACTCTGAATGGCACCACCAGTACGGTACGAGCTGCTGACAATTACTTGTATAAAGTTGAGTGATGTATTAGGCGCCGTATTTAATTTCATGCATTGCCCCTATTAAATGCAGTCTACCAGCCTCTAAAAGTTACGCTCATGAAATATTTACTGCAGATTTTCCAAGAACTAATGATAAACTCTACTTATCTAACCACATTATCAATCATATATTAATTGTAACCGCGGAGATGAAATGTTGAATATTCCGCTATGCGAAGCTACATCCATAGTATGGCATGTGTTTTTTTACTCCAAATAGTATGGTTATTCGACTAACACAGATGATAATACGAATTAACCAACTTAATCTATATTTGAAACATTTGGGAACCGCGCAAGCAGAAGAAGTATTTCTGGCCCATTTTCCGTCTTCAACTAAATAGGTAAATCAAACTGGCAGGGCGTTATGAGCAGAATATGCAACATTAAAGTGCCACCATATGTAGTCGGCGTTATACCTATAGGTGGTTGTTATGACCTCAATTATAGACCAACAATCGTATTCCTTGTACGCTTTTCATGCTGATTCTAGCAAGCATGCTGGTTGATGGACGTAACCGAGATTTATAAACCGACAACCAAATAATTCATAAAAACAAATATTGTATAAATTCTTAATACATCCCGAAAGCAATGCTTAAATTCACCTAATAAGTAAGACAAAATAAGTCATATACGTGTAATACCCTTAAATGCGGTATTAAGGAAAGGATTGTCTGTAACATTTCTATTATTTTATTCTGATTTCTTTTCCGAAATGTCCATTTAACGTCAGCACAATAACAGAATACCTCGGCCGGGACCTCGCATACAAAATAGAATGAATCTTTTTTATGGTGTGCTATAGATATCAAGTTATGCCGAATGCCATAAGAAAGGCTCCATTTATCGGAATCAGAGTTGTGCGGGGTACTAAATATCGTCACTAAAACGGGGGTGGATGACATCGAGGCGCAAGTCATGGCGGTTATTTACCTTAGTGGCGTTACGAAACCATGTCCAAACGAAATAATTTTCTTGTATAAGATATTGGTTTGCCAACTGTTGATATATGAATCAATTTCAATATTTGATAGAGTTTACTATGCACATCCTGCAAGACGATCATATAGACGTCGAATTTATCTGGATTAATAACCAACCGATCGAATTATCGTAACGTAAACGCTAAACCGCATTCCTAGTCACAGCGAAGTTAACTATATTAAGCTATTAAATGCAATATAGGAACGGTAAGAGTAAATCCATGCTTAGATGAAGGAAATCCAAGCATGCCTAAACGACAGCGACGGGCGTGTTTGTTACCTCATGCGATCGTAAAAAAGTCGGAAGATGTTTACATAAATATAAAAAAAAGATATATATATGTATATATATATATACATATATATATATATATATATATATATATATATGTATATATAAATATATATGCATTTATGTTTATATATATATATATATGTATATAGATGTACATATGTATATTCATATAAATAAATATGCGTGTGTATATATATGCATATATATATGCATATATATATATCCATAAATATTTGTATATATATACATATATATATATATAGTAATATATACATATATCTATATACATATATTATATATATATATATATATATATATATATATATAGTATATATATATATATATATATATATATATATATATATATATATATATATATATATATATATATATATATATATATATATATATATATATATATTATATTATATTGTTGCACATGCTCGTGAATATGGATTCACCGCTAATTTGGTTGTACAACAATGACAGACTAATTGTTTAATCATCATCGTTATTGCTAAGTTGGCCACGTGTTTGAGCGATCAAGATGAATCTACATTGTGTGCCGCAAACAGACGATGCAAGCTGTATTACTTGATACGCCGTTATTTTAAAAGCATCATCCGACCGCGAACCATTGTAGTAAATGGCAAACAGTTCGTGCTAGGTTCGTATAAACACGTTCGTATAAGTAGTTTAGCTACATATCCATATCGCGGTTGTATTAGCATATGTTCTGTCGATGTTTCCCGCTACAATCAGCATTTAACATACAGACTTGGATGGTCAAATCGCTGCTAGCCTATCATTTACCTAGTTAAATATTTTACATGTATTTCTATATATATATAAAAATGTATATTCATATATATATTTATATATATATATATTTATATATATATATATATATATATATGCATATATATATATATATATATATATATATATATATATATATATATATATATATATATATATATATAATATGTGTTGCGCATGCTCGTGAATATAGATTCATCGCTAAATTGGTTGGACATCAATGACATATGACACATATATATATATATATATATATATATATATATATATATATATATATATATATATATATATATATATATATATATATATATATATATATATATATATATATATATTATATATATACATATATATTTATATGTGTGCATATATACATATATAAATTGCGATTCTCACAAACACGCCTGCCTAGATCATCCTCCTCGCGTTTTATGTCACTCTGTTTAATACAGACTTGGCATATATGATGCTTATTTAAGATAGGAAGAATATTTGAAGCCGCTTGAGGCAGCATACTGGTAGCGAAATAATGGTTGGCAGTTATAAGTCTCCGTTCGTCGATGGCTTACGTGACAAATACAAAGAAACCTTACGATTACTCAACCGAATATTAATTGACAGCGCATACTCATTGCGTGACATTGTTGTTCAGTGTGAGCGTCAGCGACATGGCGGATATTGATGGCATTCATTATGAGTTTGTTTCAAATACGTGATAATTGCAGTGCAATTCTTACTGGCTGCATATCAAGCGGACTAATAGTTATTGTCAAGCAAAATAATGTGGATTGGTCAAGTGATGCCGTGTTTTCGCGATCTGTCTCAAACAAAGAGAAGCGGACGGGGGCATAACACCTTTATGCGTCAAGATAAAACCACGTTATTCTTCTGTCGCGTTTAACTATCCTTCCTATTCCGTATCGCTTGACGTGATGGTTCCAATCCGCTTCACATTTGTATGTCACTACATAATATACCCCCTTATTGGAGCTCTAGCCAGGCAGGAGTGGGATTATTGGTGATGATGTTAAGTTCAGGAATGTGTTGTACCATACATGTAGACGTTTTCCAGGAACCAGGCATCTCTTGCTTCTGCGCTGTACCATAATCCAATATGTCGAAAATTATGCAGCTGCAATGGAAATATGCTGTCAATTGTACAGGCCTATACCATAGTTAGGACGGCATAGACAGACATTGGCAATGACTAATCTAATTGAACATGGGCGGTGTATGCTTCATTGCAGTTCAATTATGCTGGTCTGGCTTATAATAATCTATACCTTATCATTTCTATTAGAACACAGTTGCGACCTTCAAGCGTATTAGATAGGCCTCTCTCGGCCAACAACACTGCTTGGTTGAACTATCGGAAATATCCGTGCCATAGCCAAACCGAGTTAAAGATACTTGCGGGCCAAGACTTAACGATTCTGGTCATTATAGGATTCTCCACTGGCGTTCTATTGAAGTTTGATAGACACAAGATACAACTTAGCAGCATAAACAGGCTGTGTCAACTGTGTTCCTTGTACGAATCACTGATTTTCTATATTGTATCATAATCGGAACCTTTGTCTGCCTGAGCACTTCTGTTAGCAATTTGTCAGTATCGATTTTGATCGCTCATGATCATAATACTCTGCGTATTTTTACCGCGGCCTTTTCACAAAAATATAAATTAATATTCATCGGATAAAATGTCAATTCAAATGGATAGCGACGGTTAGCGATGCATTGAGTGGAGTCAGGTATCTTATATCATGGTGTTAGAGCATCATGACCAGGACCATTCATATATGGAAGTATTAGATGCATGCATCAATACAGTTTATAGGGCGGGCTACATGGAAACGTTTTGTCAGCTGAAAATATCTATATGAAAGCAAAGCAAAAGGCATTCGGGATGTATTGAAAAAGAAAACTGACCGGTTACTAATATAGAAGGTCATTCTTGGCAGCCTTTGAAAAGATGCAAAGAAGAAGTTAATGAACAGATTTACGGGTTATTCTACATCTGTGTGACCCTCTTGGATCTTAAATGTAAAGACGTGAGCAGAAAAGAAAATATAAAATCTGCCATTGTGCTGTTCGGCGATTTGACCACAATTGTGTGTAATCACCAAGGTGTAAGGTTCTGCATGGACCCCATTGATATCATTCATGTTATCAATTGTAATCGGTCAGTGGCAACATTAACAAGCGCAAGGCAAAACGTTTCTTTGGCGGTGGATGGTGGGGCATTTTGGTGAAGTGGTTAGAGTGTTCGCCCCAAACAAGCGTACGTCAACCGGCCGTCAAAGGATCGAATTTATGCAATGAAAAGTTTTGACCTATAACAGCAGTGCATACATAGTGGCTTCGCCCATATTATTATAAATGGACATATATATATGCGAGGCTAACTATATAATGCATTTAATATAATGCAAGATGGCGTTGGACGAAACATTTACATTGTACAGACAGCAAAATAGCAATTGTTCCAAACGTTCAGGACCAAGGTGCAATGGAAACAGAATTGATGGAATAATCAAACGCCAAAGTAGCGGAAACCCATTCATGAACCATTAAATCCATGTAAATCGTGAGAATATTACTTTTACTATAATTGAATTCTGTTTTAGATTTGAGCCTAAACGCTGAAGTGGCTGATATTGCTAGTGAATGCTCCATCACGCCAGACGCAATCTTGCTGATGACAGTATATCCATGTTTGTAATTGAATTGTAACCTCCTCTGATATGTGAATATGGTCTTTTGATCACAAAGCCGAAGCTCTATCTGTTTGGAATATGCATTTATTACCTGCGTGTGAACGAACTGTCGTTTTGCATGCGCGCCTTACGGTAAGAAATAATATGCTTGCTGCGAACAACTGAATTCGTCGAACCATCGGCTAAAACATGGTCAAAAAGCAATGTTTTGCACTGTGTATCCAACTCAAGATTTAAATTAATGATATTGGCGTTTTCTCATGACCTATCGACGCGGAACAGGAAGCAATCTCGCTGCTTTCAAAGACAGTGTCTTTCGGTTTTACAAAACGGAAGAGATCTTTCAAAGTTACCCATTGACTCCCAATGTACTAATCCACAGCGCCCGCCATAGATATCACAGGCATTGTTATACTCTTTGATGTATGTATCAGTCGATGCTTTGTAGTGTTGTGTCGGAAACGATCATATGCATCAAACCCACATGTTTCATAAGTAAACTAAGTCTTGTGTTAATTATTGACATCAGATTATTATCTGACCATCTCTGGAACGAAGTGATAAATATTGCTAACGGTGTCGATCAGCCTGGTAAGCAAGTAGGCTTCCAAATGGCCACCCTATGTTAAGCATCGTCAAAGGATAAGCCATGGTAACTTCTGCTTTGTTCATTGCAATAACAAATTGAACATGGCTATTCCCATTTCGTTGATTACAATAACAGGTAGAACATGGTTATTTTTGCTTCGTTAATGACAATGACAGACAGTACATCGAGCAATTTATCTGCTGCCGCTATCCTGCACAAGTAGCAGTGTGTAATTACCATCTGTCTGTTACGGAGGACGCATTGACTGTCACATTGTGCTTTTTCAAAATGGGCTGAGTATACTTCTTGTTATGTGAATGATTCAAACAAAAGCATGCCAGACAGATCAGCAAATCACAATTATATGGTGTTTCATCAGGACTGACAGCACGTAAGGTATTACGTGATCCGAATATTTGTCGTTTCAGAACAGTTAAACACAATTATTATTGGTCGCAGTATGATAAAATTGTCCATACAAAAGGCATATTTAGACACTTTTGTCGATCAGAATAAGTTATCATAATTCGACCACAGTGGTGACAGTGCGATGCATTGTTTTGTTATAGAGTCAGTCAAAGTAAGTTATTTAACAACGGTAAAGAGTCGACTGTTTGCCATTGACAAACCCTCTGTGGTATCGTAACGACGAAACATTCCCTGATGAAAATTAGAAATCTGTAGTCCAAATAATTTTTGGATGACAAGTGCATCACTTGAACATCTGCACTGTTCATTGACGCCATTTGCGTTATTACATCGCTTCTGGTATATAAGCGTTGCCCTCAAAATAGATGAGTATTGCTAGTGGATTTCACAGGCGGCATATTATGCCAGCGTCAGAAAGGCTACTGCTTTCACCACCCCAGCATCGTGCATGGTTACCCACGTTCATAAGCCCTGCCAGCTTTATTGGCCATCAAACTTCTACATCACCGTCTACGCCGCCAATTCCCATAACTGAATGGCTTTACCATGTGCAAGTGTAAGTCAGGCCGCGAGTCACCTTGTAAATGTTGCATGCTCCATGTGTTTCCTTGAATGTCAAATGTCATGCTTCTAAAGCACCTCGTCTTATGTGATGATAACTAAAACGTTTATTAAATATCTGTGTACCCTTTTGTTTTGAATATAACTTCAGATTTTACGTTGGCTTTATCAATGGTAGTTTGTTATTGTTCAAGTAACTGTGCTCATTCGAAAGCCTCTGGGCGCTTAACGGAATTACCGTTTCAGGTTGCCGAAGCTTTCAACAAGTAGGCGTTTTGGTTGGTATCTAATTACCACATTGATGATTGAATTGTATTATCTGTTAGTGTTTTCGTAAATACCCATCGCTTGAGCCTCGTTGTATTTGTTTAGTAATTTAGCGCATTCTTAAGCTCAGTAACCATAGGTATAATGTGCACATCGGACCCCCAGCTCCAATATATAAATCTACGGTCTCACCATATTGTTTTTTCTTCAAGGAAGGCGGTTTTATCTCGAATTTATATCAAGCAAGCAGCTGAAACTTTAAGCATATGCTAATCATACACGTTCGGAGTCAGCCACCTCACGCATGCATGTTACCATAACTAATGATGGTTATATCATAAATGTAAAATAAAGCCGCAAAAACTAAATGTTGAAGTGTGCTTTACATCTGCGTATTATTGCCCGACTATCTCTGGCCGTAACCCAACACCAGAGATGGCGACCATTTTTAGCTTGGCGAATTCACAAAGTTATCTTGGTCAGTCCGAGTTTGTGTTTTGGTTTGTTGGTTTGTTAACTTTTTCTCTGGCACGCGATACAGATCAATTATTTTCCGATTTTTTTTCTTTAATTGGTCGGGATCGATAATGCGCAGAACCCAATGCCCACTGGAAAGCAATAAATGCACCGTAACCATAACATGCTAATCTAGAATGTGCAGCGCAAACATTGGCAATGAAAGGCACTTTTCTCAGAGAGAAAGTACCATTACCCGGTCGTTCTCTCTTAAGTATGTCATAAATAAGCATGTGATTCTTTCTTATATTGCTGCATAGCTGTACTTCATCTTTGTGATATATATGTGAATGTGAAAGTACAGTTTTCACTCACAGAAGCTCCGCATATCGGAATACAAATCATGAGCGTACTATAAACGACATTTTGTGGCCTAAGCCTGTTACGAACATAGCGATACTCTTGAACGTAATGCATTTATGTTACACATTCACTTATGTTAAATATTTCTTCCACTGATCATTTTAACTGCTGCACTTTACAAACGTCAATAATTTGTAAGCTATTCAGTTCGCATGTTTACTTCGGTTCTGTCAATGTCGCCAAAAAAATCTATATGGTACTAAAGAGATATTGGAACAATCAAATGTGCTGTCACAAAAACTCTAACGAAACCGCAGTAAATGTCTCGACTAACACAATGTATCGTCCTTTTACCTCATCTTTGTTGTCCAGTAATAGTCGCCTTATCTTCATTGTGTTAATGATGTATTGACAAAAGCTCAACGAGAATCTGAAAGCTAATTAGATATGAATATAGGCAGGGTTGGGGGTCGATTAAAAAATAGTGGAAAAATATCAGCATATAAGATACGATTACAAGGGATCAAAAAATCTGAGATGTTACGATGCTGTGAAGTCTTTTTACTGCCGCTTGAAGGTGAATCAAAGATCACAGCGTTATCAAAGGAAACAGAATTATTCAGAGGCAGCTTTATACAAATGATTGTGTATATCGCCATGAATTCATTATTCATTTTGTCTAGATTGAAGTTTTCCCTGTTTACCCATAATTCACCAGCTTGCTCTTTCTTTTCATTGAAATATATATTAGCACTCACCCTGTTCGAAAGCAAATTCTGTTTGAAATAAAACAATTATTAATTAGTGTTCTAAATATGCCTTTCTTTCATGTTTTAGCAGCAGATGTGATTTGATGACGTAAACGCCATTGTTTCACATTCCCTTGGCAAACACAGTGAACCATAGCGTTTAACAAACACGCATCTCAAACAATGTTCCTTAACCAGTTGTTACAGAAACTGTGATCAACAGTGAACAGTGAACGGCATTTACGTATATTGTGATACTCTAGCATTGTGCTCTACCTGGAACTATGAACGTTGTAGTGCAGTGATTAGCATCAGCGGACCTCCATTAACATAGTCGCATTTGCAATGGAGAATGCATACAACTTGATATCAGATACCGGATAGGATCAGATGAGGAGCACATTAGCAAATATATACATGGATAAGTTTTAGGAAAATATATTACAAATCAGTGAACTGTTTATAAATTAATATGAATGGCATTCACAATATTATCAGCTAAGTACAATAGATCAATTTAGTATGCTAAGTTTATGATTCAAATCATGATGGCATAGATTGGCAACGTCTGAGATTAATGTAAGCGAGGCAAATAATTAGAAAATGAGGTTCATGCAACGATTTTGTTCATCTTTAAATAATTGCTTCCGCAAACAGGCAGTTATAATTTGAAAACTGTCCCTGACGGAACATTTTTGTCTGGAATGCTGCTTATTCTAGTACTCCTTCTAATAGCACTATGTTACTCTTTTTGCTGCTGCCATGCGTGGTTTCTAGCTCTGTTAATACTAGTATAATAGAAAGACCTTGCGCCAATGCTATATTATTTTTAGAAAAGAATAACCTAGACAACTGGAATGTGATGATACCTCAATGCACGGAACGATAAGAACATATATATAATATATATATATATATATATATATATATATATATATATATATATATATATATATATATATATATATATATATATATATATATATATATATATATATATATATATATATATATATATATATATATATATATATATATATATATATATGTGTGTTGAGTAGCGGTGACATTGCAAGGAACTGCTGTAGGTTCCCCATGCGTCCGTATATAAGGCAGGTATTACCCATAGATAAGTGGTACTCAGGGTAATGATATATATTATATCGCGAGGCAGGAAACATCTACCAGCTCATCTACGTACAATTGAATAAAACTGTCCATTCCATTCATGGCTGCACAGACCTTATTTTGCCTGCTACTTTCCGTAAAACAGTTTCCCAATGAGACTTGAATAGGCGTTAACCTTGCTACTTATTGCTGTTAATCTGCCTGTTCGGCCAGGGATGCTGGTACCTGTACCAATATTACGTTTTGTGATGCACAACACATATCAGAGAAAATTACGGATGAGAGAATTTTGGACCTTTCACTATTGATTCTGCTATCAATCCTGACCGTTTGATTAATGAGCCAATTTATCTGCAAATGTTTGCATTAGTTGCTATGCCGAAATAGTCCTAGAAATTGTGTATATAAGCAAACGCATATCATTATGTAAAGCATAGGTAATTGGAGTCAAATATAATTTCCTCTACACAGCTTTTGCTGCATCACGATATTAACTATCTGGTTAGTTGCTGCACTGTTTTTGAAACGAGCTGTCCTTTACTGCAGCCATGAATCATAGTGCTAGCCAGTCAATAATATCAGACCCTGCCGACACAACTAATTGGCTCATATATTCCAGAACACGTGCTAATGAATCCCTGGCGAATAATAAAATACTTTGAGAGTAACTTATATGATTTAAGACTCGTGGAGGACGAATAAGACAGTGAAGCACCAGGTCTATTACCTACAATGATTCAGACAGGGCCGCTGCTCTCTGTCTTAATTGTTTGGACATTGATCAGAGTCAGAGCTGGTTAGCTGAATAATCTACGTTTTACAATGTGTCGAGGATGTCGGCAGTTTGTATCATACCTTTACGAAGATTATGAGACTGTAACGGAAAGGTGGTCCGTTAATCTAAGTGCTTATTAAGATATAAAACAACTAATAGCGCGTATAATAGTGCATACCTCATGTTTCTCTGAATATTTCAATGTCGGAACACATTCGCACGATAATAAAAAGGAATTAGATAGGAATTTTGTTTTTCACATCGTACATATCAATGTTCAGTTAAACGTGTCTCGATATAAAAACAACAAACTAGCGGTTAGTCCATCTCTGTCAACAATTACCACTTAAGTTGCCAGCCAAAGATCGTGAATGTTTAAACTGTATATGCGTGGACCAAGACCTACATTAACAGAGTGATCAATAACCCGCTGTGTATTATATTTTGTTGTCATACCTTTCTATTAAACACTTGTTGTAGTTGGTATCTATAAATGGGAAGCAAGGGGGAACCGTTCTCTACTGCTAAACGGGGCGTATAATCCCAGTCGTACAGCCATGCCACAACTACGCAGGATTAGTCGAACAACAACAATGTCGGAAAATTATTTTATTTGCTGTTATTTTCGCTGATACTACCAGGAATGATAGGTATTGTGTTGTTCTGCCCCTCATATCGTTATGGTTTGGTCACTGCTTATGGCTTCCTTTCTTTATATTTGCGAACGAAATATCGACAGGCTTAACTGCTCGTAATGCTGACATTAGCATTACATAGCTTTTATCGGGAAACATATATTAAAAGTAAAAAAATGAAACGAACAAACAATAGTGCATATATAAAATAATTGACGGCTGTGGGTCTACCGATGTCGCTAATGCACTAGATGCGGAAATTATGCGGTAAGATATATCGACTTATTTTTCGCGATATCATCAATTACTATACTTTTGTAAGATTTGTCCAATATAACGTTCTCCACAAGCGCGGAGTTGAATATAGGTTGATGTTTGTCAGTGTGGAGTGTCTAGCAAGCAAGTGGTTTAACATAAGACAGTTATCAAATATATCAATAGAAAAAATGCAAATTATCGCATGTTGAAGAAAAGA
The DNA here is from genome assembly GCA_034190875.2 of Urechis unicinctus. Lineage (NCBI taxonomy): Eukaryota > Metazoa > Annelida > Polychaeta > Xenopneusta > Urechidae > Urechis > Urechis unicinctus. The sequence goes on from CM067357.1 coordinate 22,150,887, forward strand.
ATCACCCACATTGCACCAGTTTCGTTTGCATGTGCCACGTCATCTTCTTCCTCACAATACTGTAGCATTGTGAATGACTGGCAACATGTCTTGCTAGGGTGCTGATGATCATCATATAACATGTCATTGTTTGGTAATTTTCGCTACATTTCCAACCTTAAAGATATATTTGTTCCATATTTCTACTACGATTTCCCTACTGCTATGCTGTAGATTGATGTAATTAATCACAGATGATCGCTCGTTTGATTCTGTAATTTATCTTCATTATAAGCGGCGTTTTTGAAACCATATATGAGAGAATTGGTTGCTTTCCACTCTCAACAACGCCTCACCTTTTATAATTTTACTGGCGTCATTATATCCGATGGGTGGAGGTTATTTTCTTAACTTCGTTAAACACAACTTGGAAAGCGATATGGTCAATGTTATCTTCTACGATATTTGCAGTTAATCCTCGCTATGGATATCGTCTTTATGTATAACGCGTAGGCAACTACGGCTAGCTTCATAATTAAAGGAGCTAAAGAGTTTTTCACAACTCACCCGCAGGCAGAGCGAAAAACATAGATGGCCCACTCTATGCTGTTTGCAGGTCCCACTGATTGCGGTAGCAGGCATACGAGAATTTACAGCCCATATATAGACTATTTATGGGAATGCAATCGATCCTGTACGCGTACTCCACTAAGGTTATAAGCAGCACCATTCGGATGAACTGCTGTAAACGTATGGTCGGAATAATGGATATTACTTTACTGCAGCAGATAGAACAATGATCATCTGTTACCAATACGACTCAATTTGTAATATCACTAGTGACGAAAGAATCGCAAATGGCAACTGAGAAAACGTATGAGACGTGTAGGATACGTATCTTGTAGGATAACGGATATCTACCTCATTATTTGAACACAAGTTTGATTGAACGTAACGGTGAACGTAAAGCTTTGCAAGTATAGATAGCACAAGCGTCGCCCACTGCCGGTTTTAAACCATAAACATAGCTCTCTGTCGAAAAGAAAAATGTTGCATATCTTTGCGTTGAAGCTGATTGCTCAGTTGTTTTTCTTTCAAACGCATAGGCAAGTGCAATATTCATGGCAACTCCATCTGGTCTTGATGTTCACAATATGACCATGGGAGAGACAGTTGAAGGAAGTCGGAAATACTATGCAGCCCAGGAGTTTAGCCGTTAAGTGTGTTATTCCTTCGTTGTCGATCATAAAAGAAATCTTCTTGCCGTACATTAAGCCAGCAGCTCTTAATTGCAAAAGTAAGATAGACAGTTATGTCGTGTTTATGTTAATTATATATATATAAATGCGATGAAAATAGTTTACAGTGCCAGGGTGCTCCCCTTTTATGTGTTGTCCTTGAAATGTAAACCAACAAATGGCTCATCTCGATATGTATAAAGAAGGCACACCAATAGTCTCAGCGTTTGTGCTGCGATATTAAGATATTAGCTGGTGTATACTATAGCGTTTGCGTCGTGTTTCTACCGGATATATCATATATATGTAATGACATCATAATATTAACGCTACACAATGCACTTGGAGTTTTAAAACTCAATATCTGTATTTCATATGAGTATAGTATCCTGACGACCAAAGATATGCACAATGGCTGCAGCAATGTCTTTAAATCTAAGCACGATTATTCGGAAAATACTCTAGCTAGCTAATGAGCTAAATATCATTCCTCGAGAATCATAACGCACCCTTAGATCCCGTATAAAATTTACTGTGATAACATAAACAGAAAATAAAATGCCTGTAAATTAACCGCTCGGAGATAGTTACACGTAATCATTTAAGTTTTGAATTCTGCACGGACCACATTGATATTAGCCAGGTTATAACACATTGTAATCGAACACTGGCCGCCTTACCACAGATTGGGGATTGGGGGTGTATGGTTGGGCACTTTTGTGAGTATGAACTAAAGAAATTGGTGAGTCAGAGTCTAAAAGTAATTTCCAATACGTATTCAAACTAAGATAGCAACGCAAGAACACATTCCAGTTATCTCAGAGTCGTTACAAACATAACACCATGAGGCCAGAAAGAAGAAGATGGACTTTTTCAAGTAATCTTGCAATTCGTAAGTTAGTGTTTAGGGCAAAAGGATTTGTAAAGAGTATGTTTAGCCATTTTGTGGGTTGTGAATAAGTTCCTTATTTATTCATATGGAGTAGAATTCACAAAACCGACGGACCATCATCCATCGTAATACCTAAATCAGAACAAATATGTAATTGATAGAATAATGATGTGGGCTATGTATTTACAAAACTATTGGTTCAAGAGAGAAGAAATGTCAATACTGTTGTAGACAACTTGAGCATAACTAACACAAGAATAATTGTTTATATGTATAAATATACATACACACACACACACACACACACACACACACATATATATATATATATATATATATATATATATATATATATATTTATATATATATATTTATATATATATAAATATATATATTATATATCTATATATGTATATACATAGAAATATATAGACAAATATGCATATATTTATAAGTGCATATATATATATATATATATATATCTATGTATATATATATAAATATATAGACAAATATGAAAATGGTATATATTTATAGTGCATATATATAAGATATATATATATATCTATGTATATATATATAAATATATATTTTTGTAAGCATGTATGTATGTATGTATGTCTGTATGTATGTATGCATGTATGTATGTATGTATGTATGTATGTATGTATGTATGTATGTATGTATGTATGTATGTATGTATGTATGTATGTATGTATGTATGTATGTATGTATGTATGTATGTATGTATGTATGTATGTATGTATATATATATATATATATATATCTATATATATATATATATATATATATATATATATATTATATATATATATATATATATATATGTGTGTGTGTATGTATGTTTGCATGTATGTATTTATGTATATATGTATGTATCTATATTTGGTTAGTCATACAGCATCACGAGATTTAGTATAAGCTCACTCGCTCTATACGCCTAAAAATGGAATGCAAAATAAAGCCATTTCTTTAACTATAGTGACACTTGGCTATCAAGGACAAGCACATAAATCTGTCTTTGTTAAATCAACATTTTATCGCTCATGATTCAATGCACGAAATATTATCCTGCATGCTATTATTCGCATACAATACTCCTTGGACATTTTATGATGAGCCATATACAATAGTCGTAGGTGTTATCATGCGCCTTTCATATAGCTATACTGTTCAACGTCCCTCTGTTTATAAAACTGCATAGTTCTATCCTAAAGTAATGACACTTGTGTGTTATTATCTTTGCATTTCTATTCTTGTTTCCATGGCAATTTTATGACTTTATGACATGTGTCATTATTTGACAAACAATAACCGTTACCTCCGTGCGTTGAATTTGGCGCGAGAGTTGGACAAGCAAATGGGCGTTCTAGGTAGATACAATAAACGTGTAATGGCCGCTCAGATGATAAATCACAATCCCTAAATTAATCCATTGAACTTAACCCATACATAAAGAAATATTACGCAATAGTTCATTAATTGAATTATACCCATTGTGGGCATCATTGACTATAAACAAAAGATAGGTGCAGGAACAAATCGACAGTCGCCTATCACACTTACCTGTAGATCCGAAAAAGTAGCAGCATAAACCAGGTCGGTAATCCTGACAGACCACTATTCATGAAACCACAAAAACATGCGTGACTGCTTCTAACGTCTATTGCTGATATTGTACGCATAACTTAGGGACAATTACAATGGCTGGTAAACATCCACTCAATGACATGGTTTTTCACTAAGAAGCTGAGCAATTGATGTTGACAAGAGTTAAATATTCGCTGGTTTGTTAGTAAAGAAAATAACCACATAAATAGAAAATTTACAGAAAAGTATAACTTATTTCCGCATATAACAATATCCTGCTGCATCTGTTCGCACGCGGTAGTGCAAGTATATATATTGCGCCCCAATATTTCGATAAGCTTCCCCAAGTGCGAGTAATTGAACCATACAGTGCTTACTTATATCAAATGATACAACCTGTCAATCCCAATAACGAAATACGCCAGATATGGTTCATTTTTTGGTTATTAGATACTATCTGCAATGAGTAACAATGATGATCACCTAAAAACATTTAGTGGTAGGTGACCAAAATGACCGCGAAGTCCGTCCATAGGTGCTCTACTAGTAGTCATCAACGGTTGACAGCTAATTAAGTAGCATTAATGGGCATTTAGTGTCATTCACAATAAAACAAACGGAATTTTTCTCTTTCTCGTATGGCTGCCTCCAGTTAAGCAGTCTTAAATTGTTGTTATCTTTGGTCAATTCTCAACATAAATATACGACAAAAGTAATTAATCAATCGAAAAACAGTGTGTTACTTTTAACTGTTATAGTTGGGGTATATCAGACAATCTCTTAAATGATATCACCTTTGATCTGTTAATCTGTATGGACAACTGCAACATTCATTTTCGCCGCCATTCGAGAAAGTGCATGATTACGCCACCTCTTAACAGCGTGGTGCTTTGTCAAAATGTTTCTCACAACCGCACGGAATTCTTTAATTTATTCTGGGGCGCTGTAACTTCGACCAATCAGAAGACTCATTATTTTGACAGACGACAAGCCCTGAGCCATTGGATCAACAGTCCTATGAGCGTTTGTTGATTTCATGGTAGCGTCACCGGATATTAGTGGCCTTTGTGATTTGTTAGCCTTATCGTATGTGAGTCAGCTACGCTGGTGCAAAAGATATAGTTACTATACCAGCGTCTGTAATCAACAGCGAGGTTTGTTAATTTGGACAGCATCAGTACCGGCAGAAAAACTATCAACACCCAGCTGATTGAAACCAGTTTACCTGTAGGTGGTCCTCATGCATGTTGTTCATATACTTACCGGCTGCAGTTGCGTGCGAACGGTAGCGAAAACAATTGTTAATGACAGCAATAAGGGACCTGACCTGTGATTAAGCTGTCACCATATCGAAGCATACTCTGAGGCCTTAAATCGAGTGCCTATTTCGTTTCAAATGGAAAAATATTGATACTGGTCTGGTCACCGGGACTGTACATTCGGACGAACAGTGGGACTAAACTAGCCTGCTACGGGACTGGTTGTCACATGAGTTGCATCTAATACGCTATAACCCATCATTCAACTATATCATTTTTTTTATCATTTAGTAATCAGAAAACGTTGGGCATATAAACCATCAGTTTTCGCTGATATGGAAGATTTTGCCAAGCCTAATGCGCATCCTGTTTGATGTGTAGGCATGCCTCCAGACCATCGGACCGAACTTTTAACCCTTTTGCATCAAGCGTGAGTCTGACAAATGATGGTGAACACTGAGTGATTGTTTCCACTTGGTTTGCTTAACGTTGTGTGATATTACCCAATCTAGCATGTCGAATTTGACAAACAGTGGTAAAACCTGGATATTTTTTCCCCTTTTGGATTGCATATTATTATATGATGTTTGCCAAACCTACATTATATTTTGTTCCGAATAATAATTATTGTGCGAGTATATATATCAGATACGAGGTACCTAATGACAAGAGTTCAGCCTGGGTTCTGACCCCATTGAACTCGCAGACACCGTACTACTACTCTCGGTAACGATTATTGCTCGTGTTTAAAATATTAAATTAATAAAGCCGATTTATGAATTAGAAACGCCCCAACGTAGAATAGATGGTACCTACAGGTGTTTTCTGCTGTCAAAGTTATGTGACTTGCCTTTGGTGCGTTGTTTAGGGTGGAGGTAAATAAGTTTACGTTAACGTGTTAATCTACCTATCATGCTTGCATTCAATGTCGCGAACATTTCGCCTTTATCATTTCTGCACGTTTGGAATTGTATTGAAGTTGTTAATGAAGTGAATCGATCCACTAGTGACGACCAGACGTAAGAAAATCCCGTTAAAAATGATAAAAAATCATCGGGCGGGCGTCGGGTTTTTCTAATAGATTCTGATTCGTCTCCTTCATCCACATATTCAACCAGCCCATGGTGTGATTTTCAAGGATACCATTATGTGCTCTCTGCGATTTCAAAAACCATTGAATATTGACGCAATTGCTTTGTATCTCTACTAACAACATATATACCATTATTCTGCTGCTGATGCGCACATTATTTAAGCTGTTGAATAGCAATGCACAACAAGCTGTTTTTGCTTTATCGTCCTTCTCATGTTCTCATAAGTCCTGAAAAGAAATAAAGACAATAATTCCTTGTATATCTGAAATCAAGTCATTTGCAATGTTGCCTGTGACAATCGCAGCTTGCGCGGGAATAGAACGGCTCTTTTCAATAATCTACCTTTGAATGAAATCATTGAGTGCATTATACAATGTTTCTAGGAAGTAATCTCAGACGCCATATTTTACTTTGATAATGACAATGCAGTTAATCACGCCAAATGCTATAAGAAGTTCACAGCCATCGCACTTTATAGCTGTATGCATCAATGCGTAAAGATCAATATGCCTCTGTAACGCGAGGTACATAATCGATTACACAATGTCTCTGAATTGTTTTCTGTATGACGGGTATGTAATCTTGTCGTTCCAGCCCCAATATTGCGTTGATCTATTGATATTATAAATCGTGCTCAATACTTAGCAACGAAATCCCTTACTGCATCAAAATGAGACGAATGTGTGAAGCCTAATTTTACCGGAAGAGAAACATATTTTATGTGGTCATGAATCTTTCTTAACGAGCGGATTGTCGCACATTTTAATACAGTGGTGATATATTTGACACAAATTGGCGACGCTTACTGTGCCATATGATAGAATGTCCCAGCAATAACGCTAGCCAAATTATGGAGAGAAATTCGGCATGCAGTCTGGAAGGCATTATATAGCTATGAGGCACACAATTCGTTCTCGACAACTTCGTCAGATGTACTGTTTTAACACGAACAAAATGGACATAGCTGTTCAGTCAGGGAACAGGTTTATTTTAAAAGTGCTGCTACACGACTAGGTACCCAAATTGGATATTTTCTTACATAGTCACTAAGTTTGATGCATGGCTCATTTGTTATGCAAGGTCTTTGGGCACTTGTCGAATGTTTCACATGTACGAAATAATAATGCAATTTCTTTCTTGTTTATATAGTTAAAGCCAAATGATAATTAATTACGATTCACAATACATTACCAGCCAATAATGCATTGATCACTTTGGAAAGAGAGTAACTGCCGATGCCGTTTTAACTGATCAGAATGCAATAAATCGATATTTGGAACGCGTTCTTTGTGGTAAGTCAAGCATTCAGTGGCTATTGTTGAAAAGCATGCGTACCCGTTTGTCCCGCATATCACGATGTAAGGGATGGCAGACCGACCCTATTCGGTTCGAAATATTTATATATCTTTTCAGGCTGAATGTAATAAAGCACAAAACCATTATCTACGTAAATAGGGGATATGTCATTTTGTAATAGTCTTCGTTGTGTTGCTTAGAGAAGATCTGAAATGAGTTTCAAACTTTCGTCATTTACCACGAGTAAGACGTCTCTTGTATAGCGTAAGGTACACGAAACGTTGACACCGGGCATCGGCGGTTTAAATGTTTATCACACGTTGAACGGTGAATCTACAGAGCTTTGCGAATTATTGATTACGCTTTTGTAGCCTGAACTTTCTGTTCATCATTTAATCCGCTCCTACAATCCCTTTGAATTTTAAACGGCTGTTCACTCGAATGTGAAAACCGTATAATATTTGTGATAATTACCAATTCACACCGAGCAGAGATGAATTCAGACAGGTTGTGGGGAAATGACATTGCTTGCGATGACACCAGGCGTTGAGGGGATAATGGCAATCGGCAGATGGTGCCTATTGCATTAATGCGGACATAAGTTTGGTGCTAATGGGGATGTAGACCAGCCAACTGGCCAAGAATAGTCCCCCGTGGACCTATCAACATATCGCTCTTGCACACAGATTTGATACTGAAATTAATCCACTATCAAATCAGATGATGTCTGCGTCGCATATTTGCATGCATTATTTAAAATGCTAGTTTAGGTAAAAATGACGCGTGGTTAATAGGAAAAGAACTTTTGTTAAGTTTATTGCATCTTCCTGACATTCGGTTTTTATAGAATGGGGCGCTGTGCCGAATGTTTAAATTTCCAATCTGTCTTAGACTGTTAGCTTCATGTTGTGCATACTACGATAACGGGGACTGGTTTTATAATGACACTAGCCATCTACCTTTATATGCGTTTATAGCGTACCCCATGAATGCGTACTTAGTTTATCAAATTGTCGGCTACGCCAATGTTTCTGATAGCCTAACAATATAGTATTCATCCATGGCCGTGTATGAGGTATTTACCTCGTTCCTTGTACGTCAAAACTTGTTTAAAGATCAGAATTTACTTTCAGACGCCATGTGAACAACGTTAAACGCTTCATTATATTCGCGCTCATGCAATTCAATGATCCTTTGACGCGGACCGAGAGTTCCTTCATCATCCATATGATATAGTTAAATATGCAGATCAAAGCTAACAAATCGGCCTTAAAAGGTTAGCAAGCTTATCTTAGGTGTTGATGTTAGTCTCACCGATCTGATCGCTGGTTAGTTATGCGTAGGTAATCTGACAGCATCCCTTAAATAACGAAGACATTCAGCATGACATAAGCGGTTATGTAAATAAGTAAATAAAGTGATCGGATGAATATCAAGAAACTGTTGCATAAGTAGAAAATACAGATCAGGCTTTGTTGTTACAAAATTATTCTACAAAACCAAAGATAGAGCATATAAATATATATATATATATATATATATATATATATATATATATATATATATATATATATATATATATATACACACATATATATATATATATATATATATATATATAGTTATATATATAAATGTCTTTATATATATATATATATCTTCATATATGTATATATATTAATATATATATATTTATATATGAAAATATATATATACATGCATAGATATATAGATGACATAAGCGGTTATGTAAATAAGTAAATAAAGTGATCGGATAATATCAAGAAGCTATTGCATAAGTAGAAAATACAGATCAGGCTTTGTTGTTACAAAATTTGTATACATGTATATAAGATAGAGCATATAAATATGAATATATATATATATATATATTTAAATATATATATATATATATTGAAACATATATATATATATATATATATATATATATATATACATATATATATATATATATATATATATATATGCATATCTTATATATATATATATATATTTATATATATATGTTATATATATATATATATATATATATATTTATATATATATATATATATATATATATATGTACTTATATATATATATATATATATATATGTATATATATATATATATATATATGTATAATGTATATATATATATATATATATATATATATATATATGTTATATATACATATATATGCATATATGCACAAACATATCGATATATATTGATTATATATATATATATATAATATATGCATATATATATTTTTAAACATATTGGTATGATAATATATATTTATATACATAAACAAATATATATGTACATATATTTGTATAAATATATATATAGGTATGTATATATATATATATATATATTATCATATATTACTATATATATATATATATATATATATATATATATATATATATATATATATATATATATATATCTCTATATATGTATATGTATATATATATATATGTGTGTGTGTGTGTGTGTGCGTGTGCACATTTAATATGAAATTAGCACCCCTACCGTTGCGACACGCGACAAATATAAAGTCAAAAAATTGTAAAATACATTACAGTTTTATTACTAAAAACGTTTTTACTGACAGAAGCATCTTATTCAGGCTTACGTTTACATGATATAGCAGGACAATATGTGTCGCTGTGGTGAAAATGTGAAAAACTTTTCTTTCAGGCAGAAAATGATTATTTCAGCAGCATTTCGTGGACGATTAATATTCGACTCTTGCTTGCATTTAACAAATTCGCTGGACAATTCACATTTCCAGCCTAATGGCTTCCATTTGGAGCAATGGCGTGCAGGGTACAGCAATTTTGGTCCGGATGCAATATGGCCTTGTATTGTGCATCTTGATCGTGCCGGTCAAATTGTGACCCTAGAGCGTTTAAATAGTATTGAGTCTGCACAGCGAAAGTCATCGATATGGGTCTTAAATGGTAACCGAAAGGACATAACGAGCTAGGTGTAGGATTTAAGAGCTACCGAGTAATAATTGAGTACTACATCATTTTAACCGCTAAGCATATCTACGCTCACATTCAACTATCTTTGCTGCCCACGAAACTAGCAAGACAAGCAAGCTAAAGTCTACTGCAAAGCGCCATTACTTTCAATTGCATGATAAAGTTATATCAGCCACGCTTAATCAACCAACAGGATTGCGAGACTTTTACGAGAGAGTGGCTTTGAGAGATAAACGATAATTATCGTAATTGTCCTCGAAGCTCATTTAGCTTGTATGGGCGATTTGAAACGAAGACTTACGTGACATGCCAATATGCGGTTATACTTACATTTAGACATTCGTTTGTTCATATTGCGCCACGGAATTCTCAATGTGCCGATACACCAGGAACGCAATAATCACTGCTAACAAATATGTTTCGTTTAGGTGATTTTATGAATACGCCCCAAGACGTTATGCTTCAGTAAAGCTATAAATGAACGTAAGGTCTGTGACCAACGCAATAAACTGGTTCCCTGCAATGTAACACTGGAAGCTATGATTTGCGCGATATATACGCACACAATACTCTTCAGGGCATTTTACAGTAAACCATAAACGAGTGTCTGGTGTTGTAATGGAGCATTCCCATAGCTATATATGGATTTGATGTGGAATGTTCAACATTTTGATTACTCTCTCTATTGATGAACCTGCTATATCTGCATTGTTCTATACCGACGAAATCATATATCACTTAGTGGATGTTTTTAAAATATAGTGACATGCACGGAAGGCATATAACCGTCGAGTACACCCAAACCACATTGCGCTTATGTTTACAAATTGTATGATGAGATGCGGAAGTACAAATCTGGAAAGGTATTCCTGGATAGTGTGCAGTCAAAAACAGAATTTCAATGAATGATTGAACATGATTTAACATTGTCGCATAGAAAGGTTTATCGTTTATTGAAGTAAAATCGAGAATCGCAATCTAGTTTACCCTACGCCACAATCATGTGACATTGTATCTGCAATATTACTTTCATTACAAAAGAGAGACAGGTCAACATGACTTTGTTCGATGATCAGCAATTCAAGCATCTATATTTCTCGTGAAGAGTGCCTTGGCGATTGTAATGTAACTTGGATGAACTTCCGCTTCTCGCCAGCAGGTGTCGCCAATCGATATTCATCAACATTACTTCCTTTATTTATCGTGTCTATTTAACCAAGTCGACAATCTAATAAATCGTCAAGCAATATTAAAGCAAGGTGAGAATTTTTCGTAATCCAATGACAGGCGTTTGAAGATATATTTCGCGACGAGTGACTTAATTTATCAGGTGTTAATGAAACACGTAGTTTTTTTAACAGGAGTCTATCATGGATTCCATCTCACTATCACCAGTACCGCCATCAACACACAACAGCACAACAAAGGTACAGAGGTTGAATAAGCTTATAGGTTCAAGTTGGATGTAATTTCGACACTCCGATGGTACATTACTCGATTAGCTTGCAAAGTATGTATGTGCGCCATCGTATAATCTAACAACTTACACAAATACTTAACGCTACGACCTGTTGGCAAGTTTCTAACACGATAGCGATCTCAAAATTAGCCACCATTCACCAGAGTTGCAAAGATCTTTAATAGCAAACGCTGAATTATTAAGTTGTTAAACATGTTACGGGGCGCGGGAAACAAGGACTGTAAATATAAAAACTCAGTGAAGTTTGATAATAATCTGAACTGTAGTGATTTCTCTCCACAAAATACAACCCGTGTTGCGTACTTGTGAAGTCACGTTGTGGACCTCCTCAGTGAAGTACAACCTCACTAATCATAGAACGGAGATGAAAATATATTGTTAATTAGCAATCTACGGAACATTGAAGACGTATAAGCAACACATTTGTCCGTCTTTTTATCCATATATCATACTGTGAAAGGTTCTAACGTTGACCAATCGGTTGTGCTCTCTTGACCGCAACCGATGTAATTTGTGCAGGTCGTTTAAGTGCTTTGTTTACTGGCTCTTTACGGTGGCATCACCCTTAACAACCTTTAATAACACATCGATTCCTCTTTCTACAAGAGAGCCAACTGTGAAGCAGCACTCATAAATCTGTTTTAGCAAATCACCATCCTTGACCCATGCACTGTTTGTCTGCGGTATCGTGGCAACTCCAGGCAATGGATGTTGCGGTTTATTAACCAATCACTAGCTTTTATCTGAGTGTTATGGTTGATCAAGCTTGAAATGCAATAAAACTTCTATTCTGTTTTTATGGGTGTGTCACGCAAGTATCCCATTGATTGAATGCAATTTGATATCGAGCTATAGAAACTGGCGTGGTGAACCGGAATTACCACTCTGTATATCTATTTTAGTGTCCATGACTACGTTTTGAAAATCTGTGTCTTCATCTCGACCTGACCAGCAAGTCGTACAAGCAAGCAAGCGTTCCCGCCATGTACACTGAACCATACCCAAATGAGTACATTGAACTAAACCCATATGCAAGGAAATATTATCTCATAGTTTATAGAGTGAAATTAACAAATTGTGCTCACTCATCTATTATTAACGCAAGAGAGGTGCATGCAACGATCTATTGATTTACTTTAGGGTTTTGGTCATTATATACTATTAACAATTAATTGCAATGATGGTCGCCTGAAATCCCTTTGTGATGGGTTACCAGAAGGTCTGATAGGCGCCCTTCTAGTAGTCATAAACGATTGACTACTAATTCGGTGGTGCGTTGTCAAAGCATCTCATAAAAACGCATGGAATTCTTTTATTAATTCATGGGCGTGGTCGAGTCGACTAATCCTAAGATTTAACGGACGCCAATCCCCGAGATATTTGAACTGCAAAAGTCCTATATACCCTTGTTGTTATCATAATTGCGGCTCCGGATGACCGGCACGTGGTTTACTCATTTTCATGATCACCGAAGGGCTAACCGGAGTGAGTCCTCGAAGCGTAACCACAGGCTCTTATATAATACCGCAAACACATTACACTGTATCATTTTGCAATCGATATTCCCAAGAAGCTCCCAATATTTTCATTTTATTTTTGCAATTTGTATTTAGTTGATCGCATTATAAACTTATCTTACGTGACAGCTGTTATCAGTATTCATATATTCGTGCGAATATATATTCCTCAGAGTATTGCGTCGATTGAGGGACAAGACCCTATTATCCTCTATACAAAATGTGATGCAAAGTGTCTTTCAGGCAGAAATGATTACCTACCCTTCAGCGTCATCTATTGTGATTGATCTCAAGCCTCGATATTCATCCAGTACTCTATTAGGTACGCAACATAACAACGGAGCCTATCTGGTAAATGACTCCACCACACTTACCAAACAGTATTAGCAACCGATAGTTAACTAATGCATGATTTATTATTGCCTTTGTGATGCTGAATGGATGTCTGTTAGATCCTTCAAATAAATATGAATATATGGCTATGTATTTGTCAGTAAAACACTGCTAGACAGGCTCAATGGGGGAATGATAGACATGATTCATGCATTGCACCTAATCAGTTAATGTTGTTACATCTACACGTATGTCATTAACTGGTTTAGCTCGGGAGACCCAAAATAGCATGTCTTAGGCGAGTAAGATTCCCTGCTTAATGTGCATAGGCATACATCCACGTACACTGCGCCTCTAAGTGCTGCTTACCATGTCCTTCGGTGGATTGCACTATGGTCGATCGAAAGGTCCGGCCCATAAATCGTGGATGATAAGACACAATTCTGTCCGCAAAAAGGCATCAACAGCAGCTTCCTAGTCTGCATTAGTAACACATTAGTAATGTGTATTGTATGTGCAAATGGTCCATCCCCCTGCACAGGAATCTGTATCTTACTGAACAAAATCTTATTTTTTGGTGAGTAAAATGGATCAACAATCTAAATTAGGCGGAACTGTATTCATAAAGCTCTAACACAAATATACAATTAACAGCATTTTCTGGTATATGACGTTTTTGAGAGCGTGATTCAGGAAGGAATGATTTATTGTTTTCTTAAGTGAAATCATTGATCATCCAAAATGCTTTTGGACCAACGTCCAAATACCGCAATCTCGAAGGGCGCAGCCGTTACCAGACGTCCTGCTGGGGATAACTAAAATGCCTGGCATACTGTATGGAGACTTTGTGGATATTTAACTGGCGTTGATATAAATATCACTTAAAGGTCAAAGCTATGCCGTATGATTGGCATGATTGATGCAACAAGCCATATCATGCACACAATGCGAACGTTTGATTTTCTGAGGATTCTGATAGCTAAAGTTAAATATCGTCATAGATGCATTTTAATGCAATATGGTCCATATCGAAATCCCGAAGCCACAATAAGGGTTATATCAAATTCTGAATTATGTCATCGAATAAAATTAGATGCTAATGGTCATAAGTGGGGTAATGTAGATGAAGATGCTTATAGTTAAATCGACAAATATAGCTATCGATACTTTGCTCCTGAGCGTCAGTTAGAAAATATGGATCCAAACAGAATGATTGTTGAATATGAACTTACGTTTAAACAGTGTTGCTGGTAATATTGAAAATTACATTCCTGACAACAAATATGGCAAATGATTGTGGATGTAATACAAATCAGATAACGTTAATGCTAATACACCGTTAATAAGGCGGTATCATATATAAATCTTTAAGTTAACCATGAATGATGGGATCGAAATGATCCTTATCGTAAGGTCTTATTATTATTAAAGATAGGTAATCATGACCAATATCTCATACAAATGGCCTATTACAGATGTAAATATGGTGAGAAATGCATCACAATTCAATCAGCACAAAACAAGCAAGACGTATAATATTTGCCATTGGTTGCTTTACAAGAATCATTCGTTTTCGTAAAAAGCAGCCGGTTGCACATCCTGTTTACTTCTCCCAAAAATAATATCTTGTTTTTCATATGCCGCCATATTTCAAACAATGGAAAAAACAGGTATTTAGAAGTGGAGAATAAAGGCGTATAAAGCTATCGTGACCCTAATCTCGATTCTTTGAAAAATTCTATTAGAGAATCACGCGAAATGTCGATTTGGTTTGTCTAACGGAGACAAGGATGACAGTGATGTTGCGTTATAATGGGACGATTGATTATGTGTTAAGGGCAGGCATGGCACGTTTTAGCTTTCAATGACAGGAACACTAAGACTTGGCAAAGGCAATCATAGATCATGCATTAGTTTATTATTGTGGCATGTAACTTGTATCGTGATAATTTTCTTCGAATCATATGGCTATTACCTTTTGCTGATTGGTTAGTAACACTATTTGGCAAGTTCGGCGGCCTTGAACCGATACCAATAACAACACGTGCAGGTTGTCAAGAGTTCAGAAAATGTCAATGCTGGGCATATTACTCTCGTCAATGGCTAAAAACTTCCTTGGCAAGCATGTTACATTTTCCGTTGATTGGTGATGACAAATCACTCGATATAGAACCACATATAAATACAATGTGATGAGATAACATATAGCCATCACCAAGGATCCGATGAAACTGTCTTCCATTGCCGCTTCTTTTCTATGGGTCATATATAGTTCCTTATCAGGTTGGTTGCGAGGAGTTTAAATCGGACTGTGTGACTAAATTGCTCATCAGTGAAAGCAATCTGTCGGAGAGGTTCAAAGGAGCGCTCGAAGATAATCCAGAACAGAAAGCCGTTTATCTGTTGCCTTTTACGAAATTGTATGACACTCAAGCTATTACTGGTTAAACACTTAATGTCTTACAAAAAATAAGGTGATGGTTCTCAAAGTAAAATCTGACAGAAACGCAAGCTCAAATGTGCTAGATATCTGGCCGAGAACAAGTTTACTTATTTTGCTTGGTCTTTAGAAAACGATTAACTAAGCCAGTTAATCATACTTCTCGTCATTTATTTGGTAACGTTATTCGGCACACAATTAAGTAATACGCAACGAGACGCTTTAACCTATACATTTATGTTAAATATTTCTTCCATTGATTATTTTAACTGCTGCACTTTTACAAACAGCAGTAATTTGCAAGCTTGTTAGTTCGCATGTTTACTTCTGCTCTGTCAATGTCGCCAAAAACATCAATATGGTACCAAAGAGATATCGGTGCAAAAAAATGCGCTGTCATAAACACTCTAACGAAACCGGCAATCCGCAGTTAATGTCTCAAACTCACTTTTATTGTCTAGTTATAGTCGCCTTATCTCCATTGTGTTTGTGATGTATTGACAGGAGCTCAACGAGAATCGGAAAGCTAATAAGATATGAATATATGCAGGGTTGGGGGTCGATAGAAAATAGTCGAAAAAAATCAGCATATAAGATACGATTACAAAGGATCAAAAAATCTGAGATGTGACGAAGCTGTGAAGTCTTTTTACGGCCACTTGAAGTTGAATCATAGATTACAGCGTTATCAAATGTAACAGAATTATTCAGAGGCAGCTTTAAACAAATGATTGTGTATATCGCTATGAATTCATTATTCATTTTGTCTAGATTTTTTCAGATTAAAGATTTCCCTGTCTACTCATAATTCACCAGCTTGCTCATTCTTTTCGTTGAAATATATATTAACAATCCCTTTTCGGAAGCAAATTCTGTTTTAAATAGAAACAATTACTAATTAGTGTTCTAAATATGCCTTTCTGTCATATTTTAGCAGCTGATGTGATTTGATGACATAAACTCCATTGCTTAACATTCCATTGGCAAACACAGTGATCCATAGCGTTTAACAAAGAAGCATCCCAAACAATGTTCCTTTATCAGTTGTTACAGAAACCTCGATCAACAGAAAGCGTGAAAGGCATTTACGTAGATTGTGATTATTGAAATTATGAACGTAGTAGTACAGTGATTAGCATCAGCGGAACTCAATCTTAATGCTCCGTTAACATAGCCGCATTTGCAATGGAGGACGCATACAACTTAATGTCAAATACCGGTTAGGATCAGACGGAGAGCACATTAGCAAATATATACATGGGTAAGTTATAAGAAATGATATTGCTTCTGCTGATACCGTTGTTATTTCAGCCTTCAATTTGTTTTAATGAGAGATCTCAATTAGCCGTTTAAATTTCTTTAACGGTATGCCAAACATATGGTTATTTTTGCCAACAGGCGATATTGTTGATACAGTATTCTTTGTAATAGAATATAAATAACAAAACACGTCTAAACAGATAGTGGAATGTCAGTTTGGATGGAGCAGATCAGACATATCTGTATCTGCGCCAACTGGACTGCTGAATTGTGTACCAGGCGATAAATGTATTTTCGTCCTGCAATTACTGCTGAACAACAGAAAAGGCGTGTTTTTGTGCCGCTGTCAATTGCCTGCTCTAAATGGCCATTCTCACAAAATCAACCATTACATCTAACCCTGTATATCAAGGAAGTGTTGAGCTCTGTGTTTTCCTCGAGTGTCTGACTAAAACATGCCGTGAGGTTTTGGACCGTTGGTCAGTTAACCTCCTGATACAGGAACATTCCTCCCATGCACTAACATTTCGCCAGTCACTTAAATTATATCTAATCAACGCACAAGGATAATTTGCGAATGCCTCTAATGTTTCCTCCGTTTATTGATAATTTTTACGAATACGAATTGAGGTGAAAAATTATTTTGTCCGACAACTCTAGCGCCTTGCTATGCGGACGTAAAACAACTACAAGCGGCTACTAATTGAAATACTGCAATTGATCTAACATGGGTAGTTATACAAATCGTGGTTGTTCGGATAGAACTATGCAATATGATATGAATTGCGCACGCTATTAATTTATTGATAACTCGTCGAGTGAAGAAATGTACAGCCACTGTCAAACTAATTAATCTCAATTGAGAAGTTTCCCATGAATATATTACTTATCAGTAAACTGTTCATAAATTAATATGAATGGCATTCACAATAGTATCAGCTAAGTA
The DNA here is from genome assembly GCA_034190875.2 of Urechis unicinctus. Classification (NCBI taxonomy): domain Eukaryota; kingdom Metazoa; phylum Annelida; class Polychaeta; order Xenopneusta; family Urechidae; genus Urechis; species Urechis unicinctus. The sequence continues at coordinate 22,169,231 of CM067357.1, forward strand.
CAATAGATCAATTTAGTATGCTAAGATTCAAATCATGATGGTATAGATTGGCAACGTCTGAGATTTATGTAAGCGAAACAAATAATTAGAAAATGAGGTTCATGCAACTGTTTTGTTCATCTTTAAATATTTCCTTCCGCTTATATGTCAATAAACAGGCAATTGCAATTTGAAAACTTTCACTGTCGGAACATTTTGGTCTGGAATCCTTCTAATAGTACTATGTTACTCTTTTTGCTGCTGCCATGCTAAATTATACTTCTAGCTCTGTAATTACTACTATTATGCAAAGACCTTGTGCCAGAATATCCCAGATAACTGGAATGTGATGATACCGCAATGCACGGAACGACATGACCATATATATATATATATATATAGGAGATATATATATATAGATATATATATATATATATATATATATATATATATATATATAGATATATAGATATAGAGAGATATATATAGAGAAGAGATATGTATATATATAGAGAGAGAGAGAGATATAGATAGAGAGTCTAAGATATAGAGAAGAAGGAGAATTATATATATCTCAGAATAAACAGAGAGATATTTTAGAGAGATATATAGATCCACATCTATCTCTATATATATTTCAGAGAGAGGGAGAATTTATATAATATCTCTCTCTATATAGAGATATATATATATATTTATATCTCTATAAACCTATATCTACCGATATACATATCTAGATATATATATATATATATATATCTTTTATATATATATATAAAAATATATGTCTATATCTATATATATATATATCCATATAGTATATAAATACACATCTATTTCTCTATATCCCTATATCTATATATATATATATATATATATATATATATATTTATATATATATATATATATATTTATCTGTATATATATATATATATATATATGAATAACCGTGCAAAAACACTTTTATATGTTTAAGAATGCCATTAGCATTGCTAAATATTTTACATGGTTTTTGAACAATTGTTCTATTCGTTCGCAACGCCAGTGCACTTTATCATGTAACAAATGCCGCATTTTAGCTTGATTCCAAACTTTACAACCAGTCTACTGTCTGATACAAAAGCCAATGTTGTTTTTTTGAGGTACTCAAAGAATATGTGTTACCCCATTATATCAAGTCAATTCATTGCTAACTATTTAAAATAGAAAGCGTTTCTGCAAGTCCTGATTCAGCTGCCAAATCATTTTGGAACCTTTCCAAACACGGTTCACATATATTATGTACCTGCAAAGATGAAATAGCAAAACAGGTAGAATGATGAATATTTGGCATCGTTAATGCATTACAACAGCATCAGACGAAATTCCGTACTTTGTCTCTATATCCAGACCGTTCATAGCTCTAGCATTCCCACAACCGCAATCAATATTTTAACATACTCTGTAAGTATACATTCTCACGTACATTGCTCATCACATATTCGGATGATAGGAGCTTTCTAAGTAACCGCGCGTTATTTGCCGACCATGTGGTTGTTCAACCAATGGGAGATGGTTGCGGAATGTCTGAGCATCAGTGACAAATATGTCCCTTATTCATGAACCCATAACATGCTCTCTACCCTGCGCACAGTTTGACGCATCATGTTTTGAACCAGATTATGACAGTTCACTAACAACCCGAATATGTATTCAATATGACGTATATGGGGAGCCTGGCCAGCAGGAGTCCTTACTCCCGTTTACGCCGTAGATGCAATATATAGATAGCTATTGTAAATAATATTATTGTCTTCTGACGCATGCCAGAGATACAAGCAAGCTACAGCGCAACCAATAATTTAACACGGTGCAAGATGAAATCCTAATTCTGGTCATCATAAATATACAATAGCCACTCATTACTTATACGGCCTAAATAACACGTGCGTCACTTCCACATTCTCTAGGCTTTCAGCCACATGAGGTTCAGAGAGGCAAGCACAGTTAATTTGATTCATCAACAATAAGTGTAGTGACGCACTGGTTCTTGTCCAATAATGGTTATATTGTATCTAGCGCGTTCAGCTTGGCTATGGGTCAATAATTGAATCATTGTCTATGGAACCAATGCAATCGCATGGCACCAAGTAATAGATCGTCATTGTCCAAAAGTTAACGGACCATTTGCCGCCCTGGACATTTCATGGAGTCTTATCGTAGTCCGACCTATAATGACTAAAGCGTACATTATATACTCGATCTAGACGGCTAGACGGCATCATTTTATGAAACGAAATTATACCGAGTATGGTTGTGGCCCGTTAAGAAACGAATAATGGGCTGTTGAGCAACAAATAAGTTGTGGTTTTGTGTCAACTTGCCTCAGATTAGTTATGTGGGGAAATTTAACACCGTTGGCATAATGCCCAGACAAGGCTATGCTTTCATGGTTTGTAAGGCTTGATGTTCGATGGTGCTCTTGTCGACAGAAACGAATGCATGCAGTCTGAGCAACTTGAAATCCCCCAGCACTTTTTTGCACTGTCCTCTCTCATTTCAGCAAATGGACACGCTCTTTTTGCGATAATTTTTACGTGCTAATTATTGCCAATTATCTTAAATGGGCGTTCGTTTGTGAGTTTTTACAGAACCAATTCAGAATACCCTGCTAGCTTGTTTTCTCCTTTTGATTGGGAGCCAATTGGAGAAGACGCACAACGTTACCATATCCGCTACTTTGATCTTTGAAAAAGTTTTCAATGAAGCTATTTGAAGCTTTGTATTATCACTGGTCACTCATTAAAAATGATTCTAGAGTTTTATGATTTAATTTTTCAAGGTATGATGATGAATGATATGCTTGATTAAAGAACAAACGTCAAGTTTGTTAAAAACGCTGGTAGTGGAGTATCCTTTTTTTACGCTAAGAATATGAATATTGGGCAAATTCTCATACAGTCACTTCCAATTGTGCAGAAATGCTGAACATCAAATTATCATCAAATACGGGGGCGTTTTAAGGTGGGATATTTTGACGTAGCTTAACAAACTGACTACACACAGATGGTGAAAAATCATGGGTTCCGATGCAACTAGCCTTTTATGTCCCGGCAAATAATGCAATCGCTGTCAAATGCATCACTTAGGATTAATATATAAGACAACGATTAAAGAATAAACCGAACAGGACACCCTGTGGCGTAATGCACGGGAACGTAACGAGCTATAGCAATCGCCTACGCAATACTAATAGACTCACTAGAAGTTGTCGGTTTCATTGTTATTACCGTCTGCATACGTTTAGCAAAAGTTAATTATTAAGCTCAATACGACGCGTTGTAAACTGCATTATGTATCATTTGGAACATGAGTCGAATTAATCTCATGCGATATGTCATTGGTATCTGTAAGTTGCTTATAAATGCCAGAGTTGATATATTTGTCTATTTGGTTACCTCATGCTGCTAACAATGTTATAGGTATAAAGTGCCCGTACTTTGTCAAATATTATATAACAGCTACTTCTGAGTAGCGGTGACATTGCAAGGAACTGCTGTAGGTACCCCATGCGTCCGTATATAAGGCAGGTGTTACCCATAGATAAGTGGTACTCAGAGTAATGATATATACTTTATCGCGAGGCCGGAAACATCTACGAGTTCATCTACGTACAATTGAATAAAACTGGCCATTCCATTCATGGCTGCACAAACCTTATTTTGCTTGCTACTTTCCATAAAACAGTGTGCCAATGGGACCTAAATAGGAGTTAACCTTGCTACTTATGGCTGTTAATCTGCCTGTTCGGCCAGGGATGCTGGTACCTGTACCAATATTACGTTAAAAAGGGGACATTAACATCCGTTTTGTGATGCACAACACATATCAGAGAAAATTACGGATGAGAGAATTTGGACCTTTCACTATTGATTCTGCTATTAATCCTGACCGTTTGATTAATCAGCCAATTTATCTGCAAATGTTTGCATTAATTGCTATGCCGAAATAGTCCTAGAAATTGTATATATAAGCAAACGCATATCATTATGTAAAGCATAGGTAATTGGAGTCAAATATAATTTCCTCTACACAGCTTTTGCTGCATCACGATATTAACTATCTAGTTAGTTGCTGCACTGTTTTAGAAACGAGCTGTCTTTACTGCAGCCATGAATCATAGCCAGTCAATAATATCAGACCCTGCCGACACAACTAATTGGCTCATATATTCCATAACACGTGCTAATGATTCCCTGGCAAATAATAAAATACTTTGAGAGTAACTTATGTGATTTAAGAACGAATAAGACAGTGAAGCACCAGGTCTATTACCTACCATGATTTAGACAGTGCTGCGGCTCTCTGTCTTAATTGTTTGGACATTAATCAGAGTCTGAGCTGGTTAGCTGAATAATCTACGTTTGACAATTTGTCGAGGATGTCGGCAGTTTTTATCATACCTTCACACAGTTTATGAGACTGTAACGGAAAGGTGGTTCGTTAATGTAAGTGCTTATTAAAATCAATTATAGCGCGTTTAATTCGGCATACCTCATTTTTCAATGAGTTGCTCATGGTCGGAACACATTCGCACGATGATAAAAAGGAATTAGATAGGAATTTTGTTTTTCACATCGTACATATCAATGTTCAGTTAAACGTATCTTGCTATGAAAACTACAAACTAGCGGTTAGTCCATCACTGTCAACAATTTCAACTTAGTTGCCAGCCAAAGATCGTGAATGTTTAAATTGTATATGCGTGGACCAATGCCTGCAGAGTGATCAATAACCCGCTGTTCATTATATTTTGTTGGCATACCTTTCTATTAAAAACTTGTTGTAGTTGGTATCTATAAATGGGAAGCAAGGGGGAACCGTTCTCTACTGCTAAACGGGGCGTGTAATCCCAGTCGTACAACATGCGACAACTACTCAGGATCAGTCGAACAACAACAATGTCGGAAAATGATTCTACTCGCTGTTATTTTCTTTGATACTACCAGAAATGATGGGTATTGTGTTGTTCTGCCCCTCATATCGTTATGGTTTGGTCACTGCTGATGGCTTCCCTTCTTCATATTTGCACACGAAATATCGACAGCTTAACTGATCGTAATACTGACCATTGCATTATACAGTATGGATCGACCAACATATATTATTGATAAAGAAATAGAAAGATCAAATAATGATGTATGTTTAAAAGAATAAACGGCTGTGGGTCTACAGATGTCGCTAATGCACTAGATTGGGAAAATATGCGGTAAAATACAACGACTTATTGTTCGCGATATCATCAAATACTATACTTTTGTAAGATTTATCCAGTTGAGACCAGCAAATAGAGTCCTAAAATAACGTTTTTCACAAGCGCGGATCGATTTTGAATATAGGTTGATGTTTGTCAGTGTGTAGTGTCTAGCAAGCAAGTGGTTTAACATAAGACAGTTATCAAATATATCAATAGCAAAAACGCAAATTCTCGCAGGTTGAAGAAAAGATTCACCCACATTGCACCAGTGTCTACTGCATGTGTCACGTCATCTTCTTCATCACAGTACTGTACCATTGTGAATGACTGGCAACATGTCTTGCTAAGGTACTGATGATCATCATATAACATGGCATTGTTTGGTAATTTTCCTACTTCTATGCTGTAGATTGATGTAATTAATCATAGATGATCTTCTTATTCTGTAATTTATCTTTATTATAAGCGGCGTTGTTGAAACCATATATAAGGGAATTGGTTGCTTTCCACTCTCAACAACGCCTCACATTTCATAATTTTACTGGCGTCATTATATTCGAAGGGTCGAAATTATTGTCTGAACTTAGTTAAACACAACTTGAATAGCGATATGGTCAATGTTATCTTCAACGATATTTGCAGTTAAACCTCGCTATGGATATCGTCTATATGTATAACGCGTAGGCAACTACGGCTAGCTTCATAATTAATGGAGTTACAAGCGTTTTTAACAACTCACCAGCAGGCATGAGCGAAAAACATATAATGGCCCAACCTATGCTATTTGCAGGTCCCACTGAAAACGTTAGCAGGCATACTAGAATGTAAAGCCCATATATAGACTATTTGTGGGAATGCAAACCTTTACGCGTAATTCACTAAGGTTATAAGCAGCATCATTCGGATGAACTGCAGTAAACTTATGGCCGGAATAATGGATATTACATTACTGCAGCCGATAATAATGATCATCTGTCATCAATACGACGCAATTTGTAATATCACTAGTCACAAAAGAATCGCAAATGTATGAAACGTGTATCATACGTATCCTGTAAGTTCCCTGATGAATACCTCATCATTCATGGCTGCATGAATGTTTTTAAATGTGAACACGATTGCTAGGAAAACACTCTAGCTAGCTAATGAGTTAAATATCATACCTAGAGCATCATAACGCACAGTTTGATCCCATATGATCTTAACTGTGATGACATAAACAGAAAATAAAATACCTGTGAATGAACCGCTCGGAGATAACTACACGTAGTTTTATAAATCTGCAAAGACCACATTGATATTAGCCAGGTTATCAGATTTTGTAGCCGAACACTGGGGCCGCCTTACCACAGATTGGGGATGGGGGGTGGATGGTTGGGCACTTTGGTGAGTATGAACTAAAGACATCGAAATCATTGAGTACATTATCCAATTTTCTTTATGTTCCTGAGAAATAATCTTAGACACCAGAGCTTACTTTGATAATGACAATACAATTATTCACGTCAAACGCTCTAAGAAGCTCACAGCCATCGCACTTTATAGCTGTATGCATTAATGCGTAAAGATCAATATGCCTCTGTAACGCGAGGTACATAATCTATTTACAATGTCTCTGAATTGTTAACTGTCTGACGGGTATGCAATCTTGTCGTTCCAACCTCCGATATTCCGTTGATCTATTGATATTATAAATCGTGCTCAATACTAAGCAACGAAATCCTTTACTGCATCAAAATGAGACGAATGTGCAAAGCCTAATTTTACCGGGAAGAGAAACATATTTTATGTGGTCATGAATCTTTCTTAACGAGCGGATTGTCACACATTTCAATACGATGGTGATATATTTGATGCAAATTGGCGACGCATAATGTGCCATATGATAGAATGTCCTAACAAAAACGCTAGCCAAATTATGGAGAGAAATTTGGTATGTAGTCTGCAAGGCATTATATAGCTATAATGAGGCACACAATGACATTCTCGACAACTTCGTCAGATGTACTGTTTTAACACGAACAAAATGGACATAGCTGTTCAGTCAGGGAACAGGTTTATTTTAGAAGATGTGCAATCGTGCTGCAGGTCGACTCGATACATGGCTCACTTGTTATACAAGGTCTGTGGGCACTTGTCGAATGTTTCTCAAGCACGAAATAATAATGCAGCTTCATTCTTGTTTGTTTAGTTTTAGCCGATGTAATATGATAATGAAATACGATTCACAATACATTACCAGCCAATAATGCATTTATCATTTTGAGAATAGAGTAACTGCCGATGCTCTTTTAACTGATCAGAATGCAATAAATCGATATTTGGAACGTGTTCTTTCAGGAAAGCCAAGCATTCAGTGGCTATTATTTAAAAAGCATGCGTACCCGTTCGTCCCGCATATCTCGGTGTTAGGGATGGCAGACCGTCCCTATTCGGTTCGAAACAATTATATATCTTTTCAGGCTGAATGTCATAAAGCACAAAACAATTATCTACCTAAATAAGGGATATGTCACTTCGTAATAGTGCTCGTTGTGCTGCTTAGAGAAGATCTGAAATAATTTTCAAACTTTATGCAACGTTAATGTACCCCAAACTGTTACCACGTTGTGTGGTCGTCATTTACCCCAAGTAAGTCCTCTCTTCTATAACGCGAGGTCCTTATTTCGAAACGTACCGTTGGGATCGGGCATCGGCGGTTACATGTTTAGCACACGTTGAACGTTAAATCTACCCTGCTTTGCAAAATAGTGATTACGCTTATTTCAGTCTGTTCATCGTTTAATCCGCTCTTACAATCCCTATTAATGTTAAAAGGCTGTTCACTAGGATGTGAAGACCGCATTATATTTGTAATAATAACCAATTTACACCGAGCAGAGATAAATGCAGCCGAGTTGTTGGGCAAACGATGGCTTTGCTCGCAATGACACCAGGCGTTGAGGGGATAATGGCAATCGGCAGATGGTGCCTATCGCGTTAATGCGGACATAAGTTTGGGGCTAATGGGGATATATACCAGCCAACTGGCGAAGAATTGTCCCCAGTGGAGCTATCAACATACAGCTCTTGCAGACAGATCTGATACTGAAATTAAACCACTATCAAATCAGATGATGTCTGCGTCGCATATTTGCATGCATTATGTGAAGTGCTAGTTTAGGTTAACATGACGCGTGGTTAATACGAAAGGCACTTTTGTTCAGTTTATTGCCCCATCCTGACATTATGTTTTTATAGAATGGGGCGCTGTTTAACAGTCGAATATTTCAATTTCCAATCTGTCTTAGACTGTCGTTAGCTTCATGTTGTGTATACTGCTATCACGGGGATTGGCCTTATAATGACACTAGCCAACGACCTTTGTATGCGTCTATAGCATACCCCATGAATGCGTATTTAGTTATTCATATTGTCAGCTTCGCCAATGTATCTGAAAACCTAACAATATAGTATTCATCCATGGCCGTGTATGAGGTATTTACCTCGTTCCTTGTTTGTGGAAAGGTGTTTAAAGGATCATTATGTACTTTCAGACGCCAGGTGAACAACGTAAAATGCTTTATTATATTCGCGCTCAGACAATTCAATGTAGCTTTGATGGGTATCGAGAGTTTCTGATAAATCCCATTCAGAATAAGCTAGCTTGCTTGCTGCTTCGCGCACAAAAGGGATCCTAGATAATCTGAGAGCATCCCCTAATGATCACAGTTAATCGCAAATCTAATCACTGACAACAAATATGTTTCGCAGAGGTGATTTTATGAATACGCCTAAGACGTTACGATTCAGTAAAGCTATAATTGAACAGTGACGTTTGTGACCAACGCATAAAACTGGCAATATATCACTCTGGTTTACCGCAATGTTACCCTGAAAGCTATTATTAGCGCGATATATATACGCACACAATACTTTAGGGCATTTTACGGTAAACCATAAACGAGTGTCTGGTGTTGTAATGGAGCATTCACCTAGCTATATACTGATTTTCTGTAGAATGTTCAACGTCTAGATAACTCTCTTGGTTGATACAACTGTAATATCTGCATCGTTTTGTACCGACGGAACCATATATCACGTAGTGGATGTTTTAAAAATATAGTGATATGCACGGAAATCATGTAACCGTCCAGTAGATCCTAACCACATTGCGCTCATGATTCCAGATGGTATGATGTGATGCGGAAGTACAAATCTGAAAGGTGTCCCTAGTAAATGAATAGTGGGCAGTCAAAAACATGATTTCAATGAATGACTGAACATGATTTAACATTGTCGCATACAAAGGTTTATCGTTTATTGAAGTAAAATCGAGAATCGCGCTCTAGTTTACCCTACGCCATAATCATGTGACATAGTATCTGCAATATTTCTTTCATTACAAAAGAGAGACAGGTCAACAGGACTTTGTTCGATGATCAGCAATTCATGCATCTATGTTTCTTGTGAAGAGTGCCTTGGCGATTGTAATGTAACTTGGATGAACGTCCGCTTCTCGCCAGCAGGTGTCGCCAATCGATATTAATCAACATTACTTCCTTTATTTACCGTGTCTATTTAACCAAGTCGACAATCTAATAAATCTTCAAGCAATATTAAAGCAAGGTGAGAGCTTTTCGTAATCCAATGATATGGTGTTTAAAGATATATTTCGCGACGAGTGAATTTAGCAGGTGTTGACGAAACACGTATAGCAGTAGTTTGTTTGTTTTATATAGAAGTCTATCAGGGTTCCATGTCACTATCACCAGTATCGCCATCAACACCTCCATCAGCTCAACAGCACAACACATGTGTATAGAATATTATACAGCTAGGTACAAAGGCTAAACAACCGCACAACACATGTATGATGAATATTAGAGTATACAACTAGGTACAAAAGTTGAATAAACTTCTAGCTTCAAGTTTGATCAAATTTCGACACTCCGATGGTACATAACTCGGTTAGCTTGCCAAGTATATTTTGAGCCATCGTATAATCTAACAACTCCCACAAATATTTCAAGCTTCGATCTGTTGGCAAGTTTCTAACCCGATAGCAATCTAAATTTAGCCACCATTCACCAGAGTTGGCATAGGTCGTTAATTGCAAACGCTGACTGATTGAGCTGCACTGCAAGATTTTATTTGTGAAAAATGAAAACATTCAGTTAAGTTAGATAATAACCAGAACTATAGAGACTTCTGCTCACATAATGCGTACGTCATGTTGTGGACCTCCTCAGTGAAGTACAACCACATTAATCATAGAACGGAGATGAAAACATATTAATCATTAACAATCTACAAAAAAAAATTGTAGACGTATGAGCAACACATTTGTCCGTCATTTTATTTATTTATCATACTGTAAAAGGTTCTAACGTTGACCGATCGGTTGTGCTCTCTTGACCGCAACGGGAGTAATTTGTGGTGGTCGTTTATGCGCTTTGTTTACTGACTCTTTATGGTGTCATCCCCCAAAACACCCTCTAATGACACATCGAGTCGTGTTTCTACAAGAGAACCAACTGTGACGCCACACTCATAAATCTGTTTTAGCAAATCGCCATCCTTGACCCATGCACTGTTTTTCTGCGATAAAGGTACTTATCGTAGCAACTCCAGGCCATGAATGTTGCGGTTTATTAACCGACACTAGCTTTTATCTAAGTTTTGTGGTTGATCAAGAATGAAATGCAATAAAACTTCTATTCAGTTTCTATCGGAATTGCACGAAAGTATCCCATTGATTGAATTAAACTTGATATCGAGCCATAGAAACTGGCGTAAAGATCCGGAATTACCACTCTGTATTTCTATTTTAGTGTCCATATCAATTTTTTAATTTCTCTTGACTCGAAGTTAGTCTTCATCTCGACCTGACCAGCATTAACCGCTAGCTCCGTGCTCTATGCTCGAAGCGGAAGTCGTACAAGCGAGCAAGCGTTCTCGCGAAGTACATTGAACCATACACAAATGAGTACATTGAACTAAACCCATATGCAAGGAAATATTACGCCATAGTTCATGGAGTAAAATTAGCAAATTGTGCTCACTCATTTGTTATAAACGCAAGATAGGTGCAAACAAAGATCTATTGTCTTACTTTAGATTCTTGGTCATTAGATACTATTTACAATTAATTGTAATGATGGTCGCCCGAAACCACTTTGTAATGGGTGACCAAGCCGTAGGGCTGATAGGCGCCCTTTCTAGTAGTCACAAACGATTGACTACTAATTAGGTAGAGTTCAAGTAAATGATCATGCCACCGAGTGGGCAGCGTGGTGCGTTGGCAAAGCATCTCATAAAAACGCATTGAATTGTTTGATTAATTAGTGGGCGTGGTCGCGTCTACTAAGCGGAAGACTTAAATGACGCCGATCCCCGATATATTGTATCTGTAGTCCTATATACTCCTGTTTTTTTCATGGGAGCGACTTCGGATGACCGGCACGTGGCTTACTCATTTTCATGATCAACAAACAGCCAATCGGAGTGAGTCTTCGTAGCGTAGCTATACGATCTTTGATAATACCGGAAACACATTACACTGTAACATTTTGCAATCGATATTCCCAATGAACTCCCAATATTTGTCTTTTTCTTTGGAAATTTGTGTTTTTTAGGTCGCATTATAAACTTGATTTGCAGACTAATAGAGATTCTAAATATTCACAAAAGCCCTTTGACTCGAAGAACGATGTGCGTAAATAACATAAATTTTCCAACATCAAAGCGTTCTTATATGATCAAGTGGACAGCTGCTATCAGTATTCATGTTTGCATACGATTATATATTCCTCGGAGGAATTGCGTCGAATAAGGGACAAGAGCCTTTTAAGCTCTAAACATAAGTCGGTGCAGATGTCTTTAAGACAGAATTGGGTCGGCTCGAGCACTTTCTGGCCTGCTCCGCGTCATCTATTGTGATTAATCATATGCCTTGATATTTATCAAGAACTCTATGACGTTCGCAACATTACAACCGAGCTTATATAGTTAAGCATAAGAGTTTTGATTGGACCTGGCATTAGCGGCACATGTCGCATTGTCGTTGTGATGTTGAGCTGATTTCGATCAACTCCTTTCCTTCAAATCCTACACGTATAACATCGACGGATAACTAGTGCACCAAAGATCATTCAGTCACGTCAAGTTAACAATACAATCCCACGTTTCTATTCAATTGTGTTGTTGAAAGGGATGCGGTATAATGGACGCTCATGTCTGATCGAATGCCTGACATGTAACCAAAAGAAGATGAATATCCCCTCTTTAGTCAATCAATTAAAAAAGATTAAATCCGAGTTGGTGCGATTGATTAACGACATTATGTCACATATATCACGAGTGTGTCAGCGACTAACAAGCGAAATATATAAATAAATATACATATGTTTATGTTTATAAATATATAAGAATATATATATATATATATATGTATATATATACATATATATATATTTATATATATATATATATATATATATATATATCTATATATATATATAAATATATATATATGCATATAAATATATGTATATATATGAATATATATATATATATATATTTACATAAATATGTATACATTTATATATATATATATCTTATATATATATTGCGATACATAAATATATGTAAGCGATACGCATATACAAATACATATACCATATCTTTAAATACAGATGCACATATATAGATATAGTTATATATATATATATATATATATATATATATATATATATATATATATGTATATAGATATATATATATATGAATATATATGTATATATGCACGATATATATATATATACATAAATATATGTAGATATATACAAATATATATATAGATATATATATACAAAAGATATATAATATATATATATATATATATATATATATATATATAAATATATGCATATATATATATAGATATATATATATATAGTATATAGATCTATATAATAAGATATATCTATATATATATCTATATATATATATATATATATCTCTATATATCTATATATATATATATATCTATCTCTCTATATCTATATATATCTCTCTATATCTATATATATATATATATATATATATATATATATATATATCTCTCTATATATATATATATATATATATATTTTCCTCTGTACGCAGAACTCTCTGTGACCCTTCATTATCGGACCGAAAACATTACTATGGACGAATCTTACATCATACAATTGATATTGGGTTCGATGGCTTCAAACATGGCAAAGCTGTGATGTTATCATCAAATACTCAGCAACACATTTGGAATTGGTACAATCATTCCCGCATCATAATATATAATGAAGCTGCCTTTGTTCTTTGGAGAATATTTGCTAATGGAAAATCGCCAGTTCATATTACCACAACACAAATACAAAATCTAAGTTTCTTTGCTCTCGAATCTGCATATTGACACAAAGTATGTGTTCAGCCGGTCATATATGGTTGAAATCATATTGATGTTTAATTAGTGGAATAAATGTACACATACTCAGTGGCAAATAAGAGGGAAATGAGTCATCTCATTGTCAGGCTACTGAACATTTATCGACCACGCGTAATGTAAACAGAGATCAACGCAGTGGCTCTGATCAACAATGCTGTTATCCCCCACGGTTGAAGACGGCGGTTACATTAATAAAAACCATGAGATCCGTGCGTTTATCACTCCGCGCAACGTTCGTAGTTTTAAAAGGACTAGCCATTTACAAGGGTCGATGTCGTGAAACATCTTTTTAAAGCACGCATCGAAAAGCGTCGAGGCTGTTACGATAAAGTCAACAATGCTTGCGATGCTCTGCTGAGTATCACGAGGAGGCATTGTACACAATTTCAATAAGATGCTTTTACAACAGACCCAAAAGAATGCATGGTATATCAATGTGACTATGCCAGAAAAGTGAATTGTTGATTTCAAGGCAAGAAACGTTATAATCGAATTTCCGCCTTAGTATCCTAGTTGTCTGCATTCTCTTGTCAGCTGGGATCGTACATGTACCGATGTCAGGTGGATAAAATACTCAATATTTCGGGCCAACATATGTTTGATGTTTATCTGCTGAATACATCTATATAAAACAGACCCCCACTTTATTATAGTGTCAGATAACTAAAACGTATATGTGCTCATGGCGCTTTTATAACGCATTCCATATGCAATATTAATTCCTCCAGTGCAGCTGGCAAAGCGTTTGTTTCTCTATAGTCGTTTATGGAATGCATCACAGGGTCTAATTTGTCAATTCTGAAAACGTTATATACTGCGACGAAACTTAGTTTTTACTTTTTCTTTACATAAATTTGGTAATTTTTCCTATGATTTAAATGTGTATTTTAAGCGTACCACTATGATTTAACAAATATTTTGGCTCGCCTAGCATCGTAAAATAAGTGTTTTATCATTGGCTTGAATGTTTTTGGCTTGGAGAGTCAACTGATTCGGTTAACATTAAGAACATTATGAAGCAACTGGCTCTGATAAAGTTGCACCGAATTATGAATTTGAAGATGTGGAGGAAAAAGCAATAAGGTATACATTCGATTTTTCTTCAGAATGATTGTGCCTGATTAAATGCAATGTGGCATTTCCATGGAGTGCTTTCACGGAGGTGAAAGCCAGAAAATAACATAATTAAGTACGAGATTAAGCATGGGATTCGTATCCTAGATGGAAGTATCGCTTCGCATGTCATGGTGTCATGCTTTATGATTACGGTTCTTCATATTGCTAGGACTATAAGAATCAATTGATGACTGGTCTGAAGGCAGATTATCTAAACAGAATTTGTGGACAATGAATTACATATTATCATTATGTTGGCATGTAAGCAACGACGCACCCCATTTCGGGGGCGCAGGAGAGGTTAACATCGTTGACAAATACGTCACACGAGCACCTATGTATCTAACGTTGCTTCATGGTGTCACTGTTTGAGCACGTGGCCACCTGGGGGTTTGTTAGCTTAGTCGTACGCTTAAATTGGTCTACTACGAGTTTGCTTTACCGGCGCATTGAATATAGTCATTATACCATCGCGTCTTACGCGCCCAACAGCCAGGTTGTTCACTTAGATAGCATCAGCATCAGCAGAAACACAATCAACAGTCAGCTAAACTTGTGTTGGTCCTCCTACAATGTTGTGAAGAAACCAACTTAGTGCATTTGCGCTCCAACGGGAGCGTATAGGATGGAGACCAACAGCATCTACGAAACTAAACTAAAATCAAGATACGACCAAATCAAAATATATGTTGAGATCATAGGTCGAATACATATTGCGTTCCAATTGGAAACAATATTGATACTGGTCTCTAGTCTTTTACTACAATGACCAAATGGAGTTGGCTGCACCCAAACAATATCGCGAATGTATAGTTGGTCGAACAGTGCGGCGTAAGAACGAATAGGCCAGCTACAAAAGTTGCATCTAATACTCAATGACCCATCTTACGCATGTATTACTTTTTGACTGTACTTGGCTGTTATGGAAGGTTTTCGTTGTGCACGGCTATTTGATTTATTAGATTTTTAAGCCTATAAGAGTTGTAGTTTTGCCTCCAAACCAAAAGGGCCAAATTTTAACCCCTTTCTCATGAAACGTGAATCTGACAAATGATGGCAAACGCTAAGTGATTGTTTTTTTTATGGTTTGCATAAGATTGTAGGATATTTGCGAAATTAAGCATCAAGACTTTGACAAACGGGGGTAAAACCTAAAAAAATTTTTGCTTTATCATGCATATGATTATATGGTATTTGCTTAATCTAGAAGCTAGTTATGTTCCCTAGAATCATTATTATGTACATTCTGCACATCTTGTTAAAAACCATCCCAGGGAATGTGACAGACTCTATCGCGCTTTTGCAATGGTATTTCTATGATAACGAACAAAGTACTTTGTTGATTGTTTGCATGTAGTATACTCACAATATTAAATGCGAGAAACCTAGTAACAACAGTTTTGCGTGAGATTGCTCTTAGTTAAGGTGGTTGCTTGCGTTAACAAGTCAAGTTACAAACCCAATTTATGAATTCGAAACGCCCCCACGTAAGATAAATGGTACCTACAGGTGTGTGCTGCTGTCCATGTTATGTAACTTGTCTATGGTGCGTTGTCACTGGCATTTGTTGTTGGTATGATATACATTGGCGTATCGTGCGAACACGTTTGGCGGTTGTACAGACGCTAATTACCTTTGATGCAGCATGCTGAAGGAAAACAATTCCTTAATAAGCAGGGAACGTAGCATAATAGGGAGCAACATCGAGTTCCTATTGTTCCTCCATTATCCCCTTGCTTATTTTGATCAACGTTGGACACAATCGCAAATGAGCCTTTAGCTGTGTCTGCATATAGCAGCTGTGTCAATAAAAATAGCTGTCTTGTTACATTATCAAATAATTATTTATGGACACAAAACGTGCATAACAATCAACAGTCTTGCCTATGATCCTTTTGCGATCTGGCTTATAACTTAGCCATGTATATATTTAATGAGGCGCTGCTCGTCTGATCCCCACCGGGATTTGACAGCAAGTTGTAAGTGTTCGTCAATGCGAATGCGACGATGTTAATGGAGAAGTAGTTGAGGTGGTTGCCATCATGTCCGCTGATGCTAATCATTGTGCTGCAACGTCCTGAAGTCAAGGTAGGGCACAGTGTTATATATATATATTGGGAGACATTGACAGAGTAGACATGCCACCTGTGACCTAAAAAGCTTACAAACTACTGATGATTATAAAAGAGCAGCAGCTAAAATAATCAGAGGAAGAAATAGTTTTTGTAAAAAAATGTCACGTTGTATATCAAGTTATGTGGCGTATATCGCTACAATCTAATTATTTAAAATATTCAACCAATTACATATCCAAATTAATGACGAGTAATATGATAGACTGTGTTAGCTGATGGTTTTTCTAATGAGCAATGCTAGTTATGTAGTCTGATGTAAAATCCTCGCTACTTTCCTGCTAAAAAAACTGGATGTGATTCATACTAAAGTTGCAGAAATGGGAAACAGATGACACTTTCATCGTATCCGTTGTTTGTCCCAACCAATGAACTGAAAAAAATGACATACTTGCGCAGGCCGCTTGCTACCATCAACGAGAGTAACCTGTCCAGCATCATCATTTCCTCAGCTTCGACAACCTGCACTCAGTGTTTTTGGCATCTGTTCAAGCCACCACACTTACCAAACAGTGTTTACGTAACCGATAGTAAACTAATGCATGATTGATTATTGCCTTTTTGATTGGTGGATGTCTCTTAAATGCTTCATATAAATATGAATATATGGCTATATGCGGTCAAATAGTAGGAGATGATTGACATGATTCATGCATTGCACCTTAGCAGTTAATGTGGTTCCATCTACATGTATGCCATTAACTGGTTTAGCCCGGGAGACCCAAAATAGCATGTCTTGGGCGAGTTAGATTTCCCGCTTAATGTGCATTGGCATTAATCAACGTACACTGCGCCTCTAAGTGCTGCTTACCATGTCCTTCGGTGGGTTGCACTATGGTCGATCGAAATGTCCGGCCGTTAATCGTGAATGACATGATAGCATCATTCTTTCAGCAAAAAGGCATCGACAGCAGCTTCCTAGTCTCCATTAGACACGCATCCGAATTTGCATTTTATTGTTATAGATGCAAATGATGCATCCTCCTGCACAGAACTACACATATTTATACACATTTGTTCTCCATAAGTATATTCGGTAAAATGGTAAGTTATAGTTGGCGTATTAAAGCTCAAGTCATTTGTAAAGATGCATGTTGACAAACATGCTATCTTTTATAATGTTTACCGGTACATTTACTGATCAACATTGGTGCATCTGAACACATTAAGGAATCTTTATTTGAGTAAACTAAGTCTTATATCTTGGTAAGTAAATCTTTTGCTATGGGTCAACAATCTAAATTATGCGGAACTGCATTCGAAAAGCTCCAAAACAAAAATTACTATTAACAGCATTTACTGGTATATAACCTTTTTTTCGCCATAGAATGGAAAGAGAGCGTAATTCAGGAAGGTATGATACATTGTTTTCTTAAAGTGAAATCATTAATCAGCCCATACTTTTGGACAAACATCCGCATACCGCAACCTCGAAGGACTCAGCCGATACCAGAGTCTGACATACTGTATGGATACTTTGTCGATGTTTACTTGGCGTTGAAATAAATATCACTTAAAGGTTTAAAGTTATGCCGTATAATTGACATGATTGATGCAATAAGCCATATCATGCACACAATGCGAACGTCTGATTTTCTAAGGATTCTGATAGCTAAATTTAACAATCGCCATAGATGCATTATAATGCTATATGGTCCATATCGAAACCTCGACGCCCATATAAGGGCAATATGAAAATGCTAATGGTCATAAGTGGGGTAATGTAGATGTAGATGCTGAAAGTTTAAAACGACAAATATAGCTATCGATGCTTTGCTGCCGAGCGTCAGTTAGAAATTATGTCAGGAAAATTCAAGGTTATCATGCATCCCGAACGCCCATTCAGGTACGTGCCGTGCTGTAGGATCCGGTACAATTATGTATTCGACTTTAAGTGACGTGTTAATCTTTAACTTGACAAACCTGAGAATACCAAGCAACGATACAATTAGAAGTAGAGTGTGTACCTAGTGCTAGAACAAAGACGAATGAGCTAATATAGGCAAATGTTTGTGTCAGTCCGTCTGAGTTGACATGGTAAGTGAAGACATTAACCACAACTTCGTTCCCTGTTGACAAGAGTCAGTTGCTACGATTTTGAGTGAAATTCAATTTAAACACCCATCAAAACGGCTTTTTTATCAATGAACTGATCACATTGGATATAAACTGCTTTACTAGAGATACACACAAATATTGTGCAGACCTCAAACCTGCAAATAATCAACCGGTTAACAACTCGTGATAAAATTACATCCTTGACAAATATATCATGGTTCCATTGAATCCGCCTCTGCACAAACACCAACCTTTACGATGTCGTTCATTGACTTGCACAACAAAAGAACGTGTGCAGTACCTTTTCATACCATTTATGAAAAAGTACAAAACTCTTATTTCATACGCAAGTAAAGTGCATTGCACACATGTGGATCTATATTCACTATAAAGCAGTTTATGTGCGAATAGGGCGCCGCCTGTGCCTACCTTAATGGTTAATATCTAGTCACGCTAACTATTTAATATACGTACAGCCCCTCGCCCTGTCTTATTATGGAAACATCGATTCAATCTTCATCATAAGCGATAAGTGAATTCATATTCATAGCGGACCCGATTTAATGTACAGCCGCTAATGAATTGTTCAGCCCCCCCTGGGTCATGCTGTCTTAAAGTCATTAAATCTACATAACCCACTTACGGCCATTAGCATCATGTAATTGCTAGTCGGTAAGAGGATACTCGAACCCTAAAGTGCGACTTGGAATCATGAGCACCCACATGCATCGCACCCGTGTTTTTTTAAGACAGACAAAATTGCCGACCTTTATTAGACCCTTAATCGAGACATCTCATAACTTAAATGGACATGTTACGACAGGCAATTGCCTGGTTTTGTTTTAGAGACGTATTTTATAACTGCAAATGTGCCAGTCATACTCAGGTAATACTAGAATGTATTTATACGTAAATTGTTTTGTACTGGATTGAGGCCAATTAAGAAAGAATAAATATTCCATTCATTGTCAACTATATGGATCCAAGCAGAATGATTGTTGAATGTGACCTAACGTTTAAACCGAGAGTTGTTATTCATATTAAAAACTACATTATTGACAACAAATATGGCAAATGATTGTGGATGTAATAACAATCGGGTTATGTTAATGCTAATACACCGCTAAAAAGGCGGTATCGTAAACAAATCTTTAAGTTCACCATGAATGATGGAGTCGAATCGACCCTAATGGTAAGGTTTTATAATCACTAAAGATTATAACGACCAATAACAAATGGCCTATAACAGAAATTAAGATGTGTAAATATGGTGCGAAATGCAGCACAATTCAATCAGTACAAAATAAAAAAGACGTACAATATCTACCATTGGTTGCTTTACACAAATCATTCGTGTTCGTATTTAATGACCACATATGTTACTATAAACAGCAGCTAGCTTCACATACTGTTAACATCTCCCCAAAATAATATCTAGTTATTCACATGCTGCTTTATTTCCAACAATACAAACAAAAGGCATTTAGAAGTGGAGAATAAAGGCGTATAAAGCTACCGTGACCCCAATCTCGATTCTTTAAACATTTCCACTAGGGAGTCACGCGAAAGGTCGATTTGGTTCGTCTAACGGAGACAAGGATGGCAGTGCTGTCGCGTTATAATAGGACGATTGATTATATTTTAAAGGCAGGCATGGCCCGTTTTAGCTTTCGACCAGCCACATTTCAATTAAGGGAACGTTATGACAGGAACACTAAGGCTTACTGTATTCATTACCATAAAGAAAGTCGATTTCCAAAAGCTTTGCCTGTTGGTATCCATCACACGCAAAGATATACAATGGAACAACACTTTTTGATAGGTCGGTGAACCTGACACATGCTTGCCAATAGCAATAGACCACTCTTGATCCCAGCAGAGGCCGCTTGCATATTTGCTGTGACATATGATTTACTCCCTCAAATTAAAAAAAAGCGGCTTGAAGGTTACTCAACGAGTTATTTTTTATTTCACGGAAATTATGTCCACACTTACCTCTTCTTGCTAATTTGTATTGCAAAAGACGTTTACATTGCAGTCACAAAATCTGTTATCGATCGATGCCGAGACGTAACCGTTTTGGACGTTGATATTGCAGTGATATAGCTGTTTGCTTGCGCATTGTATGGCTGGTTGCATCAATCATGTCAATCAAGCCAGCTTTAAACTACCATTAATGTGATATTTCATTTCAATGCCGCGTATATATCAACAAAGCATCGTTACTCCTAATGGGTATTCATGTAATATAACTTCATTGGTAAAAAGACAGAAACATAAACAATGGTCCAACGTTGAACTTCTTATTAATCCCTAACATGACCTCTGGTAACGATTGTGCCCTTAGAGCTCGCCGTAGGTGGATGTTTTTCTAAAAGCAAATGGGCTGATTAATTGTTTCACTTAGGAAACAATAAATGATTTCCTGCTGAATTCTGCTCTCTTACCATATACCAGACAAAGTTGTTAATTGTAGGTGTGTTTTGTAACTTCGAATGCAATTCCTCTATTTTGGAATATCATTTTTTTTTTCTGTTCACAGCACCTTGAACTGTTGATACATAGCAAAACCTTTATTTACCTAAAGTAAGATTTCTTTCACTCAAATAAAGATTCTTTTATTCATGTGTTTAGATGCATCTATGCTTATTAACCAACATACAGGTTGACATTGAAAAAGATGGCCCGGTTGTCAACATGCATGTTGCAAATTTCTTGTATACACTTACTATCGCTTGCCATTTTACAAATATGTTAGATGGTAAACGACTGTATATGTATATTGCTATAAGCTTTTGTTGATTGGTTATAAACACTACTTGGCAATTGGGGTGGCATTGACTTGATGCCAAAAACCATACGAGCATATAGTCAAGAGTTGATAAAAAGTCAATGATTGGTAGATTACTCTCGTTAACGGTTAAAAACTGCCAGGGCAAGAATGTTGCATTTTCCGTTCATCGATGATGACAAACTACTCGATAAAGCACTACATATAAATGCAATGTGATGAGATAACACGTAGCCATCACCAAGGATCCGATGAAACTGTCTTCCATTGCGGCATCTTTTCTATGAGTCAGGTAGGTTGCGAGGAGTTTACATCGGACTGTTTGACCAAATTGCACATCAGTGAAAGCAATCTCTCGGAGAGGCTCAAAAGAGCGCTCAAAGATAATCCAGAGCAGGAAGCCGTTTATCTGTTGCCCTTTACGAAACTGTATGACACTTAAGCTATTACTAGTTATGCACTGAGTGTCTTACAAACATACAGTTGAGGGTTCTCAAACTAAAATCTGGCAGTAACGCAAGTTCAAATGTGCTGGCTTAGAACAAGTATACTTATTTTGCTTGGTCTTTAAAAAACGATTAACTAAGCCAGTTAATCATACTTCTCGTCATTTATTTGGTAACATTATTGGTAGAAATGATGTACATTAGATTGTAGCGTTATTAGCCACACAGTTAAGTAATATACAAAGATCATATTAACACATACACTTATGTTAAATATTTCTTCCACTGATTATTTTAACTGCTGCACTTTTACAAACATCCTCATAGTTCACATGTTAACTTCTCCTCTGTCAATATTGCCAAAAACATCAATATGGTAACAAAGAGATATTGGTTAAATAAAAGGTGCTGTCACAAAGACTCCGGCTAACTGCGGTAAATGTCTCGACTTACAAAATGTATCATCGTTTTATCTCGCTTTTGTTATCCAGTTATAGTCGCCTTATCTCCATTTTGTTAGGGATGTATTGACAAAAGCTCATTTTATATGAATAAAGGCAGGGTTGGAGGTCGATTAAGACATAGTGGAAAAATATCAGCATATAAGATACGATTACAAGGGTTCCGAAAATCTGAGATGTGACGAAACTGTGAAGTCTATTTACTGCCGCTTGAAGGTGATTCAAAGATCACTTCGTTATCAAAGGAAACAGAATTATTCAGAGGCCGTTTCAAACAAATGGCTGTGTATATCGTTATGAATTCCGTATTCATTTGGACTAGATTGAAGTCTTCCCTGTCTGCTCATCATTCACAAGCTTGCTCTTTCTTTTTATTGAACTACATATTTACACTCTCTCTCTTAGAAAGCAAGTTTTGTTTCGAATAAAAAAAATTACTAATAAGTGTTCCAACTATGCAGTTCTTACACGTTTAACAGCAGATGTGATTTGATCACATAAACGCCATTGCTTTAAATTCCATTGGCAAACAAAGTGATCCATAGCGTTTAACAAAGAAGCACCTCAAATGAATTTCCTTTAACAGAAGATACATAAACTTCGATCGACAGAAGGCGTGAAAGGCGTTTACATATATTGTGAGCCTCTGACTAGAATTATGAACGTTGCATTACAGTGATTAACATCAGCAAACCTTAATCTTACTGCTTCAAAAGCATTGTCCCATTTGCAAAGGGGGATGCATACAACTTGATGGTAAATGACGGTTAAGAACAGACGAGGAGCACATTAGCAAATGTATACATGGATAAGTGATAAGAACCGATATTGCTTCTGCTGATACCGTCGTTATTTCAGCCTTCAATTTGTTTTAATGAGAGGTCTCAATATCTGTCTTCATTCCTGGAACGGCAGGCAAAAATATGGTTAGTCTAGCAAACAGGCGATATTGTTTATACCGTATTCTTTGTACTAGATTAGAAATTATAAAACACGTCTACATAAATGGCGTAGTGTCAGTTTGGCTAGAGCAGATCAGACATATGTGTATCTGCGCCAGCTGGACTGCTGAATTGCGTTCCAGGCGATAACTGCCATGTTCGTCCTCCCATTACTGCTAAACAGCAGATAAGACGGTTTTGTTTTTGTGCCGCTGTCAATTGCCTGATCTACATGGCCAATCAAATAAAATCAACAATTACATTTAACCCTGTAAATCAATGAGGTGTTGAGCTCTGATTTTCATAGATTGTCTGACTATAACCATGCATCAACATTGCGTCAGTCTCCCTAATTATATCTAATCAACGCATATGC
The DNA here is from genome assembly GCA_034190875.2 of Urechis unicinctus. Lineage (NCBI taxonomy): Eukaryota > Metazoa > Annelida > Polychaeta > Xenopneusta > Urechidae > Urechis > Urechis unicinctus. Next base: position 22,193,234 of record CM067357.1, read on the forward strand.
ACAAGGATAATTTGTAAATGCATAAAAAGGTTTCCTCCTTTTACTGATTATTTTTAAGAATGCGAGTTGAGGTGGAAAAAAAATATTTTGTACGGCACCTCTAACGCCTTGCTATGCGCAAGTAAAACACGTACAAGCAGTAACAAATTGAAATACGGCGATTGACCTAATATTGGTCGTTATACGAAGCGTGGTTTGCCGGATAGAACCATACAATGTGATATTGATTGCGGACGGCAATTGTTTAGTGATAATTCCTCGAGGTAAGAAGAGCACAGCCACTGTCAAACATATCAATCTCTTTTGAGTTATAAATAGCTCTGTTACTGCCCATTTTGCTGCTGCCATGCCTAGTTACACTACTGCTTCTTTAAATACTGGCATATCACAAAGAACTTGTGACATATCTACATTATATTTAGAAGAGAATATCACGGATAACTGGAATGATACCGCACTGCACAGAACGATATGACCATTTATAGATATATAGAGAGAGAGATAGATATATAGAGAGAGAGAGATATAGAGAGAGATATAGAGAGAGAGAGAGAGATATCTAGATATAGAGAGATAGAAGAGAGAGATAGGATCTATATAGATATCTATATATATATATATATATATATATCTCTCTATATATATATATATCTCGTCTATATAAATACATAAATATATATCTCTCTCTATATTTATATATATATATATTATATATGTGTATATATATAAATATATATATACATGTACATGTAGTATCTATATATGCATCTATATATATATATATATATTTGTATGTATATATATATACATCTGTATATATGTCTCTATATATATATATATATATATCTCTATATATATATATATATCTATTATATGTATCTATATATATATATATCTCTCTATATATATATATATATATATATATATATGACAGTTCAAAAAAAATTGTGAGCACCTAGCGAACGGAGAGCAAACAAATACCATGTGAACCTAATATATACCAAAATGGTGGACATCGCATCAGGATTTCTCGGGAAATCTTTATCAAATATCATTTCTTTAATTACCGCATAACAAACATATATTTTCACAGGCTGTTGATTTATGTTGTTTTCTAGATTCTAAATCCCCAAAAACATTCAAAACACATTGCCTTTCGCGCGGAAATTGAAGATTCAGTACGGCATCTTAAATATTAAATATTACCTGTCGCCAGTGGCTAGGGGCTATTAAGACAATAATTCGGGCTAATATTTGTTCCAGAATATTGGATGCTAATGGCCCGATAGGTCTATTAGGTATAGATACTGAGAGACAGCGACGGAAATACATTTCTAATGGATGCGCTCCAAAGTCAAGGTGTGCACCGACTTCAGCCATTCAGCGCGTCTTTTAAGAAAAGGGAACGAGAAATTTCTTTAACAGGCAATCAGAACGTTTCTTGTTTGTGATATTACGTGGGGTTTCTTGTATGCATTTGAATTCTAATGAACAGTACATGAACAGAATCTCTGGGGCTTTAAATGTTGTATCGCACAGTTAAAAACCAATGTGGCATATCTCTTAGCACTCACATTACCTCGCATTGAGGCTTGTATTATTGATATCAGAAAAAATAAGGCGCTGCTGCCCCTTTCACCAGATGGCTGATTGCAAAATACCCCCATTTAATTTAACCGATTTATTGGCGTCGCCATAGGGGATTAAGCTGAGAACACCACTTATGGTATATCTGTAATAAAGCTGTTAACATGTCCTCTCTCATTTTCAGCAAATGGATACGCTCTTTAAACGATAATTGAATAACGTGCTAATTATTGGAAATTATCTTAAATGGGCGATCGTTTGCGAGTTTTTGTAGAACCCATTCAGAATACCCAGTTATTTAGTTTTGATTGGGAGCCAATTGTAAGAGGTGCAATATGCTTTGATACCTGTCATTTTTCCTTTGAACTTGCAAAAAGTTTCAAATTAAGCAATTTGATGATTTTTGTTATCACCGATGAATCCATGAAAAGTGATTCAAGAGTTTTATGTTTGAAATTTTTAAGGTATGCTTTATTAAAGGACAAAAGTTAAATTTAGTTAGCAATGCTGGTAATGGGAATTCCTTGGGTTTGTTTACGCCATGATTATAAATATTGTGCAAATTTGAGATGCAATCCGCCTATCTTATTGTTTCACTTATTGTTGCAGCTGTGTAATGCAATAATAAGCCAGCAAGCAGACTTTGTTTTCTGGAAGCACGTTAATCAAGTTGATGTCAGATAAACCCCTTGAAATATTCGCATATGAGCTCTCTGAAACTTGATATATCAGTAATCGTCCGAAGTCAATTAAACACTTAGCCATCTCAGCGGTTTGAAAATTAACTTTGATATTCAAGATTCTCTAATCCCTTAACTATATGATATATCATCACAGTAGTCGTTGCTAGCAAGCAGTTGCGAGAGAGGATATATTTACAGATTTTGGGTATCTTTTGTTAAAATCTCACATCAATCCTGAAAACTTAGATCACCTGACTCCACTAAACGACGCGCAACGACATTTGAAATATGTCAAACTTACTTAATTTCTATAGAGAAAACCAGACGCTCAGTAGCCAAAATGAAGGAATATGTACGACCGAAGGGATGCAGCCCATGTTTAAGTAGTAGGATTTGCATGGGTTGTCTATTTCATTAATGGTTGTCTTTCAATAGTATCGCCGTGGTAAATGCTGTAGCAATGCTGTGTAAAGTCCCATATTTTTGTGGGTTTAATGAACATTTTTAATTGCATGTACCGATCACGTGCATAATAAATCTATCCGCACGTTTATTGTAATTTAAGCTTGGTCGGAGTAGCAAGTGACTGGTGATTCTGATTGACCGTCATCTAAAAGCTGATTGACATGTTGTCTCAACGCATGATTGACTTCAAGTGTCTTGCGATCTTTTCAAGGTTAAACAATATGACCAAAATGGTCACTGGACTACGAGTTGGCTCTTGTTTTTAAGCACTTCTTCGAGAACGGTACTTGTAGGGAGATATTCACAGCTGCATGCAATGTCGCATTCTTAATGTTCGCATGGCCTCTTCTGATTATAAATAACAGGGGTTATGTGACTTTTCAGACTAGAACAGATTTATGAACGCCATCGGTAGATTGCACATAAAGTCAACTTGCACGGATGTAGTGAATGCTTTGTTCAGTTTAACTATCTCTCAACACTCCAAGTTTACTCATGTGGTATCACATATATGATGTGACAGCTCAGTTTATGACGAAATAATGTGTAATCCTTTACATGTCTAGCTTTGCCTGTCGTCTGCATTCTTCTAATAATCTATGAAATGAATTCATGCTCGTTATTTGCAATATTGACCGAACATGATTAAATGTTGTCGCGTTGACGCATGATTCCCAAGGGCGCATATTAGGCATCACAAAATAAGGAACAGGTAATCTTTATATCAAAAAGTTACATCTTCGGTGGGTTACTACCCACCGAACGACGTCACCAGCACTCAGAGGCTCAGTGTGTGTTGATGTTTGCCAACGCACGTATTCGTCCAAATCATGCTATTTTTGATCTCCTGTACTAAACCGGTAATTGACATATGTGTAGACGGAACAACATTAACTGATTAGGTGCAAAGCATGAATCATGTCAATGATCCCCCATTGAGCCAGTCTAGTAGGATTATACTGACAAATACATTAGCTATATATTCAAACTTATTTGAAGCATCTACGAGACATCCAATCAGCATCACAAAGGCAATCATTGATCATGCATTAGTTTATTATTGTGTCATGTAACTTGTATCGTGATAATTTTCCTCGAATCATATGGCTATTACCTTTTGCTGATTGGTTATGAACACTATTTGGCAAGTTCGGTGGCCTTAAACGGATACCAAAAACAGCAAGTGCAGGTAGTCCAGAGTTGGAAAAATATCAATGCTGGGCAGATTACTCTCGTTAATGGCTAAAATCTGCCTTGGCAAGCATGTTACATTTTCCGTTCATCGATGATGACAAACCACTCGGAATATCACCTCGTATAAATACCATGTGATGAGATAACATATAGTCATTACCAAGGATCCGATGAAACTGTCTTCCATTGATGAATCTTTTCTATGAGTCATATATAGTTCCTTATCGGTAGGTTGCGAGGTTTCTACATCGGACTGCGTGACTGAATTGCTCATCAGTGAAAGCAATCTCTCGGAGAGGCTCAAAAGAGCGCTCAAAGATAATCCAGAGCAGGAAGCCGTTTATCTGTTGCCCTTTACGATTAGCCACACAGTTAAGTAATATACAAAGATCATATTAACACATACACTTATGTTAAATATTTCTTCCACTGATTATTTTAACTGCTGCACTTTTACAAACATCCTCATAGTTCACATGTTAACTTCTCCTCTGTCAATATTGCCAAAAACATCAATATGGTAACAAAGAGATATTGGTTAAATAAAAGGTGCTGTCACACAAGACTCTCCGGCTAACTGCGGTAAATGTCTCGACTTACAAAATGTATCATCGTTTTATCTCGCTTTTGTTATCCAGTTATAGTCGCCTTATCTCCATTTTGTTAGGGATGTATTGACAAAAGCTCATTTTATATGAATAAAGGCAGGGTTGGAGGTCGATTAAGACATAGTGGAAAAATATCAGCATATAAGATACGATTACAAGGGTTCCGAAAATCTGAGATGTGACGAAACTGTGAAGTCTATTTACTGCCGCTTGAAGGTGATTCAAAGATCACTTCGTTATCAAAGGAAACAGAATTATTCAGAGGCCGTTTCAAACAAATGGCTGTGTATATCGTTATGAATTCCGTATTCATTTGGACTAGATTGAAGTCTTCCCTGTCTGCTCATCATTCACAAGCTTGCTCTTTCTTTTTATTGAACTACATATTTACACTCTCTCTCTTAGAAAGCAAGTTTTGTTTCGAATAAAAAAAATTACTAATAAGTGTTCCAACTATGCAGTTCTTACACGTTTAACAGCAGATGTGATTTGATCACATAAACGCCATTGCTTTAAATTCCATTGGCAAACAAAGTGATCCATAGCGTTTAACAAAGAAGCACCTCAAACAAATTTCCGTTGATAGAAGAAACATAAACTTCGATCGACAGATGGCGTGAAAGGCGTTTACATATATTGTGAGCCTCTGACTAGAATTATGAACGTTGCATTACAGTGATTAACATCAACAAACCTTAATCTTACTGCTTCAAAAGCATTGTCCCATTTGCAAAGGGGGATGCATACAACTTGATGGTAAATGACGGTTAAGAACAGACGAGGAGCACATTAGCAAATGTATACATGGATAAGTGATAAGAACCGATATTGCTTCTGCTGATACCGTCGTTATTTCAGCCTTCAATTTGTTTGACTGAGAGGTCTCAATATCTGTCTTCATTCCTGGAACGGCAGGCAAAAATATGGTTAGTCTAGCAAACAGGCGATATTGTTTATACCGTATTCTTTGTACTAGATTAGAAATTATAAAACACGTCTACATAAATGGCGTAGTGTCAGTTTGGCTAGAGCAGATCAGACATATGTGTATCTGCGCCAGCTGGACTGCTGAATTGCGTTCCAGGCGATAACTGCCATGTTCGTCCTCCCATTACTGCTAAACAGCAGATAAGACGGTTTTGTTTTTGTGCCGCTGTCAATTGCCTGATCTACATGGCCAATCAAATAAAATCAACAATTACATTTAACCCTGTAAATCAATGAGGTGTTGAGCTCTGATTTTCATAGATTGTCTGACTATAACCATGCATCAACATTGCGTCAGTCTCCCTAATTATATCTAATCAACGCATATGCACAAGGATAATTTGTAAATGCATAAAAAGGTTTCCTCCTTTTACTGATTATTTTTAAGAATGCGAGTTGAGGTGGAAAAAACTATTTTGTACGGCACCTCTAACGCCTTGCTATGCGCAAGTAAAACACGTACAAGCAGTAACAAATTGAAATACGGCGATTGACCTAATATTGGTCGTTATACGAAGCGTGGTTTGCCGGATAGAACCATACAATGTGATATTGATTGCGGACGGCAATTGTTTAGTGATAATTCCTCGAGGTAAGAAGAGTACAGCCACTGTCAAACATATCAATCTCTTTTGAGTTATAAATAGCTCTGTTACTGCCCATTTTGCTGCTGCCATGCCTAGTTACACTACTGCTTCTTTAAAAAATGGCATATCACAAAGAACTTGTGACATATCTACATTATATTTAGAAGAGAATATCACGGATAACTGGAATGATACCGCACTGCACAGAACGATATGACCATTTATATATATATATATATATATATATATATATATATATATATATATATATAGATATATACTATATATATATATATATATATATATATATATATATATATATATATATCTCTATAGAGTCTGTATGATATATATATATCTATATATATGGATGTACTATATCTATATATATATGTATATATAAAGACATAAATATATATATATCTCTTTATATATATCTCTATTATATATATGTGTATATATATAAAATATATATACATGTACATATATCTATATATGCCTTCCTATATATATATATATATATATTTGTATGTCTATATATATACATATGTATATATGTATATATCTATATATATATCTATATCTCTCTCTCTCTAGATCTATCTCTCTATGTCTCTATATATATATATATATCTCTATCTATATATATATATATATATATATGACAGTTCAAAAAAAATTGTGAGCACCTAGCGAACGGAGAGCAAACAAATACCATGTGAACCTTCAAAACACATTGCCTTTCGCGCGGAAATTGAAGATTCAGTACGGCATCTTAAATATTAAATATTACCTGTCGCCAGTGGCTAGGGGCTATTAAGACAATAATTCGGGCTAATATTTGTTCCAGAATATTGGATGCTAATGGCCCGATAGGTCTATTAGGTATAGATACTGAGAGACAGCGACGGAAATACATTTCTAATGGATGCGCTCCAAAGTCAAGGTGTGCACCGACTTCAGCCATTCAGCGCGTCTTTTAAGAAAAGGGAACGAGAAATTTTCTTTAACAGGCAATCAGAACGTTTCTTGTTTGTGATATTACGTGGGGTTTCTTGTATGCATTTGAATTCTAATGAACAGTACATGAACAGAATCTCTGGGGCTTTAAATGTTGTATCGCACAGTTTAAAACCAATGTGGCATATCTCTTAGCACTCACATTACCTCGCATTGAGGCTTGTATTATTGATTTCAGAAAAAATAAGGCGCTGCTGCCCCTTTCATCAGATGGCTGATTGCAAAATACCCCCATTTAATTTAATCAATTTATTGGCGTCGCCATAGGGGTTTAAGCTGAGAACACCACTTATGGTATATCTGTAATAAAGCTGTTAACATGTCCTCTCTCATTTTCAGCAAATGAATACGCTCTTTGAACGATAATTGAATAACGTGCTAATTATTGGAAATTATCTTAAATGGGCGATCGTTTGCGAGTTTTTGTAGAACCCATTCAGAATACCCAGATAGCCAGTTATTTAGTTTTGATTGGGAGCCAATTGTGAGAGGCGCAATATGCTTTGATACCTGTCATGTTTCCTTTGATCTTGCAAAAAGTTTCAAATTAAGCAATTTGAAGATTTTTGTTATCACTGATAAATCCATGAAAAGTGATTCTAGAGTTTTATGTTTTAAATTTTTAAGGTATGCTTTATTAAAGGACAAAAGTCAAATTTAGTTAGCAATGCTGGTAATGGGAATTCCTTGGGTTTGTTTACGCCATGATTATAAATATTTGTGCAAATTTGAGATACAATCCGCCTCTCTTATTGTTTCACTTATTGTTGCAGCTGTGTAATGCATTAATAAGCCAGCAAGCAGGCTTTGTTTTCTGGAAGCACGTTAATCAAGTTGATGTCAGATAAACCCCTTGAAATATTCGCATATGAGCTCTCTGAAACTTGATATATCAGTAATCGTCCGAAGTCAATTAAACACTTAGCCATCCCAGCGGTTTGAAAATTAACTTTGATATTCAATATTCTCTGTTCCCTTAAATATATGATGTATCATCACAGTAGTCGTTGCTAGCAAGCAGTTGCGAGAGAGGATATATTTACAGACTTTGGGCATCTTTTGTTAAAATCTCACATCTATCCTGAAAACTTAGATCACCTGACTGCGCTAAACGACGCACAACGACATTTGAAATATGTCAAACTTACTTAATTTCTATAGAGAAAAAAGAAGCTCAGTAGCCAAAATGAAGGAATATGTACGACCGAAGGGATGCAGCCCATGTTTAAGTAGTAGGATTCGCATGGGTTGTCTATTTTATTAATGGTTGTCTTTCAATCGTATCGCCGTGGTAAATGCTGTAGCAATGCTGTGTAAAGTCCCATATATTTGTGGGTTTAATGAACATTTTTAATTGCATGTACCGATCTCGTGCATAATAAATCTATCCGCACGTTTATTGTAATTTAAGCTTGGTCAGAGTAGCAAGTGACTGGTGATTCTGATTGACCGTCATCTAGAAGTTGATTGACATGTTGTCTCAACGCATGATTGACTTCAAGTGTCTTGCGATCTTTTCAAGGTTAAACAATATGACCAAAATGGCCACTGGACTACGAGTTGGCTCTTGTCTTTAAGCACTTCTTAGAGAACGGTACTTGTAGGGAGATATTCACAGCTGCATGCGATGTCGCATTCTTAATGTTCTCATGGCCTCTTCTGATTATAAATAACAGGGGTTATGTGACTTTTAAGACTAGAACAGATTTATGAACGCCATCGGTAGATTGCACATAAAGTCAACTTGCACGGATGTAGTGAATGCTTTGTTCAGTTTAACTATCTCTCAACACTCCAAGTTTACTCATGTGGTATCACATATACGATGTGACAGCTCAGTTTATGACGAAATAATGTGTAATCCTTTACATGTCTAGCTTTGCCTGTCGTCTGCATTCTTCTTATAATCTATGAAATGAATTCATGCTCGTTAGTTGCAATATTGACCGAACATGATTAAATGTTGTCGCATTGACGCATGATTCCCAAGGACGCATATTAGGCATCACAAAATAAGGAACATGTAATCTTTATATCAAAAAGTTACATCTTCGGTGGGTTACAACCACCAAAGGACGTCACCAGCACTCAGAGGCGCAGTGTATGTTGATGTTTGCCAACGCACATTAACCGGGGAATCGTATTCGTCCAAAACATGCTATTTTTGATCTCCTGTACTTAACCGGTAAATGACATATGTGTAGACGGAACAACATTAACTGATTAGGTGCAAAGCATGAATCATGTCAATGATCCCCCATTGAGCCAGTCTAGATTTATACTGACAAATACATTAGCTATATATTCAAACTTATTGAAGCATCTACGAGACATCCAATCAGCATCACAAAGACAATCATCGATCATGCATTAGTTTATTATTGTGTCATGTAACTTGTATCGTGATAATTTTCCTCGAATCATATAGCTATTACCTTTTGCTGATTGGTTATGAACACTATTTGGCAAGTTCGGTGGCCTTAAACTGATACCAAAAACAGCAAGTGCAGGTAGTCCAGAGTTGGAAAAATATCAATGCTGGGCAGATTACTCTCGTTAATGGCTAAAACCTGCCTTGGCAAGCATGTTACATTTTCCGTTCATCGATGATGACAAACCACTCGGAATATCACCTCGTATAAATACCATGTGATGAGATAGCATATAGCAATTAACAAGGATCCGATGAGACTGTCTTCCATTGATGAATCTTTTCTATGAGTCATATATAGTTCCTTATCAGGTAGGTTGCGAGGAGTTTACATCGGACTGCGTGACTGAATTGCTCATCAGTGAAAGCGCTCAAAGATAATCCAGAGCAGGAAACCGTTTATCTGTTGCCTTTTACGTCATTGTGTGACACTTAAGCTATTACTGGTTATACACCTAATGTCTTACAAAAATACAGTTGCGGGTTCTCAAAGTAAAATCTGGCAGTAACGCAAGTTCAAATGTGCAAGATATCTGTTACATAACAAGTTTACTTTTTGGCATGGTCTTTAGAAAACGATTCACTGATCGATTGGATATGCTGCCATGAATATATTACTGTGTCTTGAAAACGTGTTTGCTTCGTTCACAACAAATTATTCTCTGATACAAAATCCAATGTTGTTATATCAAGTCAATTTGTGGCTAACTATTTACAATAGAGAGCACTTCTGCAAATCCGGATTCGGCTGCCAAATCATTTCGGAACCGTTGGATTCACATATATTATGTACCTGTAAAGATGAAATAGCAAAACAGATAGATTGATGAATATTTCTCATCGTAAATGCATTACAACAATATCAGACGAAATCCCGTACTTTGTCTTTATGTCCTGGCTGTTCATAGCTCAAGCATTCTTAGTACCGCAATCAATATTTTAACATACTCTGTCTGTAAGTATACATTCTCACGTACATTGCTCACCATATATTCTGGTGATAGGAGCCTTCCAAGTTCCCGCGCTTTATTTGCCGGCCATATGGTTGTTCTCCCAATGAGAGATGATTGCCCGAATGTCTGAGCATCAGCTTGGAAGTGCCAAATAGACCATTCAATGTGAACCCATCATCATGCTCTCTATCCAGAACCACGTGAATGATATACCACTACCATCAAAGTCACGTCACCGTTTGACACATCAGGTGTTGAACCAGGTTATTACGGTTCGCGAAGAACCCAAATATATATTCAATACGACCTGTTAAGGGAGCCTGGTCAGCAGGAATCATTACTCCCGTTTACGCCGTAGAAGCAATAGATAGATAACTAAAGTTTATGATAGTATTTTCTTCTGGAGCATGCCAACGATACAAGCAAGCTACAGCGCAACCAATAATTGAACGAGATGCAAGAAGAAGTCATAATTCAGGTCATCATAAATATACATTAACCACTCATCACGGCCTAACTAACACTTGTGTGACTTCCGCATTCTCTGGGCGTTCAGCCGCATGATGTTCAGAGAGGCAAGCGCAGTTAATTCGATTCATCAGCAATAAATTTCGCGACGCATTTGTTCTTGGCCAATATTGATTATTATGTAACTAGGCGTTGTCTATGGAACCCATGCAATCGCATGGCATCACATAATGGATCGTCTTTGTCCCAAAGTTAAAGGTCCATTTGTCGCCCTGGATATTTCATGAGTTGCGTAACAGTGCCACTGGTAAATATACTAATATAATTTTATTGTAGTCCGACCTATAATAAACCCAAACGTGTATAATATACTCGATGTAGACGGCCTCATTATATAAAAACCAAATTGAAATCGCGTATAGTTGTGGTCGTGGATAGTTAAGAAACGACAAGATGGGCGGTTGAGCTACATATAAGACAATGTGATAAAGCTTGTCACCGTTTTTAAGTGGTGCTTTTGTGTCTATCTGTCTTGGCTTTAGTAATATAGGGACTGCCTCTTGGTGTTTGAGAATTCCATCGTCGATTTTTTACATGTGATTAATACATAGTGAATATTTTCCTTTTCATTGGGCCACTGGTTGATGAATTGTGTTTTCTCACAAAATAACTGAGGCCGGTAAACCTGTTGAAGTTATATATTGAAACAGCAACATGCACGAATGACCGACAAGGCCTTACGCTAACCGCCGTCCGATAGTGCGGGGCTAGTAAGCCCTACAGGACGTCTAAGTAGACGTCCTGCGATGTTCGATCCCGGCGCAAGGTACAAATTCACTTTTCCAAATCAGATACCTTGAACGAATAAAACCTGGTGATTTATATGGTTTCATCGCATGTTTCGATGGTCATAAATAATTTGCACCTATTATCACGAGTGGAAATTTTCAGCTGACAGAGACTACCATTATGGTCGTGAAGGCATCATCGGTGAGCATTTGGCTCTTGACTTTAAGCACTCCCTTTGAGTACAATGATTGTAAGGAGATAAACACATCTGCATGCGATGTCGTATTCTAAATGTCCGCATGGCCTCTCCTGATGATAAATAACATGAGCTATTCGACTTTTCAAAGTGGAACAGGTTAAAGAACGTCATCGGTAGATTACACGTAAAACCAACTTACACAGATGTAGCGAATGATTTGTCCGATTGAACTATTATATTTAAATGCTGTGTTGATTCGGTAATAAACTCAGCAGCTCTGTTACATTTCCTTCGTGTGTTTCGGTGGTCCATCAAATGAGCATAACCGTCGTATATTAAGAAGCATTTTGCGAAGCATTGAATTAAAATTGTCGATCTCTTTCCTGATGGGGTTACAACAGTGAAATTGACAACATAAAGGATTCCGCTGCTATTTAGTGTTTCTATTATGTGTCCTGTTAGCCTAGTTTGGGCTTCTGGCACCATGTAATTTGGTTTAAGTGATAAGGGTTGCCGGAGCATCTTAATGAATCAAAAGGCTGCGACAGCTGATGACACGCTACGCCAATATGCCAAGAAATGATCTTATCCGGAACTATAATTTCGCATCAACATCGTCGGCCGCACATGTGACACACGTTTATACGCAGTTCAGTGCAATGTGGTTGACACTACTACTTTGGGATAAGATTCAGCGGGAGGGGTAGCGAAAGAAGATGGAGATAGGTGTAAAATAAAAGCTTTACGACATTTGCATTTTCATGGTAAACAGAACTTCAATTGTAGCATTGGTGTGTTTCTGGATAAATGAAGTTTACACATGCGCCTTTATTGTTACTTGCATCTCGACCATACGTATTCCTTGTCTAAGTATGTCACAACTAGCTTTTGTACTTCGATAATCGTATACTGATTTCGTCATAATCAGCAGAACGTACGCTTCATTATCAAGAGAACATGCGCTAGTCATTGGCTATATGAGCTTATAGCTACGTAAGAGGGCTCACACTGACCAACTGGATGGGAGCACTTTCCTGAATGGTCAATACGCCCATAGAAAGGGACGCTGCCATAACATCAGCGAATCTGTCAGAAACTGTTGATATAACAAACAATGAACATAATTGGTGTTTAAAATAGACAATATGCTGCGTCAATACCAATAGCATGAGTGAATCCACACTTTTCGTATGCAAGCAAACGGGAACGGATAAGATGAGGTATGATGTAATAGCTATTGTTCATTGATGTAGTTAGATATGCTGATAAGTTTCTGCTGACAAGGTACGGCCGAGGACGATAAACTGTTTTGGTTATTTGATTACTATCAAATGAAGTGTGCAGATTAATCAACAAAGCGGAAAATATGTAAAGGCAGAAGTTAAGAACCACGGGAAATATTTCAGTGTGCATGTTTGTGACGAACTTGAGCAAAGTAAACTTCTGGCCAAAAAGTGACTACACTAGAAAATGTATTTTTTACCTAGATAGATACATTTTGACTCGTGCGTGTTATAAGTGACATGGCTATGCCAACCAAGTTGATCGTCATTTTTCTCGGTTATAACATGTAACGAACTTAATGGCACCGTTAGTTAGGTTTGCGATAATCTTTACTTAACAATTTGTATGAACCCGATACATTATGATTTGCAGCAGAATTCATACAAGTCGGGTGTTACATACGTTAACGTTGATATTAATGCAACTGTCGGTGTTTTGAATATACATGTATCAGCAATAGGTTGTGCCCTCTGGCTCGTAACTGTGCTCGTCAATACCCAATGCGAGGTATCAAGAGAACACTTTATGGTAAAACGCGACAATTTGCAGCATTTGATGTGCGTCAAACTCCCACTGTAAAGTCTTACACCTTGACTTACAAACCCTCATGACGGCCGAATAAGTCACAGGTCTAGATCAAAATATGTACCCACATGCATTATCGGACATTTTGTTCTTCTTAAGCACTGGAAAACGACAAAAAGCACTTTTGTACATGTCTTAGTACTTCGCCTATGACCGTAATACGTGCGTAGAAACACATTTAATGATTATGGACTAATTTCAAATGAAACTTGGTTACCATTTTACGGCTTGGCATTTTTATTTGTCTAACAGCACCAAAAGCAGCAAATCATTTTCTTGTTCATTTGGAGCAAATCTTTATTTCATTTATGCCCATCTGTTAGAATTGATGCAACACTATTTGAAGCTTGTAGCTTGTCTCCGACGATTCGAATAAGCAGATAATGCAATTGCATACGCTAATAATGTAACTCTCTCTCAAAGTTTGGTAAACGTACGTGTTTGTCGTAAGTAGATCACATTGATTATTGTAGATGTGTCAATAACAAATTGTATTCGAGTGTGGCATAAAATTGATTCATTCTAGAGTAACACGATTCAGAACGATGACGAAAGCGTCAACCGTTCGTGTAGGCTTAAACAAACATTTTCCTGACACATTTGTAGGATGACATACTGTTGCAAATGTCCCTACGGTGACCTATAATGTGGCTCCGATGCAAAATAGCGAGGTGCCGACGGCAACAACTGAAATGAAGTCTAACGCACAAGCTGGCATCGCAAAGACGAAGCAGTTTATTATAAAACAAATGTTTTGCGAGTTTTATAATAGCAGGGAACATTGTGGATTATACCACAAATACTTCAACCACCGTTGCCTGTTATTCTGACTGGGATCACGGTAATAACCGTCTGCACATCCTCGAATCTGTTTATAGATAGCACAGACATCGCACAGACGGATTGATAGCTGAAGAGCATTTATCATTCAGTAATCAAGCGAGCATACAAATCCCATATTTAAAACACTATGTCATTGTTTTGTCTATGCATTTAGCTTTTACTATTGGTTGAGACTAGTGGGAGTAATTACGCATATTATATCGTGTTGCCAATAAATGACCCTGCTAAATTCAATACGACAGTATCTATTTTAAATTTGAGTTCATGTGACTTTATGTTTTCTCGCGGCAGAGATCCTATGGGGAAAAATGGATTACCAGAAGCTTTTTATCAACGAAACGTTACATCAGGTTTGGCAGACAAAAGCCTTTCGTGCTTATGGTTTTATTTGATGAAATGTGGTCGTCTTAATGGCATTACACGTCGTGTATAAACAAGATTAAGGCTACCATTAGGTTTCATGCCAACAAGTGGATGGGGATCAGGGATTGTAGCAGTTTTTCACAGTGCTTGAAATACATTTGTATGACTTATACGACTAATCACCGTCGGTAACCCGATGAAGCGATACAGCCTAATGATCAGAACCGCAATTGATTGGGCTGTAGTGCCACATTTATTTCATAGTCGGTTACCTGATGAAGCGTAACGGTCTAATGATCAAAGCCGAAATTGATTGCGCTGTAGCGCCATATTTGGTTCAAAACCAGTGACCCAATGAAGCGTTACAGTCTAATGATCCAAACGCCACATGTAGCGCCACATTTAAACCGTAATTGTTTCTGAACGGAACATTTCTACAGCGTGAACGCGTCATTTTGTGGAACTGTACGTTGAAAAGTTGGTCTCTATGTCCTCTTCGAAGAGCCAAGCTCTAAGTCGCTATTGTGCAAATCCTATGCACTGTACATCGTAAGTGACTTGAAATTGAGCCTGGAGCGAATGTTGAAGATATAATTATCTCAAAAAGTATATAACGTGCTCCAAAAATATATTGTAAATATTTGCACCCAGCATAGGTGTTGGTTCGACAAAGAGTATTATAAACATTATATGTTGGCACCGGGCTGGACCATTTCCATAGGAACGAGCAGTAGTGAACCATCACGTAACTGCATGCATGTATGAAATTGAAGGGCTTGTATTCTTTGACGCAATATTATCATTCTGTAATATTCACTCAATGGGTCATGTTACAATATATTGAGCGCCACTCATGTCGCACAGAACTCTTTCGGTTGCATATTTGTTATGAAAATGTTGACAAACTTTAAAAACATGGATTGCTGGATAGTTGGTGGCTCCATAGGTATATTGCTATGGGGTAATGAGTAATGAGGCGCTGGAGAAGTATCCTAAAATACAATCAGTTGAGAAAATCATCACTTGGTTTTGCAAAGAACATTGAATTGATTTTTGAAACGGCTAAGTGAGATTGCATGGATTGTTGCTAAAAGTTAAATTGACCAGGAATTATACAACATTATGCTGAAAGTGTTTACTCCTTAATAGTTCCTTATCCTATGTTGTTCACAGTTGTTATAATGTCAATGTGATGTTAACTTGATGCATTAAATAATCATCACCTATAAAAACATCAATTGCTAGATATAAATATGGTGTGCACTTTATGAGGGACGTGTTATATCCGACTTTATAATGTGAATCAGAGAGGTGGAATTTTTCTATTCAATTATTATTGGTGGTGATCTAGATGCTGCTCTTTGTACAACGTGTGGTTGAATGTCAAGCAATAGATTTGCTATAGTTAATCATGCGTATTAAACGATAAATTACTCGCTAAGAGTGTGTAGTTTAAGATTCAACTTGTTCAAACATATCTAACCGCAGGCATTGGGTTCCTGGTGCCTGCAATCGACAGGGCTCACCTCGTCGCTCCATGGCGTCGCGAACGGGGCGTCTAATGTCATCACCGTACGCGAAACACGTACCTCGTACCCCCTACATCCCTTCAATCACCCACCACATTCATGTTCGTAGCCTCAACATGATCTTCTCTGTTTGATTGTTGGTCCCGAGAGACCCGCAAGATTTTCGCAAGCGAGCCGGCCGGCAATCACACGGTCCCTGTACCCAGTAGGTCGGTTTACTGATAGACTTGGTAACACAATATCTATTCCAAAAAGCATGCTAAAATCATCGTGCAAAAATTAGGCGATAGGAAACGTGTGTAATTTGTTGTAATTTTATCAAGATAAAGATTTGTACTTTGCCGATTAAACTCCATGACTGTTATCTGTCGATTCCATGATAATTGATACTACTGTGGCGTTTAATGCCCAGATGGCGTTCTACCTTGAATCTAGTGCCCATGTTAAGCAAGAGCTTAGTAGATTCGTGCAAGGATAATGACATGGCATCCCTCAACATTCTGATTTGGGATCCTGGAAATCGACTTGGCTATTCATAATATCTAACTCTATTTGTTTGAGAGAGCCTAAAAAGACAACGAGACATTTAAGCAGGAGCAATTCTCTTATAAAACCAGCTGCAGTAAGGGAGCACGTCATTGCTAGCTCGTGTTTTACCCCAATAAAGAACGCCTTGCATTGTGCCATACAGTACAATATGGGATGATATATTGAAATTGTATTGTGTACTCCCAAACTATGTATTTCGATTACATTTTTGTAAACACAGATCAAACCAAAATGCCAATAACACACATCGAACACTTAATGACGAGCATAATTGCACACACATTTGACGACCCATTCCATGCTAACACGTGGGTTTTTTTGTTGCGTACTGTTGAGAGGCCAATAATCCGAAGCATGGAATGAGACACGCATTTTATTCCGCTTTGCATCACGTACCATAACCAAACCTGCGGAATTATAGAATCAGACAAAAAATATAAAACAACCGGTACTTTGCCTAGCTTTAAGCAATATAAATGTTGCCTCAATGAGCCTTTATAATTATTTTGGCAATAAACATATAATTATTTGTGAATGATATCAACAAATATACTAACGGGAATGTGCAGGCTCTGCTATCATGATACAGTAGGAGAGTTGCGATTGATTAGGAGATACTTTTGAATCAGCACCATGTGTGCCCATTTAATGCCTGTTCACAAACGATTTGGTGTGCAAATACTGTTTTGCAATGGACATAGATGGTGGTACTTGGATATGCGCATCAGGGATGGTCGCTCCCTCACTATTTCCATCTAGATAAATCTGACAGTTTGTGCTTTACATTGCTCCTCAATGTTCTGGCTGTGAGATAGTTATTAATACTTCCCGCAAATAACCAGTAACAATAGCCACACGTGATACATCAAAGCATCGTTCGATTGTCGAATTGCGACTGCAATATATATTTTGCCTATGCTTCCAATTAGAACTACCTTTAAGTGGGAACACAATATCTCTGACATCTAACATAACTTTTGATCACGTTTATCATATTTTGAAAATCAAATGGTCTTTGATTATACATTATGGCCAAGCAAAAAGCTAAAATCTCGACGACATGTCGTCTAAGTGCTTGGCAAGTTAATCCATTGTTGATACACTTGATGCAAATATAGAGATTTATCAATGTTCCATTTTCGTTCAGGTCGTAACTTGTGCCAGGTGCCAAGTCGTTTGCGAATTGCCTTTCTCCTTAGCGCATATTTGTAATGTAGGTGCTCCATTCCATGATGCTCTGATCATTGAAGTATGGCCGGCTAGAAGCTCGTTAATGCATGCAATACATTTCTTCCTTAACAAACCAAAAACAACGGCTATGGTCGAACATGATACCAGTGTTCAAAATCTGATCTTTGGAATATAATATTTAACCAGCATAATAAGATGAATTTTTAGCAAATGCAGTATATGCATTAACTATGAAAAGCGCTGTTATCACATTTCCATAATTAGCTATATTCATTACAATGATACAACCACAATTTTAGCCACAAATAACGTGATGTATATGTTGCTGGATTCATCCGTTAATTGTTCGTCAACCCATTGGTACGGTCAAAGATAGTCAACCCGTTTAGCGATTGGTCGTGTAAGTCATACAAATGTATTTTATAACTGCTATAATCACTGATCCCCACCTAGTTGCTAGCATGACACCTAATGGTAGCTTTAACATAGTTTATACACACCGCGTGATGCCATTTAGACAACCATATTTCATCAGATAAAATTATAAGCACAAAAGTTTTTGTCAGCCGACTTCGATGTAACATTTCAATGATGAAAAGCTTCTTGTAATCAATTCCTCCCCATAACATCTCTGCCGCGAGAAAACACGAAGTCGCATGAACTCAACTATGAAATAAATATTTTCTTATCGAATTTAGCAGGGACATTTATTGGCGATTTTATTCAAGCATCAATATGCATAATTACCTTAACCAATAGTACGTTACATCATTATGGTTATAGGTGAAATAATCAAGAAGACAACAGGTGCTTTTCGCCCATTGTTCAATGATCAAGAGGGAAAAATGTCCAATGATACAGGATGGTATATATTTTGATCTAGACCTTCAACCGTTGCCTGCTAAGCACCTATTTTATTACGTCTTTGCGTGGGTTTGTTTGTAGAGGTGTCAATATTTACAGTTTGGCGCACATGAAATGCTGCGATATTAATGAGGCTTTGCTTTGCAAGCACCCTTAACGTTATGCGTCATGCATGTCGCGTTTCACCATTAACTGTTATCTTGATACGTTGGATTGAGCATTGACGAGCACAGGTATGAGCCATTGGACACAACCTTTTATTGCTCGTTACGAATAGTAACCGCTGTACATACATTGCACTCTGCAATACAAAACGGAGAGCGGACCCTCATCCTATCAGTTTGAATAGGTCATTGATGAACATTCTAACACTCCCTCAAGTCATTTTCATAGTGCTTGGTTTTACCGCTGGTTTAAACTGCACAAAAAAACACAAGTTGAGCAGTATTTATTCCTACTTATGATTAAGAATAATTACACAAAAATATACAGATCCTGTTTAATTATTGAATATACAGGATTATGTCAGCAGTCGACTGTAACATTTACAACAAGCGACACATAATTGGTGATGTTGTGCAATGATTAAGCTGTGTTAGACAGCAAGGTAATCATGACTAATGGCACATATAGAGTCATAACCGTAAGTGATATGCATTTAAATGGGAATCGGATTTGATGTATATTTCGACACTGGACACGTTGGCATCCGCATGTTTTTACCACAGCGCGACCTCTTAGGTACTGATTGATTTTCAAATCAAAAGGGAGTAAACAGTACTATGGGTCATGAGAAAAGGTTAGGCAGAGCAACCATAATAATGTGCACGTTCATCACTTGTAAGTTCTTCCTCAAAGTATATCTATAGTTCTTCTTGTATTTGTGAATCAACCTCAGTCATAAAGCAAACTGCTACTTCTGCAGTTTGGCTAACAGAGTATGATTGAATATCATAGACACACGCCGCAGAGATTTAGACAGCAAGTTTATGCCGTTGGATGCCAAATATTATCTAATGAACGGGATGTATTTGACAGAATTTATTGAATTTTTTCAAAAACCAGTGAAATGTTATTGCGCTTTTTTGATGCCTTATCTCGTAGACAGCTGATACGCTTGCGGCCTGTATGTCGCAATTCGCATATAAAGAATAACATAGTTAACTGCCTGTATACGATGTATTATATTAATCATGATTTGTTTTAAGGATAAAGGGACCGTAATTGCCATATTTATTGCACTTCTATTGCATCAGATCACTTTGCTGCAGACAAGTCAATTCCCAGCAAAGCTCTTCCAAACCATGACGACGGGATAACAACCAACTGGTTGCCCGTCTTACACATATAGATGTGGGCTTGCTGCTGATGTGTCAATATCCTTGCATACTCAGCAACCATGCAATAGTGTAGTGATGGGCTTCAGTCCAAACGCCTATGGTTGGCAGCCGGTTAGGGGTAAATTGGTACTATGTGATTTAGTATATTCAATGACAATTGTTCTTGCATTGCAATCTATCTCACTCATTGCCGTTGTTATATCCCGTCATTTTGGAAAGCAGCGCAAAATGTCATGCGTTACAAACTATCATTAAATCGTTTGCCTATAGAGGCCCACTAAAATAGGAAAAATCCTTTCTACTTATCAACTTTACATCAAACATGACCAGTTATGTGTCTCCTAATCCGCAGGTGCCACCATGCCTAATGTGAAGATATGGCTTGACGCACACACCGTTTTTATTCCTCTGATGTTCGATGGTTATATTCAGGGTCATCTCTGATAGGATCCTGGTCTTTGCACCAACTCTGTCCGCCAAACATGTACGAGTCTCCAATTAGAGTCTCCACCTTAGCCTCTCTTTCCCTATATTCGCCTGTCCGCGGCGTGTTAACATGATAAAGATCAATTAGATCAGTTAACAATATAAGATCGCCTTTTCATTCAATCATGCAAATAACTTAATATCCACGAACAAATAATACTTGCAGATTTTCAAGCTAACCATACATGCCTCATAGCATAGTAAGCCAAAATATGTCAAAAGTTGTCTGCAACATAAGTATTGCTGAGCATTGTGAGTGGCGTCTGCCATGCAGCATAAAATGTTTGAATTTTAAAATGCCAACCAATGGAGTGGAAAAATCTCCATTGTCATGTGAATTCCGTAATGGGTTGATATTTTTACCCACCAGATTGAACGAATCTAATGATAGAGATCGGAACAAAATGGATGGAGACTATATTATACTCAAAATGAAAACGGAATTTGGACAAGATGCACACAACACACTACAACCATACCATCTCGCGTGAATAAGAGTGCTTGTGCGACATTAAACCGCCTGGCTTCACTCTACTTGACGGTTTGGTGGAGGCTAACCCTACTACAGCAATGATTGGCGCCCCACTACCTTCGAAGTTGTTGCACGGCTTAGCAGAGTGCAAAATGTCACTCGTATAAGTGAGATACTTTAGTTTTGATATTGAGTCAAAGGCCTCAACCGTGTTTTCCAATTAAGAATCACATCTCAGGATGCTATGATTCAGCAGCAGCCATTTGTCGATTTATTCCAAGATATATCGTGTAATTATCGACACTGCTTTTTAATTTATTTATGGGCGTATTGATGGATCCCGTTAGAACCATACAGCACGTAAACATATTTCTGAAGCACTGTTATGCTTTGGTAGTATTGAACTTATCATGATCTCCATATTTTTGCACCGATATCTTGAAAAGAGATGTTTTAGGAATTCGTCCAGTGCATCAAATTGTGCCTAAACAATTGTAAACTCGAATAATAACGCATGTTTAGGTATGGCTTGGAAAAGTAAAGATGGTGGCTAATATTGCTATAATGGAACTATGTAAGACACGATAAATAATGCCGTACCATTGAACGCAATGTACGCACATCCATGTGAAGATTCAGTTAGCATCCAATCCTAGATGTCGCCAGTTGGACAACACCTGCACACCTGTACGGCAAACTGACCTGTGTCGAGCACTATTGTAAAGGAGTGTTATGAGTGTGTGGATTCATGTGATAAGGGTGTCATAGAGGCAACACGCCAAGTGTTCACGAAAGGTGGAATCAGTCAGGGCAGTCTGAGATTCATCGCCACACAACGAGCCTCTTGTGAGCAAATTAGCTTTGTAGGAAGTTGTGTATCCTTGTTTTGAGGGAAGACTCTTCAAAACGTCGACGTTATTAACACGGTGTTGCGCACTTTCTTCATCACAATGTTTCAGAACGTGTTACAAAACGAGCGGTATGATTCTCTACCTTCATTCTGGTTATACGCAAGTGGGGAAGGGCTCTGAAATTAAGTCGTATGGTACACTCAGGTTGTTTAAATAGACATCAGCATGAAATCAACAGCATCGATACACGAACATGAGTCTAAGATTTGACATCATAAGGATCGAGCAAGTAAACCACTCTGGCAACGAGTTCATCTACTAACCCACCCTTCCCCAATCACATTTCGTCATAGGTATCGGTCGGGTAAGCGACCTGCAAATGAACACCACACTATGTATAAAAGCTGAATGTGCTTGCATGCAGATTTACCAAATTGAGGAGTGATAGTCAAAACACCTGAGCCTCTTGGAATTATTTGTTTATGAGCCAATGTAAATAAATTAGGCAACAGTGTTTTCCATATAATATCAGAGGATAAATGCAGATTGACAAGCCAACCATGTAATGGGATGCACGTAATACCCACACGAGCCTTACTGTCACATCATATAATCAATTACAAATGGATGGGCGTCGTATTGGCTAGGGCCGGCCAAATGGTAAAATCATTAACTACAGCCGTGAATGTCGGTTATATTTGTAATTGGAATGTGTCGTTAGTAAATTGGAAGAAATATTGTTGTCTGATTCGACGCAGTGTTAACGATTAGATGTATGGAGATATGAATATCACAGATGCAGCCATCATGTAGTAGTCGAGGGTGTTGCTTGAAAAAAAATTCAATCGTATAACATCGGTCTGGAAGATTGAGCTGCATTGTCAGTTTGCTCCAAGCAAGTTGAATGAGAAAATGCAACGCACGCAAATAAATGTTTTTATAGAGGTTACACGGTACGTTGAACTTGAGCGGTACATTGTAAATTCAGCTCGGTAAGAAAATGCCTTTTGATGTCGTAATGATAAATTGTGATGATAGAGTGAGTACCGTTTTGCGTACAGTTTCCGTCTTGATATATGGCGTTGCTATCTTTATCGACGCAGGTAAAATGTTTAAGTCATATTAAATCCCATTATAACATTGTTTTTTGTCCATACCAGGAGAATTTCGAATTAAGGCATGTATTTACATGAAATCGTATATCAGGATACTCATTTGTAGAAGTTACATCATATAAATGAGCCTCTTAAATATCATTGTTCTGAAAATTGCACTCGAACAAGGACTAGGTGAATAATGAACTATCACAACAAAGACAAAATCTACTCAAATAAAGATTTATTCAAGTCCGGCCAGATTTTAGAGCCATGGTGGTTACTTGCTTCAGTTTTCCATGCCAATCATCTTTAAACCGGAAACATGTGAACACGACACAGATGAAGTACTCTTGCCGATCCATTACCAATATACTGAACACATTCACAGCCGTTGGAATCAATACCCTTCATCCATCACAGCATGGTTAAGCGCCTCTCTCATGAATGTCTTTCAGCCTATGCACATAGCATAACTGCGACTATTTTTATCGGTCGAGAGTTTAGATATCTTATTAAACATCACTAATTGTGTTGACAATATCATAAAGACTGAAGTATCCAGTCTGCTACGTACTACCTGTTTGTTGCCGCAACACCAGCACATTACCTGTAGCACTGAACATTTGCTTGTATGTTTCAACGCTATTGAGTTCTTTGATTTTTGCAAGAGCCTCCATGTTCAGCCTCGCAAAAACCCTGGATACAAACTCACATACACTTAGGTTCGAAAGCAAACTGGTTCACAGTGACTTCAGATTTACGTTTATATTCTTTAATTACAGTTGTTCTCTGAGGTTTATTTTAAAACATGAAATTGAATGAGTTTAAATATTCTGACCCGCTATTTTGAGCTTATATTCTAATAGCTTTATCCATATCTACTAAAACATTAATAAACAGTCAAGCAATAAAAACACATTTAATGTTGCTTTGCCGGTTACATGAGTCTGCTTACGCGATGATTTAAGCGGGAAACGGAAACGTTACAAATGCGAATTTAAATGGCTGGTTAATGCTACATGTTATCAGATATATTTTTAATAAGCAGCTTGCGAAGCCTGCGGGACTTTAGGGGCAATCGATGATACACGAACAATGGCCAAAGGGAGATGGATAGACCAGAAAATTACTGAGGCTAACTATTGGGAGCGGAAGTGTAGCACGGAACTCCTAGCTCTTTAAAGCTCAGCAAACACACATTGGGACTTGATTGACAAGTTACATTATGGCCGGTCGTGATAGGTTTTTTAATATTCAATGAACCTTTTTTCTCATATATGGCGTTTCTTGGTACCACAGTACAAACAAGCGATATATTTTGGGTGTTGCAAGTCGAGATTGACTGACACGGAAGATTGTCCGCTCAAGCGGCTGTCTTTTGTTTTATTAGCTTTGTTACACCTAATACTGCTTTTATTCTATCTTCACGGATACATTAGTCAGATTAAGCCAGTGAAACCCTTAACCCCTTCCTCATTACGCGGTAGTTCGACAAATTAAGAACCAGTTTTACTGATATGTTGTTGAGGACACGGCGATAGATATAATATTGTTTCATGATCTTTTGCTTTTGTTTTAAGGCGAGTTTATCTGTGTAAATTGTTGTAACTATGTGATTCATGTTTAAGTCAGCGTATGTTAGGACTCTATAGTACACCCAAGAGCTATATGCAAGTTGTGTATTTGACCACAATGCTATTATCGCATTACCAGAATTATGTGACGATGTATTGTGCAATGATAAAACCGATATATTTCAGTCTGCACGTAATACACCCTAGGTAATGAGGGTGATTGATCTAATTGTCGAGGGAGCACAGTTTTTTTTTTATGCACAGAAAAAATTCTATTGGTTGCGATTAATAATCATAATCATCATCATCATCATCATTGTCGTCATGATCTTTCATTCACTAATGCCAGCAAAATATGCGAGTAAATGGAAAGACATAACCTTAATCAGTAACTGTTATTGATTGCCACTTCTAATTCTAATACTTGATAAAGTATGCGGTAAATGTACAATCAATGTTATATTGTGTCTAACCGAGGAGGTAGAGAGTTGGCTGAAGCTACTATGCTATATTAGCCTAACGTATCGCGAAGAGCGAGTCTAATGACATAATGTCGCGGCGAGAAATGGCAGATGAAAATTAACATAATTTCAAAATCAACAAACCAATAAAATCTACTACGTGTATATGAGGATAAAGATTGTTTGCAACGGTATTTGACCATCCGATCGGTCGCGGTACATGATTCCCGGTCGTTTGCAATAATGTAGCGATATCGGACTAAATCAACAAACCAGCTTTCATATCAGAACTTTGGATTCGTACGCTAAGCATTGACACTACTTGGATAAAGAATGTTACCCACTTCGCATAAATGTCTCTCTTAATATCATTAATATTCCAAAAGCTATTTCTAAAAAAGCAATCGGATTCCAGCTGTAATGAACTGTAGTATTAACGATTACATCAAATCAGTACACACCTCTCCGTAATACATAGTGAGACCGCTCATTTAATATGTTAAGTTCAAGCATCAAGTTAACCAACATCACTCTAAATTTTACACGCTGATATGGCCAGAGTAAGAACATCATATATGACTTTTAACAAATACTTAAGCCATGTAGTATACAGGTGTTTGGAGGAGGGACATTTGTAAATAAAGAGTAAATGTTTAAATAAAAAGAGTAAATATATACATAATCAGATTACATCTAATCATAATCAGAGGAAATCCCAGTAGAAGTATCCATAATCAGAGTAAATGAATTATTAAATAGAGTAATTATATTCATAATCAGAGATAATGAATCTATAATACAAGTTAATGTTTCCATATTACGAGTAAATGTAATCATAATCGGATTTAATTTATTGATAATCAGAGTAATGGGTTCATATTCAGGGTTAATATATTTATAAACAGAGTATTGATCAACATAGGAATCGTAGTGTCTAGGAAATATGACAGAAATCTACAGAGGCATACCTAATTCAAAGGCGATGAAATTGCTGGCTTAACTATTATGATGGCTAGCCTTAGCCCATGGGAATCATGGGTCCATACGACAGCAATAACTCACGGTCGGTCAATCATGAAATTAGTTCATTTCATAGATTACTAGAGTAATGCATGTAATGGATAGCGCGTAATTCCGACATAAACTGACCTGTCACATCGTATATGTGATAAAGCGTGAGTAGTTTGGCGTGAGACTGTTCAACTGGCCACAATATTCAACACATCCGTCAATGTTGGTTTTATTTGCAATCTACCGATGGCGTTAATTAACTTCTTTCAGCCTAAAAGTCAAATAGTTCCTGTTTTTATAATCAGAAGAAGTCATGTAGACATGGTGGAAATGTGCATCCCTCCCAGCAAGTACCTTAATCAAGCAACATGTTAAAAGAGCCATACATCACATTATGCCAGTCGGAATGATTAAGGTGCGAAGATTTTGCATGGAAGCGCCCGGCGTGGTAAGAAACCAATCAACTGTTCCAATTATTCACTATATCCATGCATGTCGCTTATATATGTACTCACCCCATCACTTAAGTAACTTGATTTCTTTCCGTCTGAACCGTTGACAAGTACATGGTTTAGAAATTAAAGCTTTGTCTAGTAGAAAGGAGTAACGAACTAACAGCATGCAATGATTCAGCGAGCAAAAAATCATTTATATATATATATATATATATATATATATATATATATATATATATATATATATATATATATATATATATATATATATATATATATATATATAACATATATATATATATATATATATAATATATATATATATATATATATATATATATATATATATATATATATATATATATATATATATATATATATATATATATCCTATATATATATATATATATATATATATATATATATATATATATAATACATGAAAATTAGTTGAAATGTAAAGAATGTATGACCGACAGAAGCTAGTACAATTAATCCAACGTATAGTTAAGCCAATAAATTTGTGCGTTGTGTTACCATGTTAAACTTCCGGGATGCATCTTAAACATTATATTGGCATATAGGCATTGCCTATATTTAAAAACTGTGTATCATGCTAAGTCAACCGTACAATTAACAAGCAAGAATTAATTCAATACATTATATGAGGAATGCTGACCACTAAAGTACCCAATCAGGCATTAGAAGGCCAAAGTAATGCTTAGTCTCATTGTATAATTGAGTATGCATGGTGTGATAAGGGGTCAGTCAAGTGTTAAGATTATTCAAATTAGCATTAAATGATAATAGCAAAGCACCCATGAACTTCATCAATTGGATTGTCTTCGTTTTGAAACGGTGAGAAAATTGTGTTTAATTAAATAAAGACTAAGCGGCGTAGATATAGCAGGCAGTGCCTCAAATCAGGCACCATGAATATTGATATAGTATATTATTTTTCAAAATAGCCATGCATTTGGTACATTTGACCCGACAATTGACTGAACATCAACCTGTGCAATCCATTCCTGATTGCTAGCTGCTAAATGACCATTGTCCCTTATCAGGATCAGGTTCGTTCAACAGATGTAGAGGCGCTTTGTCATCCCTCTTTTTGCACAGCTCATTAACAGGTACATGCAAGCAATCTATTATCGTAACACGCGGCCCTGCATTCGTCGTTATTAACTAACACAAACAATATTTATACATAACTTTATATCAGCTATTGTAGCTTAATATTCATATTAACATCCACCAGTGTAAAAAGCAGTACAACATGGTGCCGTCAACCGTAGAAGTTGCGATGCATAGCTTTGATAGATTTGTAACAACATAGGCCCGATACGATTCCTTATAGTATTTGGTCGTCAGGTAGTCGAGGTCCCCTAACCCCTTGGATGCGGGCCCTGTTTACATGTAAATGATATTCAATAGTCGCGCCAAGAGTGTAGACTAGGAAGACTTCTTGAACTGGACTAGCATCCCAGATTGGGGATGCTCCAATCAGAAGCCGTCTCTCTTGGTCACTCTTGGGTACTTTGAGTGGTCGTCTCCTATTGGTCAGTGTCACATATCCGAAGATTCGGCATCATATTTGTTTTGGTCCGCTCCGTTTTACACCTCTTTTCACCATAACTGAGGTATATTCCCTTGCTTAACATAGAAATGACTCCAATGGAATCTTTCGATTACGCGCAACAATCACATCGCGTGCTCGCACTACGCCAGTTCGTTTGGAACATTATTTTCAGCTCCTCACAAGTAATGTGCTACCGTCCTGAATCTCTTTTTTCGTACGGAACCTATTGGCCAATATTTTCGTGTTCATTCTCGACAACGGGCTTTATTGCGCCCGAAGTCAATGGAAGCGTGGTTCCGGCGAGGCATGGAAGCTGAGCTGATGATATTCGACCCTTTCTGTAAAACTTGTACATATAAATAAATCAGAAATCAATGTATCGTAAACGTTCTCTTACATTCTTATAATGCGTACATATAAGTCGATTGAATAACATAGAACAACTGAAATTATATCGGATGACAAGCAGCATTTTAAGCAATGAAGGGTTTATTGCATGCTAGTCACAATCACAAGTAAACATAAATGACCCTTCTCGTGTCTACCCGCAATTTATGATTGCTTGTACGAGACAGAAGTATTAAAAGTCGTAACACTCACTTAAGTTCGTAAGTGTTACACAAAACCCTGGAAGCGCAGATCGAAAGACACATTCAAAGATAGCAGGTCCCTTGTATTAAACAGGATAAATTTAATGGATAACATGACCTAAGGTCTTTGGTGTCATTATATTTTAACAATAATTTTATGATAAACGCAACGCCTCAACGTGTTTGCTGGACGCAAACGTACAAAAACGCGATGCACGGGCTAACGAACAACTACGTTGCGGCGTGCGTTCTCCTTTTTTTGTCACATTAAAATATCATATTATTTCGCGAGATTTATGTTGAAGTTAATATGTATGCGGTAACTATACCGACAGGAAATATGAAGCATTTACGAAGAGGTACAGCACATTCAAAATCTGACAATACCTGAAGGCGGAACACCTGTCACCATTGTCTTTTAAGCATCGGCTGAATAAGTCTTTATGTAGGTTTGCCAATTCAGAAGCCCCCTAACAAATGCACTTTGTGCGTTTCTGTTGTTGCCAATTGATGAGGATAACTGCAAAGCACAATGTACATTACTTTGATTGCTCTTGTAACTATAAGCGTTTATTTTATAGCACTTAACTACACAATACTCACCTAAATATTGTAAGTAACTTTCCTAACAATAGTTCCGTGATTTATTGCGAGGTATATGTTTTTGTCGGTTAACATAATGGTTTGGGAAAATAAGCTCTTTAGAAATTGTACTCAATGTTTAGATAATGCGTTGTTTCCGAGCAAGCTCACATGATACTGAATTTCAATTGATCATTGTGAATGAAGTATGTGATAGCATTTGTTCGTAATCTTGAATTACCTGTCTGTCAATGATTTCAACACAGACATGCATAATCAACTGAAGCAACCCAGGTTACGTTCAATAATCAAAGATGATCAACGTGTTAAGGTAAGCGTATTAACAAATTACCCAAGTTTCTAAGTAAAATAACGCAGGAAAATGTCATAGCATATTAGTCAAAATGGAACATTAATGTTGTGCATGGTTACAGCAATATCAATTAATAAGTACAGTGCCCTTTTCTTATTTCCTGCACGGATGTGCTAACTGTGAACCGCATATGCACAATATTTAAATAGGACTACATAATTAACGTTCTTTTCTCTTCAATCCGTGTATTGACTTACATATTTTATCGCCGATACCTGTCTATGGATATATCGATTTTGATACTAGTTGAGGTCGGGTTTTATCGTTGTTATATTGCATTCCTGCAGTGAAAACATAAAAACACACGGGACAAAGATTTAGCCACTGCTTTAATGATACACACATAGATTTGCTGCAATCTAATCATCGATCAAAACCTGAATCTTAATAATAAATACGGTTCACCGAGGTCTTTGCGGCCATTTTGTCCCGCGAATGTCGCCAGTTACTAAATAACTCAAACTAATTACGGTCCTATTTCAAAGTGTGTCTTTCAGCATGAGTACCATATAAAGAGTGAAATAGTGTGTTACAAAGATTCACAACAGCGTTAATAAGCTGAGTTTATCCAATGTTTGCATTGTAGATTTCTATGTTATAAAAATACCCAAAATTTACGTTTACACCGTACATATAAAGATGAATTTGACGAGCCGTAGTATTACAAAGTGTGAACCATAAACAACCGACCAACACTGCGAGATTGATGTTCGAAACTGCCCATCGCTGCGCTTACCAATTGATTACAATTTAATTGACATATGAAGCAATGACGCGACAGAAAATAAGGAATCACGAGAACAGCTTATCTGGAATACATTATTACATCATCACCTTCATAGTTAATGCTTTCGTATTTGATTATTTGGTACGAAAATAGGTGGAGTCGTTTTAAGCATGTGATTGAAATATATGTATGCTAGTGTTGCTCTCGGGGCCTGTTGGTACGATTGATATAGTTTGTCTGCTGTAGTTAGTTAAACGACGTCAATAAATAGATGCCCATGAATCATCGGCGGCTTGATAGAAAGGATGCAATCGCACAACAACCCGAAATCTGAGTTTATCGGCTATATCTAATATAAGAATAAATCGTATAGCTACATAATGACCTGTCACAGGAGTTGTCTTATACCCAATGACCTATCATTCAATATAGTTTGTGTGTGGCGCGTGCGAGTCATCCGTCTTGGCTGATATGAGAGGTTTTCTTGGCACACGCTGATTCATTACATTTGTGAGGCCTAGCACTCTTCTTGACGTATCAACAGTAAGTATAAATCTTGAGTGATGCTTTCTTCATGGACTGTTTTGGATAAGATCATACATGTTCTATAAAGACAATATTTGTTCATCGAATGATAGTTTTTCACATTATAAATATCACGTAGTTATATTGCTTCCTGTAATATTAACACGAATTACGCGTCAAATCGCAATCGCTACTTTTTGCCATACTAGTGATAATGTCAACATTTTTAGGACTGGGCTGGAACAACGAATAATGTGATTTTTAAAACTTGTCTAAGCCCTCATATCTCACAGTTCAACCGCCAGCCCCATATTAAGATTAGCGTAGGTCCGAACAAGAAGACAATTTGTTTCCTACATTTTACATGCGTAGACTTCCATTCTGTCAAACCTTGGAATGATATAAGCGATTGTTATCGCCATTCTTGTATCAGTTACCGAGATGAAATCACGATTAGCATACTTTTTAAATTACTAAAAACTCTCCAGACTATGGACCGAGATGGTACCAATAAAAAAAACTGATTCTATCCATTTATACCTTAAACGAAAACATCGAATACCCTGACAACATATACAGTGTTGCTGCTATTGAAATGTTGTTGATCATGATATGGACAAACCATGTATGTCTTGCTGTTAAAATCGTCACTGCTTGCTTACCAATTGCCATTTACCTCGCAGTTTATTCCAAGAAAACAAGTTTTCTGTTCTGTTTAGTATACAATAGTTTTTCAGCCATCTACTCCCACAACGCTCATAGGGATGTACATTTAGCCAATGGCACATAAGAAGACAAACTTGGAATAACTCCAGTGATAACCCAAGATCTGTTACATAATTCTCCTACAAAATTCTACTCATTCAAGGACATCAGTGGTAATACCCATTTTACAATAGACTGTCCATTCACTTACTGAAACCCATGAAGATGGCCTATTGGCTAATTAAAAGGCGAATATTGTACAACCATATAGTTGTTCCATTGCTAGAGCATTTGTGGGTAAATGTTATAATGATTCATGCGTGGACGACAATTGTTTTAGCAGAATACGCAGTCTGCTTGCAATACAACAACAGCACTGAATATAGCAATAAAATATTTCACATCAGTCATAGCTTATACACGTTCCCATTAACCCCCGCATATATGCTCACCACTATCGAATGATACTGTTACTCGTCTAATGAAATATCAAGAGTCACAAGCTCTCAGTGCAACATATTGCGTTGTTGATAAGCCAACCCGAGGTAACCATAATTTTTTGGGGCATTTGTTGGTAACCAGACCACACCCCATGAGAGTATCTTTTTTGCACACAATTATTAGACAGAACTAAACATTATTGCCTGAATACAGTCCTTACCCTAGTTAGAAAGTAGCGACAAGCGGTTGGTAGCATAACAGGAGCAACACAAAGCCGTTGGAATCAAAACAATTAATATTAACAAGGTGCCACGATAGTCATTAAGCGCTCTTAAGAATAATAAAACATACTCAGCTATGAACGACCTGTGGCAAGCACAATCAAAACATGGCTGGTGGTCTTCATGGAAGCTAGAGTAAGTATTAGGTGTCCAGAGCAATAAAGGCAACCTATGCAGATACCGCTGGGTGTTGAGCTGAAAGTAATTTGTGTATATTTCTCTGACACAATAGCAGCAAAATCAACGCATTCTTTAGTTGATCTTCGTGGTCCTTAATACTTGATGCAATGTATGCGCATCAAAACGTTATAATCCAAACGCACATGTCTATGAATAAAAACGCCAATATGTCTCAACATTTCAGAGGAGCAGACTACATTAGTAGGCTGTGCTGAACTCACATTATTATGTGTGCCGCATATCCACAACATTTGTGTGGATTTTGGCCTATGTATTGCAAAACTACAACTCCATATGATGGATTTCTTCAAGTGGCTGATTATAGGCCATTAGTGTCAGTTAAACCAGTAATGCCTTTTTTCAATATTGCGGTTTGTACATACCTCCTTGTAAACTAGATGAGGAATGAACATGCACGTCTATTGATTCCAAGGTACCAACATTTCGAGACACTTACATTAAGATCACTTAATCTCTTCCCTTAGTTTTATATTATTGCCTAAATACGCACGTATTTAATAATAAAATGGAAATAGTTTCGCAAAATCACCAATATAATGCAGGCATTTGGGCATTTTCAACAAGCCCTTTACATATCTATTTGGTTTAACAAATTCCTTTTCAAGGCCTTTATAAGGTATACCGATGGACGTTTAAACAGCGTTTGATGAAATCCGGAGGCAATTTAGATCAACTAAACAAAAGACCCTTGCTATTATATATATTACGCTTTATGCCACTTTGCAAGTTGTTTTAGGGCACGATCCGGCCGTGAAAATACAAAATCGCCAACACCAGCCAAAGTCATTATTATCTCTTAATGCATGATGATATAATCACCCACATCGCTTGCATTGAAAGTTTTGTACCGACTGGAGGAAAGGCATCTTATTCAATGACGCTATTCCTGCAACTAATTGGAGAACGGTTCGTCCGGCCTCATTGATTTGACAGACGACGCATCTCTGACATGCCAATTATTTAACATCAGCAGTAAATAAATCCTGAAATTACTGGCTCATGGCGCTTTTAAAGATGACACAATAGTTACTCACCTTCGATTTCGCAATGAGGCCAATGAATAGTTCCTTTTTAATCAATAATGCAGCTCCTATCGTTCAAATACTGAGAAAACAAACAGCTGTCCACTTTGCATATGTAAGATAGAAAATAGTTGTGAAACGAATGGGAGCTATGAATTATTACTGTAACTGAAGTGAATCCAGCCATAAGGCTCAACGTTCAATTTTACTTTTATGAATGACATAATAAAACTCAAGCATGCCTTAGAAAGGACAATATACTTCACTTAAATCGAACATTTTCAGTTATGGTGGCGGTTTTTTACATCAAGAGAGGAAAGCCGACATGCAACGGAGCAAATCATGATATGTTTGTTCATTCTACTCCATAGAAAAAGTGTTAGAATATTTAATAGCATGCATTACTCATGAGTCGAATAAATTGATGCAAATCTTCGATCATCCCATTGAATATTTCAGTGACCCTTAGCAGCATCTGGCCCAGGTAAATGTTGTTTATAGGCCTGGATTGGCTGCAATTACGGTACGAACAGCCATTGTACAATTTGGAAGCATAAAACGTCTTACAGAACATCACAGCCGTAAGAATAAATATGCTACCAAGTAACACGTTATGTTGCAATGAGCAAAAATTTAGCATCACCAGGGAACATCTTGAACATTACATGGCACTTAATTATACGCCCAGAAATGTATTATGTGCAAGCAATTATTAGGGAAGTGAGAAATATCTCATGCTCAGTGCATTGTGCGGTGTTCATGTGTTTTAGACTTTATCTCTCCCTATTATAAGACCCGCCATCCATTCAGTCGTAAACAAATGTTTAAGAGGTATTTTATGGACACAATTCACATATCCGAGATATGTACTGCGCATGGATCCTATTTGCGCTTTATTCTTGACAGCATAAATAAACCAATATAATTCTACCGATATAGACTATTGCCTGGGCTGCTTAATGGGGCCAAATCAGCGGATTTAATATAATCTTATTTATTACGAATGTAAATCCAAGCGGTGGGCAACTTTCGCCCGCGTTGGCGTTATTTTGTCATTTGGTGTGCTGACCGTTTCATAGTGCAATGAGACTTATCGTTGTCACACTCTTACCAGTTTATGCCAGTTACGTTTTAACAATAAATTGGCCAACAACGGGTGAATATATTGTTGTACAAAGTTATATAAACGGTTTAAATCGAAATTAAATATAGCAATGAATATAAAAAAAACAGTGTGCACTGCCTTTTGTAATTCACATAAAGGAATCCCTTAGACCTAACTTATTAAACCATTATAAAATGTGCAAATAGAGCTGAACAGTTTTCATGAGCCTCAAGAACACAACCTTGAAGTAAGTATTAGGTAGTGTTGATTCGACGAAGCCATTGATAGAGCCATTATTTGATTTTGATGGAGATCTTGACATCGCTATCTATGATGACATATCCTCCAAATATGAAGTAAAACAGAAATACATTATTAATTGCCGTCCAGGTAGCATTGCAACATTATATACATTCCATGGCTTCTTGGTGCTATTTTGTGAATAAATCCACCGATAATATGTGTTAGTTAACAAGCATAACACACATTACGTGTTTACTGCTGGGGTTAACCATGCAATATGCATTAGCTTCTGGCATCCAATAATCCACATATCTTTTATAAGCAGTGAACTTTGGTTATCAATTCGACACTTTTAACCATAATATATTATATAAAATACCACTTAAACTGTACATACCGTTGATGTCTAATGCACAGCTTCTTAAATGAGTATTAGGATAGCTAGCACATAGATTGTGTAAGATTCCACCATTCAAAGTTGTGTGTTCAAGCCAATGTACAATGTATTGTACTTCATGTTGAGACGGCTTGCTATGAAATGCACAGGTAAGCATAATGGAAGATAAACTTTAACAATGAGCTTCACAATGGCTTATTTAATGTATGCCGAAACTCACCTCGCCCACTAACATGTGTATTTTCTTCATAGGTTATGTAAGGTATTGGTAAGCTACAGCTCATAATCCGTACAGTTATCAAGAGGATAACTGCAGTTAAAATGCTGCTACAAGACGAACTACTTAATCCACTCGATAAGAAAGAATTATTACCAGACAAAATAGGTTTCTTTGCCCGGTCAAATTAGGCTTCATACATTTTGATGCGGCCAGGGATATAGTTTCTAAGCAAATAGCATGATTTATAATATCAAAAGATCAACGGGTTGCTGGTGGATCGAATGACAACATTGTAATGCTCTTAGACAGTAAATACTTCTGCGGCATTGTTAATCGATTATGTACCCCGCATAACAGGCGCTTAGTTACCTTCATGTACTGATGAATAAAACTATAGTGTGCGACGGCTGTATGCTTTACATTATCATAGTTAATAATGGCGTCTAAGATTACTTCGAAGGAACAAAAAAGGAACTTGGATTATACCCTAATGACATATTAAAGGCATACAGTTGCGGTGGAAAGGCTGTTTTCTCCCCCTTGCGCAGCAATGACCTGCCCCGTGACATTCGGTCCGATAAGTAATTTGGTGTATTTAGCGACCGATATCTCTTTAATGGTGCATTATCCGTTACTGCTCAGCACTGCACTCTTTTGTGAACTTCTGGAGGTTGCACCGAGTCATCGTACCTGTGGGTGAATATTGGTCTGTAATAATCATTACTTCTGCGCAAGCAAGTGGTCATGTATGTGAGTGGGGCCTTCGGCTGACGCCACTGTTCTGATTCAATAGATCTATACAACATGATACTCGTCCTATGATATCTGAATAACCTCAACATTATTGGTTCCATTAATAATTGAGCACACACTTCATACTGACTGATCAACTCGCACGGATTAACCACAGACTGGGTCACTGTAGCCAAGATTGTATAATACTGGACCTCACCTCAGCGTCGTTACAGTTGAGTGCACTTTATTCCTTTTTATTCGCTGACTACCACAGAATAACTCAGTCGATATACTGACGCAAAGGAGCAGTGGAAATTGGGGAAATCCTACATTTGTATGATCAATAATTATGGCTGACGAGAACGTTAGTGACATCACAACACACGTGTTCCAGCGAACAAACCATACGTTTATACTTATGCTTGCTGCGACGGATTGAAATACTTTGGGTACATTTAATGAGGCCAATGCTTATTCGTCTGTTACGTGATTCGTTATGGGCACATCTTACTGGTGTATATCTTGTTTGCATCAATGATGCTGGGTCACGTCCTTTGTTTACCAATCACCGGCGAAAAGTAATAAACCATAAAACAGCGATTTCTTTTTCATGGTAACAAAAAACAGTGGCATTAAAGCAGCAATTAGTGAATACCAAAAAGAGCTTCCCCAGGAATGGAGTGGAAGATTCGAAAGATTTAAAATTAAATGCCACTAAAATATAATTTGAAGTTTGAGTTGGAGAAAATAAATATCATATATTTCCCCGGAAAAAATATTGCGGATCCACAAACTGCGACTGTCACCGGCTCATTTGGTACTGCAGATATACCGGAATAATTGACATTAAAATTGACAAAGCTACATTATATTCACACAGTAACTCTAGATTGACACAGCTTCGTCAAATTGACTGAGCTAATTTATATTGAGGCAGCTATTTTATATTGACACAGCTACTATTTGTAGACACAGCTTAAGTTTCATTTGCGTTTGTGCCCCACGCTAAGGTATCAGTAATCATTCACAATGTGAATATTTTTAAAACATAGAAACGATCTATGGCTATGGCTTCCAATTTCTCGTCTCCTTTACGAACACCGTTCGAAAAAGAACCAGCTACAAATGCTTGATCTTTATGCTAGTGAGTCTATATTTATTGTCTGATCAATTATATTTATGTGCCAATTACTCCAAGTATCCGACGACGTCAAATGCAGCCATATGAACGGATAGAGTGCTTCCATTGGTGATATTGTCCGTAACTAGAGTATTCATTACGCGAAATGGAGTATATGTTAGCCAAATTTGCAGTAAAAAACCTTTGACTAGTTGATCTGACCTCTTCTATACAGAAAAATATCAAGACCCAGAATTTCGGTAACTAACGATGTCCGTTAATGTAGATTTGGAGTCGTGTAGATGGTCTGTTGTCAATTGTAAAAAAATATATATTCCTAAATGTGTTCCGTGTTCAATTGCAATGCCCATGATCATGATAACCAAAGGTAAAATGGATGAATTCTGTAGTTCCCTGTTATGCTACCTCACTGTATATCGAGGCAATGTTTTCCTTCAGCATGCTGCATAGAAGGTAATGAGGGTCTGTACAACAGCCAAACGTGTTCGCAATATACGCCAATGTATACCATACCAACAACAAATGCCTGCGATGTTGTGACTTGCGTTCCACCAGGACCTGTGCGAGAAGTCTTTCGGTATAATCAATCCGCGTTAGCCTATCACCAGATAAATCGATTTCATTCGATAACCTGATATGAATTGCACTCATTATATCAGAGTATAGCCGTGGTCAGAAAATCAGTATTCACGGGTTAGCATTATAATCAGTTATCATTTATCACAAGATTTCTATGGAAATGTTAATTTGTGAAAAACATTATCTCAATAATCAAAAGTGCACATGTAGGGAGCGATTGACACAGGTTGCAGTTGGCTATGTACCCGCACTACACACACTATGGATGTTTCAGTGCGCGAGACCTGCAGAACAATTTTTCAGTACCCATCAACCCCCCACTCTCCACGCGCATGCAACTCTTCCTGTTATGATTATTTCCGGTCAGTCATAGCCAGCGTGAATGATATGGCCTCCATGGCACGCAAGGAGCGCTGCGCATTGAATTCAATCTTAATTGATTCTGTCTTCAGCGTAAAACGATTGCTTTGATTATACATATCTCAGTCGCTATTGGCGAATCACACCAGAAAGTTTCGTAGTTCGCGGATGAATGAGCTATATTATTTCTTATTAAACAGGAGTGTCACCAATGGATCAATTCATTACATCTGTATAGATAAAAAGGTGAAGAAATGATAAAGACTAAATGTTTGTGACACTGAATGCAAAGACGAAGGTTTCATTAGCATGTTAACTCAAAAATACTCAAACAAAGCAGCATAGACAAGTTACATAACAATGGCAGCAGCACACACCTGTAGGTACCATTTATCTTACTTTGATACGTGTTAAATTCATAAATTGGTTTTCTAACTAAACTTGTTAACTAACACAAGCAACCATCATTATTAGGAGTCGGCTTGCGGTGTCGGCGATTTCATTTAAGTCAGAACCCACAAGCAACTGTATTTACAGCTGCACCCCGATAACTCGCGCCAATCTTGATCCATAAATTGGAGTGGTGAGTTAAATGAAAGCGCGACATGGTGATTTTGTGGCGAATGTAGGTCCCCCTGGCGGACAGAGGGAAAAGTAGCATGGCGCATCATCCGCCTTTTTCGCTGGTCAGTAGGATTGCTATGACAAACAAGCTTTCCCGAAACTCCATCCTTTGGACTTTGCTTTTCATGAACAAATTTAGGGATATAAACGCTTTGACAGCTGCACTGGAGGAATGAATATTGCATATGGAATGCGTTATAAAGGCGCCATGAGCACATATACGTTTTACTTGTCCCGCACTATCAAAAAGTGGGGCTTTGTAATATTTCGATGTATTCAGTAGACAAAAATCAAGCATGTGCTGGCGGACAATCGACAGTTTAACCCCAAACTAATTATTGCAACCCCTTACTAATTAGACAATCATACAACTTGGCAGAAGTCGTGAGTTCTGCGGTGTAATTTACCAGCCATGATATTTCAATTCAGCTCACTCTACACGTTCACAAATAAGATAGACCGAGGCAGACTCTATGGTTGCACATTATTTACAGCAACCAATTGATGTCACTAAGGCAACGGATGCAACGGACACATACATACCTTTCATATGGTACCATCGCCAAGTTCAGTTACACTGCCTATTATTTCAGTCTTCTTTAAAGACAAAAAAGACCGAAGAAAAGCGCGATATAATTACGCAAAATGGGCGAGCACATCCCCTTTACCAATCCTAAACGTTATTAGGCAAACCAATGTATCCCCAGTGCGCAAAGTTCCCAGTCAAAGATATCTCTTGAAACTTAACGTTGGGATCACATGGTGTTATATGAATATAACCGCCGTCTGAAACCACGTGGGATAATAGCATTGTTGTTCATATCTTATTGCCGCTGCATTATTCTCTGTTTTATACATGTTGTCGATAAATGTTCAGTAGCCTGATAATGAGAAGACTTTACGCATTCCTTTCAAATTTTGCTATTGGTTAAGTATATATTTTTCCACTTACCTAAGCTCAATGTGATTCCAACTTTGTGTATACGGCTTTACGCATAATTTTTGTCAATATTTTGTTTCGAAACAAAGGAACGATGATTTCGAACTTTTATTGTGGTAAAATGAATATTATATCCATTAGCAAATACTTAAAAAGGCAGGTACTTATATATTATAATGCAGTAATGCTTGCACCAATCTAAAAAGTGCTGCTGAGTATTTTATAATAACATCACATTTTTGTTACGCGTTTTGAAACACCAACAATACATACTATTTCAGGCATAGAATTTCAATTCTATGATGTAGGAGACTTCCAAAAGATGTATGCACTGCGATATATATATATATATAATGCGATATATATATATATATGATATATAGATATTATATATATATAGAGATCTATATATAGAGATATAGATATATAGAGAGATATATAGATATAGTACAGATATAGGTATGTATATATAGAAATACATAGAAATATATATAGAGAGAAAGAAAGAATATAGAGAGAGAGAGAGAGAGAGATAGAGAGAGAAAGATATAGAGATACAGGGAATATAGATATACATAAGCATATCTATAGAGATAAGATAGATCTATATCTTTCTATATATACCTCTGTCTAGAGATATATCTATGTATATATAAATACGTCTAGATTTATCTTTATATATCTATATCTTTATATTTTTCCCTCTAGATCTCTGTATACATACATATTTTTTACATCTATATATCTCTATATA
Source organism: Urechis unicinctus (assembly GCA_034190875.2). Taxonomy (NCBI): domain Eukaryota; kingdom Metazoa; phylum Annelida; class Polychaeta; order Xenopneusta; family Urechidae; genus Urechis; species Urechis unicinctus. The sequence goes on from CM067357.1 coordinate 22,234,287, forward strand.
TACACATCATCATATATATAGACATAAATATATATATTTATCTATCTATATATATGTATATACCTCTTTTATATATATATATATATATATATATATATATATATATATATATATATATATATTAGTGTCTGTATGTCTTCATATTTTTATCCATTTATCTATATCTATATATGTATGACTATTTATAAAGATATATATATGTATTTGTATATGTATATCTACATACATTAATGTATGTATAAAAATATATATATATAAATATATGCATTTGCATATATATATATATATATATATATATATATATATATATATATATACAAAGATATATATATATAAATATATATATATCGATATATATATATATATATTATATATATATATATAATATATATATATATATTTATATCTATATATATATATATAATATCCCACTTGTAAGTCGCTGACACACATGTAATATGCGATATAGTGCCGTTAATCATTTGCATCAACTGAAGAGAGATGTTCATCTTCTTTTGTTAACATGTAGTGAATTAAATCAGACATGAGGTCTATTATACTGCTTCCCTTCTAATGACACAATTAATTAGAAACGTGGGTTTTCGCGTTACTAAATGTCCTTTAGCGCACAAGTTATCCGTCGATATTGTACGTCTTCTAGTTGCGGGAAAGTAGTTGATCAATATCAGCTCAACATCACAACGACGATGCAACATGTGCCGCTTACGCCATGTTCCATCAAAACTCTTGTGCTTTACTTGATAAGCTCGGTTGTTATGTTGCGTACGACATAGAGTTCGGGATGAATATCGAGGCATGTGATCAATCACAATAGATGACGCAGAAGAGGCCAGAAAGTGCTCGAGCAGAATCAATTCCGTCTTAATGACATCTGCTCCAAATAATGTTTACAGCTTAACAGGCTCTTGTCCCTCAATCGACGTAATTCCATCCGAGAAATATATATTCGTATAAAAATATGAATACTAGCAGCTGTCCACTTGGTCATATAAGAACTTTAATGTTGGAACTTTTATGTTATTTACGCACATCGGCCATCGTATCAAAGGGCTTTTGTGAATATTTCGAATCTCTATTGGGTCTGCAAATCAAGTTTATAATGCGACCCAAAAAACAAATTGCAAAAGAATTGACAAATATTGGGAGTTTCTTGGGAATATCGTTTGCAAAATGTTACAGTGTAATGTGTTTCCGGTATTATCAAAGATCTTATAGCTACGCTACGAGGCCTCACTCCAATTAGCTGTTTGGTGATCATGAAAATGAGTAAGCCACGTGGCAGTAATTCGAAGACGCTCGTATGAAAACAACAAAAGCATATGGGACTGCAGATACAATATATCGGGGACCGGCGTCATTAAAGTCTTCTGAATAGTCGATTCGGCCACTCTTTTGGGTATGGTGATTGATCATCTATGTTACATTCAATTACATGTCGAGAACGCTCGCTAGCTTGTACGACTCTCGCCTCAAACATAAAGCACGGAGCAAGCTGTCAATGTTAGTCAGGTCGAGATGAAGGCAAATTTTGAGTCAACAGAAATTCTTACCATTGTACACATTAAATAGAAATAGTAATTCCGGATAATTACGCCAGTTTTTATGGGATACTTTCGTGAAACACCCATAGAAGCTGAATGGAAGTTTTATTGCATTCCAAGATTGATCAACCATAAAGCTTAGATAAAAGCTAGTGATTTGGTAATAAACCGCAACATTCATAGCCTGGAGTTGCCACGATAATTACCTTTACAGAAGACCAACAGTGAATGGGTCAAGGTTGATGATATGCTAAATCAGATCTATGAGTGTTGCTTCACAGTTGGCTCTCTGTAGTAGAAAGAGGAATCGTAAACAAAGCGCATAAACGACTGTGTCATGGTCAAAGGTTGTTATAGGGGCAAGCACCATGATGCCACCGTAATATTTGAGAGCAGTAAACAAAGCGCATAAACGACTAGCACAAATTACATTTTCTGTTGCGGTCAAGAGAGCACAACACGATTGGTCAATCACGTTAGAATTCCTTTCACAGTATTGATGATATATAATGGATAAAAAGACGGGTAAAACAAGCACCATGTTTGGACTGAGCTCTGAGTTGTGTGAAATCTTCCTCACTTCTATAATATTTGATTGCATAATTTAATGCTGTGCAGCAGATATATAATTGTTGCCAGTTTCAAAACACATCTAAGTCATGTTAAGTTCAAGATGTATTTGTCAAGTGCTGCAACTATATCTTTTTGCAACAAGCCAGTTTTTTTAGGATTTGTTTGCATTGCCATGTTCTCTGTTAACTCGTCTGTGGGTACCAAACGTTTTCCAATGTATGCGTTAAATAAGACGAGTACAGTTCAATGCATGCTAGGTGGGTGAATATACCACCGTGTATGAGACCTTGGTTGGTATCGATGATTTTGTATTTTCACGGCCGGATCCAGCACTAAAACAACTCGCAAAGTGACATAAAGTGTCTTATGTGATAATTATATAGTCATGGTAGCATGGGCGGGTCGTAAAGCACGAATGATTATCACAATGCTGCGAAATGTTTTTGGCAATACTGAGTATTTAAGAATTGCTTTTCCAGCCCTGTGAGTGTTCTGGTAAAGAACGATTAGAATGCAGTTAGGCGCTGACCTATGGCTCCATAACAAATAGAGATGAAATGGGTAAATGCAAGGATGGTCATAATTGAAATAAATATCCAAAGGAGGACGAAATAGCACTGGAGCAGTGTGTAATTCTGTCTGAAAAATCATCTTGAGTCATATTGGACGGATAGCACACATGATACCTTTCCTTGGCCGTCACAAAAGCTGATACGGACAACAGCAAACTCACTTATGCACATTGCATGTTATCGATACCTATCCTCACACAGACAATGCAATTGTTGTTCTGTAATCATGACAATGCAACAATGCGAAAATATGTTATCAACGGACATTAATGGATTCTAGACCATGGAAAAGAGGTGTTTAGTTAATGATATGATAAAAGCAAGAGGAAGTGAATGCTCACTGTAGGAGCTGTGAAGAAGTTAGCCCGCACCACAAAAACACATATGCTATTTCCAAACGGGCTGCCGTCAGCCTTTTTTATGCCATTGCGTGACGACCGCACATGCATACAGTGTTAGCTGTTTTTTGTACGGAGTAATATATGATATAAATTTCTTCAAACTCACTAACTCACTTGCTACATTTGTTCATGCGAGAAGCCAGATACAATCATGTACCTAAGAATTTAATCATATTTTAGTGGCATCCAATTTTTTTATGCTTCCAAACTTCCACTTGATTCATTGGGAAGCTCTTTTTCGCCAGTGATTGGTTAACAGATGACTTGACGCAGCACCATAGATACACACTAGACGTACACCGGTCCGTTGTGCACATACAGAATCACGTAACAGACGAATCAGCAATTGTCTCATAAAAGCACCTGAGGTATTTTAATTAGTCTCAGCAAGCATAGATATGGATGTATGGTTAGTTCGCTGAAACACGTGCGTTGTGATGTCACTTACGTCCCCGTCAGCCATAATTACTGAGGATAGAAACGTAGGATTTCACCAATTTCTACTACTCCGTTGCGTCAGTAAATCGACTGAGTTATTTTGAGGCCGTCAGTGGATAAAAGGGAATAAAGTCCACTCAACTGTAACGACGCTGAGGTGAGGTTCAGTATCATACATTCTTGGATAAAATGCCACAGTCGGTGGTTAATCCATGGAAGTTGATCAGTCAGCATGGAGTGTGAGCTCAGTTATTAATGGAACCAATGATTTTGATGTTATTCAGATGTCATACGACGAGCATCACGTTGGACAGCTCTAAATAATCAGAACAGGGACTGCAGCCGACAGGCCCCACTCTCATAAATGACCCCTTGCTTGCACAGAAGTAATGATCGTTGCAGACCAATATACATCCACAGGTTCGCTGACTCAGTTTGTTCACAAAAGAGTGCAGTGCAGTCACGGAAAAAGCATTATTCGGGAGATATCGGCTGTTAATTACACCAATTCACTTTTCGGACCGAATGACATGGAGCAGGTTAATGGGTTCGAGCTGCAGCATTTGCTGCGCAACGTTTGGAAAACAGTCCTTCCCACAGCAACATTATACCTTTTTATATATGTCATAGGTGTATAATCCAAGTTTCTTTATGTTCCCCCAAAGTAATCTTAGACGCAATGGTTAAATTTGATAGTAACAATAGCGTCTAATGCTCTGGAAAGCGCGCAAGTATCGCACTTTAAAGCCTTACTCATCAGTAACTAACCGCCCATTATGCGAGGAAAATAATCGATTTACTATGCCTCGGAATTATTTACTTTCTAAGAGCATCACAATATTGTCGATAATGCCACCAAATTTCCGTTTATCTGCGGATATTATAAGTCGTGCTTTTTGCTAAGCAACTAAATCCATGACCACATTAAAATGTGTGAAGCCTAATTTGACCGGGTAACGAAACCTATTTCGTCTGGTAATAAGTCTTTCATAACGAGCAGATTGTCGCTCGCGTGAATAGGATGATGATGTATTTGACGACGCTCGCAGTTCTTCATGACAGAATGTCACAACATAAATGCCATCCAATTTACGAAGAAGAATAACCTATAATGAGACACTCGACAATTTCGTCACATGCAGCCCGGTCACTTGTACTGTTTTAGTCACGGTTCTGTTTAAGTGGATGGAAGTGCAATGATTGCGCTAGTTGTCCAGGTATCCTGATAGGATGGTTTGTTTTAAAGCATTCTCCAAGTTTGATACATTCCACCTCTTTTATGCGAGGCTCATTGGCGCTGGTCGAATATTCTTCAAGCACGAACTAACTTTGCAGTTTCATTCTTGTTCATGTAGTTTAAACTGAAGCAATATGGTTATTCAATACGATTCACCATACATAACCGAGATATAATGAATTTTGTAATGCAAGAATATAGTATCTTCTCCCTTGAAGAATGTGATGTCAAATATTCAGGTGAAAGGAAAATGCCCCCCTAATGGCTTCGTCGAATCAATGCAACAGAAAACTAATTTAAAGATTGTGTCATTGCGGTTGGTAAAAACTGACCAGCTCGAATTGTTTAGCGCTTTTAGCACATTTAATAATGGTAGAATGTGTCATGTCAAACGGATTGACTCATGTATACTACAAAAGGCAGTATATACTGTTTTTTTCGATAATCATTGTTAGAAATATTACTGATTTAAACCGTTTATATATTTCGTACAACAATATATTCGCCTGTTGTCGGCCAATCTATTGTGAACACATGACAGGCATGATCTGGTAAGAGTGTGACAACGATATGTCTCATGTGACAATGAAACATTCAGTACACCGACTGACAAAATAACGCCAACGCGGGCGCAAGTTGCCCACGGCTTGGATTTACAAACTTGACTAACATTTGTAATAACTAAGATGATATAAAGTACGCAAATTTGACACCACAGGCAGCCCAGGCAATTGCCTATATCGGTAGAATTATAATATGTGTAGTATATTTATGTTGTCTGAGAATAAAGCGCAAATAGGCTCCATGCGCTCTACATATCTAGGATATGTGGTTGGTTCCGCTGAGTTTAATTTTGTCCCTAAAATACTTCTTAAACATTGATTTACGACTGAATCGATGGAGGCTCTATTAACAGAGGGCTCTCGGCGGGGACTCAATTGGATTTTAGTGGTGCCAGGGGTTGTTATTCTTGATTGCTTGCCGCGGTTTTATTAGCAAGATGTTCTATTTAACGGAAACAAGACACTGAGTTTAATCAACAAGTTGATGTTTGCATTGATGATATCAGCCACCAGACAAGTATGGCTTACGTATCCGTTAATGACGATGCAATATACGTCAACTGGTAACTAGTTTGCGAAATTAATCTTAACCTTTCCAAACATTGAGCTACAACACAAAGACAGTTTCAAGGTATTGCTGGTGCGGTGGAAGTGAACTGTCTTTCTATATGCTAAGGCAAGGGTGTGGTTTCTCTCGATTCAGCAACATACAATGTGTTTCTCAGTCCATGGGAGTCTGCATGTAGTTAGTCACGACAAACAGCACAAATGATACGAGGTGAACATTCCAACGGCGTGCATAAACTACATTACAATTGTCTCTACGATGTTCAGCGGCATTTGTTGAGCTGGGAACCACGAGAAGCTTGGAATACTATAAAGATGCAGGTTTGTTAATACCCGGATTATCTACGGTGGTTTATCATCGTTTGAAGTATCATCAGCACGCATTCCCTTAGCTTGCACTTTTTATCTTGCGTCTGTGTAAATCTGGACTCCTTCGAGGGGAAGGTCGTAATGCATGACATTTATGATACATCATTGCTTGTAAAGTGTGCAACCGTAAAACGTACAGCCATGAATACACAAAATACTAACCAGTCATAATAACTATTTCAATGGCAGGGAAGTAACTTGTTTTGCAACCAGTCATGGATCTTAATAAACTATTTCAATGATCAGGGAATTGTTGGTTTTATGCCATGGTGTGTATGATTAACAAGCCGCATACTTATTTTCACAAATGACCAGGCAACCAGCTACTCGCAGGCCAGCTGATGATTTTGCATTCTCCTATAAGCTTTTTGACCGGGTTGAAATCGTCGATGATGAATAATTGCACACAATTACTAAAACGCAGAAAAGACGAAGAGATGAGGGGAAAGAGTAGATTTGTGTACCTTTGATGACCCTTGCTACGTTGATGCACATTATTTCCGTGCAGACAATAAAATGAGTTACGTGTGTTGCATTTGTCCATGTCAAGACGTTAAAAAATATAATGACAACAACGGTAAAGCAATTCATCACCCGGCTCCGTTATGTTGACAAGGTGCAAAGAAATTGAAAAGTTGTTTCCCCCCAAACGTGCAATTACTAAACGCAAAATAAAAAAGATGGCGTGATTGGGTCAATGTCGCTCAATTTCTTCATGCAGTACTAACGAATGCTTTTCATTTGGCCGTTTATGGGAGGAAACGGTGCAGATAAGCAAAGTAGGTTTCGCCACTTCACTGGACGATAGGAATATATGCAAAACTCTGATAACATCTTGCGCCAAACAGGTTTACCTCGTTTATGATTTTTGTTCATGAAAAAATACGGTCATGGTGTGCAAGTCTACATTTTGGGAAACGGTCCATAGTTACTGACTTGCTACAATAATAAATCATCATTTATGAAACTAAATCTTGCCTCACAATCAACCACCACACAGGGGGAAAATTTGCCATAAAAATTATTTGCATCAAAAACGAATCATGAAACTAACAAATCATATGTATTTTGCAATTCTATTTTTGTTCAATTACTGATGGCTTGTGGGCTATATTCAAAAACTGCAACACATGGAGGCCTGTGGGCTATATAATCAGTATTGGCATCAGTGGCCTTACTTCAAACATCTTTACGCCTGGTTTGTATTACTTCCTAGAAACTAAGTGGCTTGCTTATGGTAGCATTCCGTTTCGGTTGTTTATTATAGTGGCTGGTATTTGATCTATAAAAAGTGAATATAAGACAAAAGGAATTCGTTTCGGATGTTGAATCAATGTCATGTCGTGTATTTGCCCTTAAACAAGCATATTGTAGGACTGTTTTTTAAAATTGTTAAGCAGCTGATAGCAGCGTTTTGCCATTATCACTGCTACATTTCAGACATGTGGCGTATTAACACCAGCATTTGAAGTGTGAATACCATTCCCATCGTAATTACTACATAGATTGTTAACAAAGTTGCTGTTTAATCAATGTCTGCATATAATTAACAGCGGTTAACTACAACTAGCCGCCCAATAGTGCATGGACATTATGAGATTAGCACAGCACAAAAACGAGAGGCATAACTAAGCTGCTGGCCGTGCACTTTGCTATTTTCATAATGGCTTGGTGTCAATTAAGCTGTTACGAGATGATCGTCACGACATGAGTGTCACGAAAAGATTAAAGACTATGTTCTTTTTTAGCAGTAAACCACGTTAGGTGAGACAGTATGTTTGCATGCCGCACACAGTGACCATACATAGGTTTATGTATATTGTTCACAGCGTCCATAATGCTAGTATGTACAAAAACATTATGGATAACCTCATAAGCTTGTACTTACACAGTCTGTCTTTGCATTGAATGCTATGGACTATTCGACGACTTGCATGACATGGACGCCGTAGCACGTGTGGTCAGCATTATTATGAAGTGATGAGGTAGATAGATTATCAACCCTACTCACATTTTTGGTAGAGTTGCACCGTTACAACACATGAACACCCGTGCAAATATTAAGGATCAGCGTAATAACTGTAACATGAGTTTGGTATCTGCAACACGCTCAATGCACCTAGCATTCTGTAATATTGATATCATAACCCCTGATTGTAGCATATTGCATGCGCTAATGCTGTGATCAGCGTATAATTTAGTGCTATGTTATGTTCTAAATAATCCTAAATATCTGTTTTATTGCAATATAACAGCTCCTTCAGGTAGCACATGTACTAACGGCTGTGATGATCTGTAAGACGTTTTCGGCTTCAAACAATTTCAAATGGTCGTTCCTACCAAAATTACAGCCTCTTCAGGCTAATAACCCTGTACCAGATGTTTGCTTGGACTTCAGCAGGATGATTCACCTCTTCAGCCATCATAACGCTACGACAAATCTGTGCCATTTATGGTTAGTAAAACCTGAGATATAATAATGGTGATTTTTTTCGGGAAAGATTGCAGCAGAAATCGAGGAAATCCATTTCCCATTCGTTTTCACAACATTTGCCATCTTACACGTACAAAGTGTACTGCTGGTTTTTATTGGTAATAGAAGCTACATTATAATTGAATATCAAATATTCGTTGGCCTAATTACAAAAAACGAAGGCTAAACTATCGTTCATTTCTAAAAGAGCAATTAGCGAGGATTTCCGGATATATTTACAGCTCAGGGTAATTAATTGCGATATTTTCCATGATGTCTGAGTTGCGTCTGTCAAATCAATGAGGCCAGACGAAACGTTTTCCAATTGATAGCAGGAACCGCATCAGTAAATAAGATGCCTTTTCTTCATGTCTGTACAAAACTTTCAGTGCATGCAAGGTGGGTGAATATATCACCATGCAATATAAGATAATAATGACTTTGGCTGGTGTTGGTGATTTTGTATTTTCACGGGCAGATCAAACACTAAAACTTGCTAAAGTGGCAAAGTGTCAAATGTGAGATAACAAAGGTCTCTAGCTTCATAAAATTGGTAACAACAAGTTTCCGTTGATCGATATGGTTTCCGGATTTCATCCAACGCTGTTAAAACGTCCATCGGTTATACCTAGTCAAGGCGAAATAGATATGTACATGTTTGTAACGAGCTACTTACCCGAATGCCTGCATTATATTGGTGATGCAGCGAAACGCTTTCCATTGTATTACGATTTACGTAGGTATTTAGGCTTTGATATAAAACTACATGTTGTCAGGCAAGTGATCATGTGACATTAAAGCAAGCATCTCTAAATGTTGATACCATGTAATAAATGGACCTGCATGTACAAACCGTGATATTGAAAACGGTATTATAATCGACTGGTTTATCTGACACTAACGGTCTTAAATCGGCCACCTGAAGTTTACCATGCGTAAATCATATGGAGTAGTAGCAAAACATATGTCATAATCCACAAAAACGTGCTTGATATGCGGCACACATAATAAGCCATGATAACACACTTTGCACAACATTCGCCTCAACACCAAGCGGTATCCACTTAGACTGCCTTTATTGCCCTGAACACCTTATACTTAGTCTGGTCTCCATAAATATCACCAGCTACGTTTTTGTTTGTGGTTTCCACATGTCGTTCCAAACTAAGCATGATTTTGTATTCTCATGAGCGCTAACTAGCTTTCTTGGTACCTTTTAAAATTATTTTTCTTGCTTCCAAAGGCGCTGTGTTACCCCTTTTACGCTACCTACCGCTTGTCGCTACTTTCAAAGTAAGACTACATTCAGACAAGAATGTTCATGTCTGTCTAATAATTGTGGGCAGAAAATATGCCCTCATGTGGTGGGGTGGCTACCAACAAAGGCGTAGAATAGTGGTGGTCGCTTCGGGAAGGTTAATCAACAAAGATATATCTACATATCAATTAAACATTTAATAGGACGCATTTATAGGGCAGGTTACATATTAGTTGATAGCTAGAAGCAAATAGCGACGGTATTGAGCAGGCTATTGAATAAAAGTACATAATCTTACTCGAAAGACCCCAGTGTCATTTATGTTAAATATAGGATCTGCATTTTTGCTAGGAACTATGGTTACAAGTATCAACTACTATATATCCAATGAATATTGCGCCATAGAAATGAACACATATCGTTATGGTAGTGTGCACGGGAATGCCCATAGCGTTTCACGGTTATCCTCATACGCCCAACAAGTGCCATGTATTCCGGCTTCTATTATCCTGTGTACTTGAGATATCTCTACAGTCTACGTCGGCTCTGAAAGCATGGTTTAGTCGATCATGTTATGCGGCATGATGGTAGCATACAGCACTGGGATGCCACAGCTGGGAAACACGGATGCCGCCTACATACTATCAACCCCAACTATCTCCTTTATTACATTGACGTTTAGCGGAGTGATATTTGTATTCGAAACGTTCATGGCAAGCAAGTTCAATACAGAATATTAAGAATTGCTTGTCAATCCTTGTGAGTGTTTTGGTAAAGACGATAACAATTCAGTTAGGCATGACGTTTGGCTCCGTATCAAATGAAGATTAAATGCGTAAGTGCCAGGATGGTTATAAGTGAAATAAATATCCAAAAGAGGATGAACTAGCACTCGAGCATGGGGTAGTTTTGTCTGAAAATTATCTTGAGTCATATTGGACCGATAGCACACATTATATATTACCTTGGCCGTCACAATGCGCTTATGAACATGACATATATGAATTAAATGCTCAAATAATGTAGCTGATGCAGGCAACAGCAAGATCACGTATTTACGTTACAGGTTATCACTACCACTGTATCGTTCCTTACACGGGTAATGCGACTGTTGTTCTGTAGTCATGACAATACAGCAAGGCGAAATATGTTATCAATTGACATTATTGGATGCTAGACCATGGGAAAGGATGTTAAGTTAATGATATCATAATAGCCGAACTCAGTGTATAAGCTGTGAAGAAATTGGCTCTTTCCCCCAAGCCATATATGCCGGACTGGAACTACTTAAGTCGACCAACATAAAATTCATCTACGCGACCGGTGAATTATAGTCGCAAAGGTACAATCTACAAAAACAATCTGATGGTGTAAGTCACACAATCAAATATTGTGTCACTTACATTATTCCATGATGAATTCGAATACATTAGAGGCCCGGTATGAATCATCTATGCCCAACCTAATCACCAAGTACTAAAGATAACCATGACTAGCGTTTGTTGCCATAGGCACTGACAGGTTGTGACTCTTGATATTTTATTCGATGAGTAACAGTATCATTTGGTAATGGTAAACATATATGCGAGGGTTAATGGGAACGTTTATAAGCTATGGCTGATGTGAAATATCATATTGCTATATTCAATGCCGTTGTTGTATTGCAAGCAGACTGCGTATACTGATAAAACAATACTCGGCCACGCCTGAATCAATTTACAATTGACCAATTAATGCTTTAGGATTAGAACAAATATATGGTTATACAATATTCGCATTCTAATTAGCCAATTGGCCATCTTCATGTGTTGCAATAAGTGAATGCACAGTCTATTTCATAATGGGTATTACGTCTGAAGTCATTGAATGGGTAGAATATTGGGGGAGAATGATGTAACAGATCTTGGGTTATTACTGGAGTTATCCCAAGTCTGTCTTCTTATGTGACATTGGCTAAATGTACATTCTTATGAGCTTTGTGGCAGACGATGGTTGAAAAACTATTGTATAACGAACAGAACAGATAATTTTGTTCCCTTGGACGAAACTGCGAGGTAAAATGGCAATTGGTAAGCAAGAAGTGACGATTTTAACAGTAAGACAAACATGGTTTGTCCATATCGTGATCAATAACATTTGAATAGAAGCAACGCTGTATATGTTGTAAGTGTATTAGAGGTTTCCGTTTAAGATATAAATGATCAGGATCACATTTATTTCATTGTTATTATCATGGTCAATAGTCTGAAGAGTATTAGCTCATATTGTATTCAAACGTCATGTGTGTATTATTATTATTTGTTGCCGAGCATTCCCCAACTGGCATGTCCTACTCTCTACACATGATTTATAAGTAGCATGTTAAATGCTGTCTGTTACCTTACATATAGTGGACCAAATCACATCCTTTATCTGATTCGTAAAGCATTCACGTGCTCTTGATCTTCCGGTAGGTGATCGGAAGTTTTTGATTTACAAGATTATTGAGTTCTCATAATAATCAAATCAACTTGCGCCGTTGTTGCGTAGCTGTTGTAAGTAAAAGCGTAAATGAAATCGAAAGATAGTGGAAGCAATGATTGTAGTAGATTCACCTGGCTACGCTGCTTTTATTTATTACCCCCAATTCAGTCCGATAGTACTCATGCATTCTATCAATATATTATGCATTCTATCAAAACATTATTTGTATCCACTACCACATGTTTGTTTTGATGGCCGATTTAATGCTTATTAATTTCGCACGATGCAGTATTACGCCACAATCGTGTATGAATGAAAACATTCCATGGATAAAATATTGCATTGTTTCACTTGCTTTGATTTCATGTTTAACGGATTTGGAAAAGATATTTCAGCCTCACGTTGGTTCTCTGTAACGACCTTATGGCCTCATTTACTGAGAGAAAAACGGTGTATTGTTTGACACAGTTAGTTCTTAATGCGTCGACGATGCGACGGGCTAGGAAATATCACGATCTAATGCTAACATGAAAATGGATTCGAATATTATCCAATCTTATGGTAGTTATTTGCGTCGCCGAATGATTATATTTCTCTATATTCAGCTTCATATATTTTCTATCGTCGCCTTTCATCATTGCATAGCAAATTGTTTGCTGTTAGAAACCCTTTCCTCCATTGATTAATTCAGGTTCCAAACCAACGCGGCAGATGTACTCAGATAAGATATTGTGAAGCAATAAATCTTACGTTCTTGTTCTCAGGCAATCTTGCAAACACACAGCAGTGATTTTTCAGTCAGAGCTATTGTCCATAGTGTATTATCTGACAGCAACTATACTAATACTGTGTTTGCTTGCGCACAAATAAACGATCTTCGCCATAGTTTCATGAATACAAAAAATAAGCACGTAGCCTTGCTTTTACATATTGAATGGCTGCTCATTGTCGATCTTCGAAATGTGACACAACAAATAAAAAAAACGAACAAAAATGAATAGAAACTGAAGACAACGTATACGCTCGGAATTCAATATTGCCGTCGAATGTCTTAAATCACAAATTGTCCATCAATGGATGGAATTGGAAAGGCTGGATATATTAAACAGTAAGTGAATGGCTCATCCCTGACCTCGTGCTTCATCCAGAATGATTCTTCTTTATTGGGTGCTTAAGATGTGAAAATAGTCACAGCTAAAAAGAAACAGCGCTACATCGGAATCGAAATCGTGTTATATTGCTGCCAATAAAAGAAGCAGCACTCATTTCTAAATTCGTAATATATGTCATTGTAAGTGACGTGATGTTGTATGGCTTTTTTGCCATACCGCTCTGTGACAACGAGCCAATTTCAGTGATAGGCTAATAAACCATCACTGTGCTGCTAGGTGATATCAGAATATGTGGCATAAAGCAGACTAGTGGCCTGCTAGGAAGAGCTGTCACATGCCGTAATAACTTTGTTTACGTTCACAAGGCGCATTGTAACTTGCGCCGTAACGAAACAGTGTTACAATAGGTTTGAATAAGTAGAATATGTGTTTGGTTCTATGTGTATTCAGACACTTTTAACCGAGAAACAAAGGGCGCAACATTATAAAGAATATTGCATTGATAGACTGGTTTTTAAATACGCGTTATTGCGTGAAAATTATGCGGACCAAAACCGAATACCCCTGCCCGCACCGTGGAGGATATTCATTTTGTTTGGAAAAGATATTCCTTGTCTCTCTGCTTGGTTGGGATGCTGTGAATTTTCCTACACAGAATAGAGAGCCCTAGCAGCAGCTTTGTGAGGTATACGATTAATATCATTCCCGGACAGACAGTATGATCACCTTCTGTGTCAGGGGCCTCTTCGCTCTTCTGTGACGGTTCCCGTGGAGGATTCATTGGTGGTAGTGTATGACTAGCCAGGACAAAGCTGTGACCCGTTTGGTGATCTGTCCAATGTGACATCCTCTCAATGTTGACAGTGGCTGGATTTGTGTTGTATATAATATCGGCGCTCAACACTACGCTTTAATAATGATCATTTGATAACAAACGTAATGTCCCGGTACATGGTGCAATCATTGTCACATGCATCATTTAGGATTAATATATAAGGCAACGATTAAAGAATAAACCGAACAGGACACCCTGTGGCGTAATGCACGGGAACGTAACGAGCTATAGCAATCGCCTTCGCAATACTAATAGACTCACTAGAAGTTGTCGGTTTCATTGTTATTACCGTCTGCATACGTTAAGCAAAAGTTAATTATTAAGCTCAATGCGACGCGTTGTAAACTGCATTATGTATCATTTGGAACATGAGTCGAATTAATCTCATGCGACAATGTTATAGGCATATAGTACCCGGTACTTTGTCAAAGATTATATCGCAGCTACTCTTTGAGTAGCGGTGACATTGCAAGGAACTGCTATAAGTACCCTGTCCGTCCGTATATAAGGCAGGTGTTACCCATAGATAAGCGATACTCAGGGTAATGATATAGGTTTGAACGCGAGGCGGATCCATCTACCAGCTCATCTACGTACAATTGAATAAAACTGCCCATTTCATTAATAGCTGCACAAACCTTATTTTCTTGCTACTTTCCGTAAATGGGACTTAAATAGGCGTTAACCTTGCTACATATTCCCGTTAAACTGCCTGTTCGACCTGGGATGCTGGTACCTGTACCAATATTACGTTAAAAGGGGGAAATTAACAGCTATGTTGTGTGGCACAACACATATCAGAGAAAATTAAGGATGAGAGGTCTTCACTATTGATTCTTCTGTTAATCCGAACCGCTTGATTAATGAGCCAATATATCTGCAAATGTTTGATTTAATTGCTATGATGAAATAGTCCTGGAAATTGTATATATAAGAAAACGCATAATGTTATGTTTAGCCAAGGTATTTGGGGTCAAAGATAATTGCCTCTATACAGCATTTGCTACATCACGATATTAACTATCTGGTTAGTTGCTCTTCTGTTTTTGAGACGAGATATCGGTCTTTTTGCTGCAGTAATGAATCACAGTGCTAGCCAGTCAATAATGTCAGACCCTGCCGACACAACTAATTGGCTCATATATTCCATAACTCGTGATAATGGATCCCTGGCGAATCATACAATATGTTGAGAGTAACTCATATGATTTAACACACGTGGAGGACGAATAAGACTGTGAAGCACCAGGTCTGTTACCTTCCATGATTCAGACAGGGCTCCGACTCACCGTCTTAATTGTTTGGACATTAATCAGGGTCAGAGCTGGTCAGCTGAGTAATCCACGTTTTACAGTTTGTCAAGGATGTCGGCAGTTTTTATCATAACTTCGCAAAGTTTATGAGACTGTAGCGGAAAGGTGGTCCGTTACTGTGAGTACATATGAAGATATTAATCAACTGCTAGTGCGTATAATAGTGCATACCTCATGTTTCTATGAATTTCTCATGGTCGGCACACACCCTTCGCACGATAAGAAAAGGGAATTAGATTGGGATTTTGTTTTTCACACCGTACATATCAACAGTCAGTAAAACGTGTCTCGCCATGAAAACTACAAACTAACGGTTAGTCCATCTCTGTCAACAATTACCACTTTAGATGCCAGTAAAAGATCGTGAATGTTTATGCTGTATATGCGTGCCTACATTAACAGAGTGCTCAATAACCCGCTGTGCATTATATTTTGGTGTCATACCTATCTATTACAAACCTTTATTTTTTGGTATCTATAGATACAACCATGCCACAACTACCCAGGATAATAATAATAATAATAATAGCATTTATTTCGCACTCATGGTACAAATATTTGATGACGATCAAGTTCAAGTGCAATCATTTAACATAGCGTGGGGTGCCATAATGCATAAGTCGAACAACAACAATGTCGGGAAATGATTTTACTCACTGTCTATCAGGATTGATTGGTATTGCGTTGTTCTGCCCCTCATATCGTTATGGTTCGGTCGCTAATGATGACTTCCCTCCTTTATATTTGCGCACGAAATATCGACGGCTTAACTGATCGTAATACTGACCTTTAGATTACATAGCATGAATCGACCAACATACATTATAGATAAAAAAATATAAAAGATCAAATAATGGTGCATGTTTAAAATAATTGACGGCTGTGGGTCTACCGATGTCGCTAATGCACTTGATATGGAAAATATGCGGTAAGATACAACGACTTATTGTTCGCGATTTCATCAAATACTATACTTTTGTACGATTTATCCATTTTATCACACGCGATGATTGATGTTTGTCAGTGTGGAGTGTCTAGCAAGCAAATGGTTTAGTATAAGACAGCTATCAAATATATCAATGGACAAAATGCAAATTCTCGCATGATGAAGAAAAATTTCACCCACATTGCACCAGTGTATAATGCATGCGTGACGTCATCTTTTTTATCGCAGTACTATCCTATTATTAATGACTGGCAACATTTCTTGCTAGGGCGCTGATGATCATCATATAACATGTCATTGTTTGGTAATTTTCGCTACATTACCAGCCTTAAAGATATATTTGTTCAATATTTCTACTATGATTTTCCTACTTCTATGCTGTAGATTAATCATAGATGATCGCGCGTTTTATTCTGTAATTTATCTTTATTATAAGCGGCGTTGATTGAAACCATATATGAAGGAATTGTTTGCTTTCCACTCTCAACAACGCCTCATATTTCATAACCGTACTGGCGTCTTAGCACAACTTGGATATGGTCAATGTTATCTTCTACGATATTTGCAGTTAGTTAATCATCGCTATGGATATCGCCTTTATGTATAAAGCGCAGGCAACAACAGCTAGCTTCATAATTGAAGGAGTTACAGGAGTTTTTAATAATTCACCGCAGACATAGCGAAAAACCTAGATGGCCCGCGTTATTCTATTTGCAGATTCCACTGATTACGTTAGCAGGCATGCGAGAATTTTAAGCCCAGATATAGACTATTTATGGGCATGCAATCCTGAACGCGTACTCCACTAAGGTTATAAGCAGCACCATTCGGATGAACTGCAGTAATCGTATGGACGGAATAATGGATATTTCTTTACTGCAGCCGATAAAATAATGATCATTTGTCACCAACCAGACTCAATTTGTAATATCACTAGTAACAAAAGAATCGCAAATGGCAACATCAGACACGTTTACGTCACTGAGATAATGTATGAGACGTGCATGATACGAATCCCGTAGGATCTCTGATAAATACCTCATCATGTAAACACAAGTTTGATTGAACCTGACGGTGAAACATGAAATCGGTATATACCTTGTTTCATATAATCTATGGGCAATGCACATTTTGTACGACTGTACTTGTCACCATCCAAAGTTCTTTGGATCATTTCGTTGTCTTGTTTCTAATTTGAAAGCTTTGCTTGTGTGGATAGAACAAGCCTCGCCCTCTGCGGGTTATTTACCATAAACATAAGTCACTGTCTAAAAGAAATAAGCAGCATCTCTTTGCGCTTTAGCTGATCACTCAGTTTTGTCTCATTTAAACGCATATGCAAGTGCAATATTCATGGGAACTCTCTCTGGTCTTAATGTTCACAAAATGACCGCAGGAGAGACATTTGAAAGACGTCGGAAATACTCTGCAGCCCAGGAGTATAGCCGTTAAGTGTATTATTCCTTCATTGTCGATCATAAAAGAAATCTTCTCGCCGTACATTAAGCCAGCAGCACTAAATTGCAAGAGAAAGATGGACAGTTATGTCGCGTTTATATATCATCTATATATATAAATGCGATGAAAATAGTTAACTGTGTCAGGGAGCTGCAGTTTTATGTGCTGTCCTTGAAATGTAAAACAACAAACGGCTCTTCTTATTATGCATAAAGTAGGCAAACCAAAGTGTCAGCGTTTGTTCTGCGATATTTAGATATTAGCTGGTGAATGACCTGGCGTTTGCGTTGTGTCCCTACCTGATATACCATATAGGTGTAATAACATCATAGCATTAACGCTACACAATGCGCTTGGAGTTTCCCAACTAAATATCTGCTTTTCACATGAATATAGTATCCCGACGACTAAAGATATGCACAATGGCTGAATGAATGTCCTTAAATCAGAACATACTCTAGCTGAGCTAAATATCATTCCTCGAGCATCATAACGCACACTTTGATCCCATATTACCTTAAATGACTGTGAATGAACCACTCGGAGATAACGTAATCATTTAAGTTTTGAAATCTGCACGGACCACATTGATATTAGCCAGGTTATAACAAATTATAATCGAACACTGGCCGCCTTACCACAGATTGGGGATTGGGGGTGGATGGTTTGGCCTTTTGGTGAGTATGAACTAAAGAAGTTATCAAAAAGTGTTTTAACTGAGCGAACAACGGAAGAAGACATTACAGTTGTCACGAGAAGTACACCAGTAATCTCAGAGTAGCTACAAACATAACTCCACGATTGCAGAAAGAAGGTGTAATCTTTGCAAGTCGTAAGTTACTGAGTAGGGCAAAAAGTTATGTAAAGATTATGTCTAGCCATTGTGTGGGTTGTGAAAAAGTTCCTCCTGTACTTATATGGAGTAGGATTCACACAGCCATCGGGATACCTAAATCAGACCAAATATGTAAGTGATAGAATCATAAGGTGGTGTATGTATTTACAAAACTATCGGTTAAAGATAGAAGCAACTAGACTATACGTCAACGGTTTTGCGAGCTACTTGAGCAAAGTAAATGCATGAATAATTGTTTATATGTATATATATATATATATATATATATATATATATATATATATATATATATATATATATATATATATATATATATATATATATATATATATATATATACATATATATATATATATATATATATATATATATATATATATATATATATATACATATGTATGTATGTGTATACATATGTACATATGTATGTATGTATTTAAGTATGTATGTGTGTACGCATGTGTGTATGCACGTATGTATGTATGTATGTATGTATGTATGTATGTATGTATGTATGTATGTATGTATGTATGTATGTATGTATGTATGTATGTATGTATGTATGTATGTATGTATGTATGTATGTATGTATGTATGTATGTATGTATGTATGTATGTATGTATGTATGTATGTATGTATGCATGCATGTATGTATTTATGTATGCATGTATATTTGGTTGGTCATACAGCACCAGGAGATAAGCTGGTATAAGCTGATGCGCCTATAAACGGAATGCAAAATAAAGCCATTTCGTCAGCTATAGTTGAACTTGTCTATCAAGGACCAACGCATAAATCAGTTTCTGTTAAATCGGCAATTTATCGCTCATGATTCAATGCACGCAATATTATCCTGCAAGCTATTATTCGCATACAATACCCCTTGGACATTTTACGATGAACCATATACAATAGTCGTAGGTGTTACAATGCGCGTTCATATAGCTATACTGTTCAACTACTTAATTACCCCTTCTGATAAATGATGGTAATCCATGAGTGATTGTTTCCCCTTGGTTTGCTTAACTTAGTGTGATATTATCCAATCTTGCATGTAGAGTTTGACAAACAATGGTACAACCTGGATATGTTTTTCTTTTTGGGTTGCATATTATTCTATGTTATTTGCCCAGCCTGGAGAATATTTTGTTTCGAACAATAGTTATTGTGCAAATATAAATCAGATACGAGGTACCTAATAACAAGAGTTCAGACTTGGTTCTGACCCCATTGAACACGCCCACAACGTACGACTACTCTCGGTAACGATTCTTGCTTGCTTTAACAAATTAAATTAATAAAGCCGATTTATGAATTCGAAACGCCCCTACGTAGGATCGATCGTACCTACAGGTGTGTGCTGCTGTCAATGTTATGTGAGTTGCCTTTGGTGCGTTGTTTATGTTAGAGTTTAACATGTTTACGTTAACGTGTTAAGGTACCTATCATGCTTGCATTGAATGTCGCAAACATTTGGCAATTAACATTTCTTCACCTTTTGGAATTGTATTTTAACTGCTAAGGAAGTGAATCGATCCTCTAGTGACAACCAGACGTAAGGAAATCCAATTAAATAAGAAACAAATATAGTGCGGGAGTCGGGTTTACTAATATAGTCTGATTCGTCTCATTCATCCACTAATTCAACCAGCCTATGGTGTGATTTTCACCGATAACATTATGAGCTCCTTGCAATGACAAAAACCAAGAATGTTGACGCAGTTGCTTTTCATCTGTACTAACAACAATGTACAACATTATTCATTCTGCTGCTGATGCAAACATAATCTAAGCTGTTGAATAACATTGCACAGCAAGCTGTTTTTTGCTTTATCGACCTTCTCGTGTTGTCTTGGAAAGAATATAAAGTTAATCATTCCTTGTATATCTGCAACCAACGTTTGCAATGGTGCCTGTGACAATCGCAGCTTGCGCTGCGGGAAGAGAACGGCTCCTTTCATGGCAACAATATACCTTTAAATGAAATCATTGAGTGCATCATCCAATGTTCCTCGGAAGTAATCTTAGACGCCATATTTTACTTTGATAATGACAATACAAACGTCAAATGCTCTAATCAGTTCACAACCGTTGCACTTTATAGCTATACGCATCAATGCGTAAAGATCATTATGCCTCTGTAACGCGAAGTACATACTCGATTTACAATGTCTCTGAATTGTTTCCTGTCTGACAGGTATATATCGATATTATAAATCGTGCTCAATACTAAGCAACGAAATCACTTACTTATCCCACGAAATAATAGTGCAGTTTCATTCTTTTATATAGTTTATGCCAATGTAATATGATAATTAAATACAATTCACCATAAATTACCAACCAATAACGCATTTATCATTTGGAGAATAGAGTAACTGCCGATGCACTTTTGTCTGATCAGAATGCAGTAAGGCCATATTAAAATCGATATTTGGAACGCGTTCTCTGTGGAAAGCCAAGCATTCAGTGGCTATTATCTTAAAAGCATGCGTACCCTTTCGGCCCGCATATCTCGTTGTTAGGGATGGCAGACCGTCCCCATTTGATTCGAGGCAATTATATATATTTTCAGGCAGAATGTGTTAAAGCACAAAACCATTTTCTACGTATTTAGGGGATATGTCACTTTGAAAGAGTCTTTGTTGTGCTGCTTAGAGAAGACCTGAAATGAGTTTCAAACTTCATGCAACGTTAATGTACCCCAAACTGTTACCATCTTGTTTTGTTGTCATTTACCACAAGTAATTCCTCTCTTGTATAGCTTGAGGTACTTACTTCGAACGTAACGTTAGCTCCGGGTATCGGCAGTATACATGTTTAGAACACGTTAAACGTTGAATTCACCCTGCTTTGCGAATTAGTGATTACGCTTTTTCAGTCTGACACTTTCTGTTCATCGTTTAAACCGCTCTTACAATACCTTTTGAATTTGAAACGGCTGTTCACTCGGATGTGAAGACCGTATGATATTTGTGATAATTACCAATTAACACCGAGCAGAGATAAATTCAGCCGAGTTGTTGGGCAAACGGCTTTGCTCGCAATGACACCAGGCATTGAGGGAATAATGGCAATCGGCAGATGGTGCCTATCGCATTAATGCGGACATAAGTTTGGGCCTAATGGGGATATGGACCAGCCAACTGGCGAAGAATTGTCCTGAGTGGACCTATCAACATACCGTTCTTCGCACAGATCTGATACTGAAATTAATCCATTATCATGTCAGATGATGTCTGCGTCGTATATTTGCATGCATTATTTGAAATGCTAGTTTAGGTAAAAATGACGCGTGGTTAATACGAAAGGCACTTTTGTTCAGAGTATTGCATCATCCTGACATTCGGTTTTTATAGAATGGGGCGCTGTTTAACAACCGAATGTTTCAATTTCCATTCTGTCTTAGACTGTCGTTAGCTTATGTTGTGCAAACTAAGATCACGGGGATTGGCCTTATAATGACAATAGTCATCGACCTTTTTACCCAATGAATACGTGTTTTGGTAATCATATTGTCCGCTACGCCAATGTATCTGAAAACCTAAAAATAAATTATTCATCCATGGCCGTTTATGAGGTATTTACCTCGTTCCTTGCACGTCGAAACGTAAAACGCTTAATTATATTCGCACTCAGGCAATTCAATAAACCATTGACGAGGATCGAAATTTTCTGATAAATCCCATTCAGATTATCTAGCTTGCTTGTTGCTTCACACACAAAAGAGATCCTAGATAATCTGAGAGCATACCCTTATGACCACAGTTAATTGCGAATCTGGGTGAAAAGTTGACTTTGCTCTAGGATAGTGCATTATCTACAATTACACTGCGTTTGTAGGTTACAAGGCCCATGTAAGAGGAGACAACGAATTACATTACCTTACCAATGCGCGTAGGAACACCTTCATCACCTGGCATATGTTGAATTGGTATAATCCATAGCATGCTTCAGGTCGCACCATAGTATCATAGTCGTGTTCAAGCAAGCCCGTCTAGCCATAATTGTGTGTCAATAAAGCTGTACATATCCAAATCACGCATTGCTCACCTTTACATAGCGTTTATAAAGATGACATCTGTACGAAGTGGCATCGAATAGCATTGTATTGCCAATGAGACAATGTTCTGATTCTATCCGCGCCTATCTCAGCCACCTCCCACGTTTCGGTACATTTCACTTGATAGCATTCGTATTTATTCTATACTGATATAGTAGCTCTATTAGCAAACAACTGTTCAAGTTCAAGCATGCCCGTCTAACCATGTTAAACGGTCAGAAAGAGCTATGCATATCCAACTCTCACACTACGTTGTTACATGGAGTCGGTACAAATCCTATATATGCGAACATGCACATTGACCTCCATCAAGCCATTTCGTTTGTTAGAACAACTGAATGGAGCGCTGTTTAGAAGTACTTGCGTTCTGTTATAATATCGATCTTGTCATACAATCAAATACTTCAGCGACATCGATGATTAAGACTAGAAGCAAATTAATAACACATTTCCATAATGTGTACTACTCAAATTGACGCAGTCTAACGCATAGAAATAAAACGAAAAACCTTCCACGCTTTAGGAACGTTATGGCTCAGATCAGATGGCTCAGATCAAACGTTATATATATGTATATAGCATTAATGTGTGCCGACATATTAACGAAGACATTAAGCATGGCATATGCAAAGTGTGACATGAAATCATGCAACAGTGATATAACAGTCAAAATAAGTGTTAAAGTGATATGTTGAATATTCAAGCAGCGGGTTACATGGGCATCAAAAATCATTCAGGAATGCCCGTTATTATATTATGAGTTGAATTATTCATTGCCAACGATTGCTGCAATGACACAGCTGCTGAGAATATCGCAATTATAGATAGGACCATATTGTCATTGAGGTTAAATATCGGATACGTCGCTGTTACAAGCTTGAGCCAAGTTTGCATTTTGCATTTCTCATTTTCATTACCTGTTGCTTTTGTCTCATTTCCAAAGCCATTGAATGTCATATATTTATATTTTAATCATCTTTCTATGCACTCTTATGAACGACGCAGAAGTAATGTTGTTATTTCTATTTGCGATGCTCCATTCATTCAGCAGCCTAACTTGTTGCCAGGGTACAACTGGGCTCTGTAATATAATTAATGGCCTTGTATTGTGCATCTTGATCGTGCCGGTTAAATTGGAACCCAAGAGAGTTTAAGCAGTATTTAAGTCTGTACAGTGGGAGTCATCGATATGGGTATTAAATGCTGACCGAAAGGGCATAACGTGTTGGGTTTAGGATTTAAGAGCTACCGCGTAATAATTCAGTACTACACCATTTTAACCGCTGAGCATATCTGCGCCCACATTCAAAAAGAGGGTTATCACATTCAGCTATCTTGGCTGCCCACGGAAACCAGCATCACATGCAAGTTACAGCCTATTGCAATACGTCATTGCATTTAATTGCGTGATAAAGATATATCCGCCACGCTTAATCAACCAACATGATCGTGAGACTTTTACGAGAGAGTGGATTTGAGAGATAAACGATATTTATTGTAATTGTCCTCGAAGCTCATTTAACTTGTATTGGTGATTTGAAATGAAGACTTACGTGACATGTCAATGTGCGTTTATACTTACATTTGGACATTTTCGGTGGTTCATACGGCACCAGAGAATTTGTATGTGCTGATCCAACAGGAACGCAATGACTGCTTACAAATATGTTTCGTTGAGAGACTTTATGAATACGCCTAAGACGTTATGCTTCAGTAAAACTATAATTGAACAGTTACGTCTGTGACCAACGCATAAAACAGGCAATATATATCACTCCGGTTCGCTGCAATGTAATCCTGAGAACTATTATTTGCGCGATATATATACGCGCACTATACACCTCGGGGCATTTTACGGTAAACCATAAACGAGTGTCTGGTGTTGTAATGGAGCATTCACATATCTATATATGGATTTGCTGTGGAATATTCAACATGTTGATTACTCTCTTTGTGGATGAACCTGCAAAATCTGCATCGTTCTATACCGACGAAATCATATATCACTTAGTGGATGTTTTCAAAATATAGTGATATGCACGGAAAGCATATAACCGTCGAGTAGACCCTACTCACATTACGCTCATGATTCCAGATTGTATAATGTGAATCGGATGTCCAAACCTGGAAGGTATACCTAGTAAATCGATAGTTTGCTGTCAAAAACATGATATAAATGAATGACTCAACATGATTTAACATTGTCGCACAGAAAGGTTTATCGTTTATTAAGGTAAAATCGAGAATCGCAATCTAGTTTACCCTACGCCGCAATCATGTGACATAGCATCTGCAATATTACTTTCATTACAAAAGAGAGGCAGGACCACATGACTTTGTTTGATGATCAGCTATTTATGCATCTATATTCTTCACGAAGTGTGCCTTGGCGATTGTAATATAACTTGGATGAACGTCCGCTTTTCGCCAGCAGGTGTCGCCAGTCGATATTCATCAACATTACTACCGTTACTTACCGTGTCAATTTAACCAAGTCGACTATCTAATAAATCGTCACACAATATTAAAGCAAGGTGAGAGCTTTTCGTAATCCAATCATATGGTGTTTAAAGATATATTTCGCGAAGAGTGACTGAATTTTGCAGGTGTAAATGAAACACGTATAGCAGTAGTTTGTTATTTTATACAGGAGTCTATCAGGGTTCCATGTCACTATCACCAGTATCGCCATCAACACCATCATCATCTCAACAGCAAAACACATGTGTATAGAATATTAGAGTATACAACTAGGTACAAAGGCTAAATAAACTTCTAGTTTCAAGATTGATCAAATTTCGACACTCCGATGGTACATAACTCGGTTAGCTTGCTAACACAGTTATATTTGTGAGCCATATGCAAGGAAATATTACGTCATAGTTCATGGAGTAAAATTAGCAAATTGTGCTCACTCATTTGTTATAAACGCAAGATAGGTGCAGACAAAGATCTGTTGTCTTACTTTAGATTCTTGGTCATTAGATACTATTTACAATTAATTCCAATGATGGTCGCCCGAAACCACTATGTAATGGGTGACCAAGCAGAAGGGCTGATAGGCACCCTTTCTTGTAGTCACAAACGATTGACTACTAATTAGGTAGAGTTCAAGTAAATGATCATGCCACCGAGTGGGCAGCGTGGTGCTCTGTCAAAGCATCTCATAAAAACGCATTGAATTGTTTGATTACTTAGTGGGCGTGGTCGCGTCTACTAAGCGGAAGACTTAAATGACGCCGATCCCCGATATATTGTATCTGCAGTCCTATATACTCCTGTTGTTTTCATGGGAGCGACTTCGGATGACCGGCACGTGGCTTACTCATTTTCATGATCAACAAACAGCCAGTCCTCGTAGCGTAGCTATACGATATTTGACAATACCGGAAACACATTGAACTGTAAAATTTTGCAATCGATATTCCCAATGAACTCAATATTTGTCTTTTCTTTGGAAATTTGTGTTTTTTTGGGTCGCATTATAAACTTGATTTGCAGACTAATAGAGATTCTAAATATTCACAAAAGCCCTTTGACTCGAAGAAGGATGTGCGTAAATAACATAAATTTTCCAACATCAAAGCGTTCTTATATGATCAAGTGGACAGCTGCTATCAGTATTCATGTTTGCATACGATTATATATTCCTCGGAGGAATTGTGTCGAATAAGGGACAAGAGCCTATTAAGCTCTACACATAATTCGGTGCAGATGTCTTTAAGACAGAATTGGGTCGGCTCGAGCACTTTCTTGCCTCCTCTGCGTCATCTATTGTGATTAATCATATGCCTCGATATTTATCAAGAACTCTATGACGTTCGCAACATAACAACTGAGCTTATCTAGTTAAGCATAAGAATTTTGATTGGACCTGGCGTTAGCGGCACATGTTGCATCGTCGTTGTGATGTTGAGCTGATTTGGATCAACTCCTTTCCTTCAAATCGTAGACAGATAACATCGACGGATAACTAGTGCACCAAAGAACATTCAGTCATGTCAAGTTAACAATACAATCCAACGTTTCTAATCAATTGTGTTGTTGAAAGGGATGCGGTATAATGGACGCTCATGTCTGATTGAATGCCTGACATGTAACCAAAAGAAGATGAATATCCCCTCGAGTCCATCAATGAAGATTAAAACCGAGTTGGAGCGATTGATTAGCGACATTATGTCACATATATTACGAGTGTGTCAGCGACTAATAAGCGAAATATATAAATAAATATACATATATTTATGAATCTAAATATATAAGAATATAGATATATATATATATATATATATATTTATATATATATATATATATATATATATATATATATATATATATATATATATATTATATATATATATATATATATATATATATATATATATATATATGTATATAAATATATGTATATATATATGTATATATGTATATATGTATATAAATATGTATACATTATATATAATATATATATATATTTATATATATTACATAAATATATGTAGATACGCATGTATGCAAATACATATCCATATCTTCTTTAAATACAGATGCACATATATGAGATATAGATATAGTAGATATACTATATATGTATATACATATATATACACGAATATTAATATATACATATACAAATATATAAAGGTATAAATATATATATAGAGAGAGGGATATATAGATATTTCACATATATATATATATAGAGAGATATATATATATATATATATATATATATAAATATATATGTATACATATATATATATATCTATATATAGATATATATATATATATCTATATATATATAAATGTATATATATATATATATATCTCTATATATATATATATATATATATATATATATATATATATATATATATATATATATATATATATATATATATGTGTTGTATGTATATATATATATGGATTCCTCTGTACGCAGTACTTTCTTGTGACCCTTCATTGTCGGACCGAAAATATATTACTATGGACGAATCTTATATCATACAATTGATATTGGGTTCGATGGTTTCAAACATGGCTAAGATCTGATGTTATTATCAAATGCTCAGCAACACATTGGAATTTGTACAATCATTACATCATAATCAAAAACCGCCAGTTCATATTACCATTACAAAATCAAAGTTCTTTGCTCTCAAATCTGCATATTGACACAAAGTATGCGTTCAGCCGGTCATATATGGTTGAAATCAGATAGATGTTTAATTAGTGTAATAAATAATGAAGCTGCTAATTATGTTTTTTAGATAATATTTGCTAATGGAAAACCGCCATTCATATATTACCGCAACACAAATACAAAATCAAAGCTTCTTTGCTCTCGAATCTGCATATTGACACAAAGTATGCGTTCAGCCGGTCATATATGGTTGAAATCAGATTGATGTTTAATTAGTGGAAATAATGTACACATACTCAGTGGCAAATAAGAGGGAAATGAGTCATCTCATTGTCAGGCTACTGTTCATTTATATCGACCACGCGTAATGTAAACAGAGATCAACGCAGTGGCTCTGATCACAATCCCCCACGGTTGAAGACGGCGGTTATGTTAATATAAACCATGAGATCCCTGCGTTTATCACTCCGCGCAACGTTCGTAGTTTTAAAAGGACTAGCCATTTACAAGGGTCGATGTCGTGAAACATCTTTTTAAAGCACGCATCGAAAAGCGTCGAGGCTGTTACGATGAAGTCAATAATGCTTGCGATGCTTTGCTGAGTATCACGAGGAGGCATTGTACACAATTTCAATAAGATGCTTTTACAACAGACCCAAAAGAATGCATGGTATATCAATGTGACTATGCCAGAAAAGTGAATTGTTGATTTCAAGGCAAGAAACGTTATAATCGAATTTCCGCCTTAGTATCCTAGTTATCTGCATTCTTTTGTCAGCTAGGATCGTACATTTACCGATATCAGGTAGATAAAATACTCAATAGTTGGGGCTAAACCTTCGTTTATGTTTGATGTTTATCTGCTGAATACATCTATATAAAACAGAGCCCCACTTTGTTACAGTGTCAGATAATTAAAACGTATATGTGCTCATGGCGCTTTTATAACGCATTCCATATGCAATATTAATTCCTCCAGTGCAGCTGGCAAAGCGTTTGTTTCTCTATAGTCGTTTATGGAATGCATCAGACGGTCTAATTTGTCAATTCTGAAAAAGTTATATACTGCGACGAAACTTTACATAAATTTGGTAATTCTTCCTATGATTTAAATGTGTATTTTAAAGTACCACTATGATTTAACAAATATTTTGGCTCGCCTAGCATCGTAAAATAAGTGTTTTATCATTGGCTTGAATGTTTTTGGCTTGGAGAGTCAACTGATTCGGTTAACATTAAGAACATTAGCAGCTGGCTCTGACAAAGTTGCACCGAATTATGAATTTGAAGATGTCGAGGAAAAAGCAATAAGGTATACATTCGATTTTTCTTCAGAATGAATGTGCCTGATTAAATGCAATGTGGCATTTCCATGGACTGCCTCCACGGAGGTGAAAGCCAGAAAATAACATAATTAAGTACGAGATTAAGCATGGGATTCGTATCCTAGATGGAAGTATCGCTTCGCATGTCATGGTGTCATGCTTTATGGTTACGGTCTGCATATTGCTAGGACTATAAGAATCAATTGATGACTGGTCTGAAGGCAGATTATCTAAACAGAATTTGTGGACAATGAATTACATATTATCATTATGTTGGCATGTAAGCAACGACGCACCCCATTTCGGGGGCTCAAGAGAGGTGAACATCGTTGACAAATACGTCACACGAGCACCTTTGTATCTAACGTTGCTTCATGGTGTCACTGTTTGAGCACGTGGCCACCTGGGGGTTTGTTAGCTTTGTCGTACGCTTAAATTGATCTACTACGAGTTTGCTATACCGGCGCATTGGATATAGTCATTATACCATCGCGTCTTACGCGCCCAACAGCCAGGTTGTTCACTTGGATAGCATCAGCATCAGCAGAAACACAATCAACATTCAGCTAAACTTGTGTTGGTCCTCCTACAATGTTGTGTAGAAACCAACTTAGTGCATTTGCGCTCCAACGGGAGCGTATAGAATGGAGACCACCAGCATCTACGAAACTAAACTAAAATCAAGATACGAACAAATCAAAATATATGTTGAGATCATAGGTCGAATACATATTGCGTTCCAATTGGAAACAATATTGATACTGGTCTCTAGTCTTTTACTACAATGACCAAATGGAGTTGGCTGCACCCAAACAATATCGCGAATGTATAATTGGACGAACGGTGCGGCGTAAGAACGAATAGGCCAGCTACAAAAGTTGCATCTAATACTCAATGACCCATCTTACGCATGTATTACTTTTTGACTGTACTTGGCTGTTATGGAAGGTTTTCGTTGTGCACGGCTGTTTGATTTATTAGATTTGTAAGCCTATAAGAGTTGTAGTTTTGCCTCCAAACCAAAAGGGCCAAATTTTAACCTCTTTCTCATGAAACGTGAATCTGACAAATGATGGCAAACGCTGAGTGATTGTTTTGTTTAGGTTTGCATGAGATTGTAGGATATTTGCGAAATTAAGCATCAAGAGTTTGACAAACGGGGGTAAAACCTAAAAAAACTATTTTTGCTTTATCATGCATATGATTATATGGTATTTGCTTAATCTAGAAGCTAGTTATGTTTCAAAGAATCATTATTATGTACATTCTGCACATATTGTTAATAACCATCCCAGGGAATTTGACAGACTCTATCGCACTTTTGCAATGGTATTTCTATGATAACGAACAAAGTACTTTGTTGATTGTTTGCATGTAGTATACTCACAATATTAAATGCGAGAAACCTAGTAACAACAGTTTGCGTGAGACTGCTCTTAGTTAAGGTGGTTGCTTGCGTTAACAAGTCAAGTTACAAACCCAATTTATGAATTCGAAACGCCCCCACGTAAGATAAATGGTACCTACAGGTGTGTGCTGCTGTCCATGTTATGTAACTTGTCTATGGTGCGTTGTCACTGGCATTTGTTGTTGGTATGATATACATTGGCGTATCGTGCGAACGTTTGGCGGTTGTACAGACGCTAATTACCTTCGATGCAGCATGCTGAAGGAAAACAATTCCTTAATAAGCAGGGAACGTAGCATAATAGGGAGCAACATCGAGTTCCTATTGTTCCTCCATTATCCCCTTGCTTATTTTGATCAGCGTTGGACACAATCGCAAATGAGCCTTTAGCTGTGTCTGCATATAGCAGCTGTGTCAATAAAAATAGCTGTCTTGTTACATTATTAAATAATTATTTATGGACACAAAACGTGCATAACAATCAACAGTCTTGCCTATGATCCTTTTGCGATCTGGCTTATAACTTAGCCATGTATATATTTAATGAGGCGCTGCTCGTCTGATCCCCACCGGGGTTTGACAACAAGTTGTAAGTGTTCGTCAATGCGAATGCGACGATGTTAATGGAGAAGTAGTTGAGGTGGTTGCCATCATGTCCACAGAGTCCGCTGATGCTAATCATTGTGCTGCAACGTCCTGAAGTCAAGGTAGGGCACAGTGTTATATATATATTGGGAGACATTGACAGAGTAGACATGCCACCTGTGACCTAAAAAGCTTACAAACTACTGATGATTATAAAAGAGCAGCAGCTAAAATAATCAGAGGAAGAAATAGTTTTTGTAAAAAAATGTCACGTTGTATATCAAGTTATGTGGCGTATATCGCTACAATCTAATTATTTAAAATATTCAACCAATTACATATCCAAATTAATGACGAGTAATATGATAGACTGTGTTAGCTGATGGTTTTTCTAATGAGCAATGCTAGTTACGTAGTCTGATGTAAACTCCTCGCTACTTTCCTGCTAAAGAACTGGATGTGATTCATACTAAAGTTGCAGGAATGGGAAACAGATGACACTTTCATCGTATCCGTTGTTTGTCCTAACCAATGAACTGAAAATATGACATGCTTGCGCAGGGCCGCTTGCTACCATCAACGAGAGTAACCTGTCCAGCATCATCATTTCCTCAGCTTCGACAACCTGCACTTAGTGTTTTTGGCATCTGTTCAAGGCCACCACACTTACCAAAGAGTGTTCGTAACCGATAGTAAACT
The DNA here is from genome assembly GCA_034190875.2 of Urechis unicinctus. Lineage (NCBI taxonomy): Eukaryota > Metazoa > Annelida > Polychaeta > Xenopneusta > Urechidae > Urechis > Urechis unicinctus. The sequence goes on from CM067357.1 coordinate 22,266,507, forward strand.
AATGCATGATTGATTATTGCCTTTTTGATTGGTGGATGTCTCTTAAATGCTTCATATAAATATGAATATATGGCTATATGCGGTCAAATACTGCTCGACTGGCTCAGTAGAAGATGATTGACATGATTCATGCATTGCACCTTAGCAGTTAATGTGGTTCCATCTACATGTATGCCATTAACTGGTTTAGTCCGGGAGACCCAAAATAGCATGTCTTGGGCGAGTTAGATTTCCCGCTTAATTTGCATTGGCATTAATCAACGTACACTGCGCCTCTAAGTTCAGCTTACCATGTCCTTCGTTGGGTTTCACTATGGTCGATCGAAATGTCCGGCCGTTAATCGTGAATGACATGATAGCATCATTCATTCAGCAAAAAAGCATCGACAGCAGCTTCCTAGTCTCCATTAGACACGCATCCGAATATGCATTGTAATGTTATAGATGCAAATGATGCATCCTCCTGCACCGACTACACATATTTATACACATTTGCTCGCCATAAGTATATTCGGTAAAATGGCAAGCTATAGTTGGCGTATTAAAGCTCAAGTAATTTGTAAAGATGCATGTTGACAAACATGCTATCTTTTATAATGTTTACCTGTACATTTACTGATCAACATTGGTGCATCTGAACACATTAAGGAATCGTTACTTGAGTGAACTAAATCTTATATCTTGGTAGGTAAATCTTTTGCTATGGGTCAACAATCTAAATTATGCGGAACTGTATTCGAAAAGCTCCAACACAAAATTACTATTAACAGCATTTACTGGTATATAACCTTTTTTCGCCATATAATGGAAACAGAGCGTAATTCAGGAAGGTATGATACATTGTTTTCTTAAGTGAAATCATTAATCAGCCCATATACTTTTGGACAAACATCCGCATACCGCAACCTCGAAGGTCTCAGCCGATACCAGAGTCTGACATACTGTATGGATACTTTGTGGATGTTTACGTGGCGTTGAAATAAATATCACTTAAAGGTTAAAGTTATGCCGTATAATTGACATGGTTGATGCAACAAGCCATATCATGCACACAATGCGAACGTTTGATTTTTTGAGGATTCTGATAGCTAAATTTAACTATCGCGATAGATGCATTATAATGCTATATGGTCCATATCGAAACCTCGACGCCCATATAAGGGCAATATGAAAATGCTAATGGTCATAAGTGGGGTTATGTAGATGTAGATGCTGAAAGTTTAAAACGACAAATATAGCTATCGATGCTTTGTTGCCGAGCGTCAGTTAGAAATTATGTCAGGAAAATTCAAGGTTATCATGCATCCCGAATGCCCATTCAGGCACGTGCCGACTCTACTAGATTTGTGCTGTAGGATCCGGTACAATTATGTATTCGACTTTAAGTGACGTGTAATCTTTCTTGGCAAACCTGAGAATACCAAGCAACGATACAATTAGAAGTAGAGTGTGTAGCTAGTGCTTGAACAAAGACGAATGAGCTAATATAGGCAAATGTTTGTGTCAGTCCGTCTGAGTTGACATGGAAAATAAAGTCATTAATCGCAACGTAATCCCTGTTGACAAGAGTCAGTTGTTAAGGTTTTGAGTGAAATTCAAGATTAACACCCATCTCAACGGTTCATTCATCGATGGACTGATCACGTTGACTATAAACTCTTTGTTAGAGATACACACAAATATTGAACAGACCTTATTCCTGCAAATAATCAATCACTTGCCTCTAAACAAACACCCCCCTTTACGCTATTGTTCATTGACTTGTACTACTAACAGAACAACGTCTTTTCAACCATATATGAAAGGTTGTATATGATACGCAGTTAAACTGCATTGCACACATGCGGATCTATATTCATTATAAAGCAGTTTGTTAGCGAATAGGGCGCCGCCTGTGCCTACCTTCATGGTTAATATCTAGTCACGCTAACTATTTAATATACGTACAGCCCCTCGCCCTGTCTCATAATGGTAAACATCGATTCAATCTTCATCATAAGCGACCCGTTTCAATTAATATTCATAGCGGACCCGATTTAATGTACAGCCTAATGAATTAATTCAAGCCCCCTGGGTCATGCTGTCTTAAATGTCAATAAATCTACATAACCTCACTTACGGCCATTAGCATCATGTAATTGCTAGTCGGTAAGAGGGTACTTGAACCCTAAAGTGCGATTTGGAATCATGTGCACCCACATGCATCGAACCCGTGTTTTATTTAAGGCAGAAAAGAATGCAGACCTTTATTAGACCCTAAATCTAGACATCTCAGAACTCAAATTGACGTGGCCCTTTTCTAGTGTTGACATACAAACGTTTTATGACAACTACAAATGTGCCAGTCATACTCAGGTAATACTAGATTGTATTTATACGTAAATTGTTTTGTACTGGATTGAGGCCAATTAAGAAAGAATAAATATTCCATTCATTGTCAACTATATGGATCCAAGCAGAATGATTGTTGAATGTGACCTAACGTTTAAACAGAGAGTTGTTATTCATATTAAAAACTACATTTCGGACAACAAATATGGCAAATGATTGTGGATGTAATAACAATCGGATTATGTTAATGCTAATACAACGCTAAAAAGGCGGTATCGTAAACAAATCTTTAAGTTCACCATGAATGACGGAGTCGAATCGACCCTAATGGTAAGGTTTTATAATCACTAAAGATTATAATGACCAATAACTCATACAAATGGCCTATTTCAGAAATTAAGATGTGTAAATATGGTGCGAAATGCAGCACAATTCAATCAGTACAAAATAAAAAAGACGGACAATACACAAATCATTCGTGTTCGTATTTAATGACCACACATGTTACTGTAAACAGCAGCTAGCTACACATACTGTTAACATCTCCCCAAAAATAATATCTAGTTATTCACATGCTGCCTTATTTCCAACAATACAAACAAAAGGCATTTAGAAGTGGAGAATTAAGGCGTATAAAGCTACCGTGACCCCAATCTCGATTCTTTAAACATTTCCATTAGGGAGTCACGCGAAAGGTCGATTTGGTTCGTCTAACGGAGACAAGGATGGCAGTGCTGTCGCGTTATAATAGGACGATTGATTATATTTTAACGGCAGGCATGTCCCGTTTTAGCTTTCGACCGGCCACATTTCAATCAAGGGAACGTTATGACAGGAACACTAAGGCTTACTGTATTCATTACCATAAAGAAAGTCGATTTCCAAAAACCTTGCCTGTTGGTATCCATCACACGCAAAGATATACAATGGAACAACACTTTTTGATAGATCGGTGAACCTGACACATGCTTGCCAATAGCAATGGACCACTCTTGATCCCAGCAGAGGCCGCTTGCATATTTGCTGTGACATATGATTTGCTCCCTCAAATTAAAAAAAAGCGGCTTGATGGTTACTCAACGAGTTATTTTTTATTTCACGGAAATTATGTCCACACTTACCTCTTCCGAAAATCTTGCTAATTTGTATTGCAAAAGACGTTTACATTGCAGTCACAAAATCTGTTATCGATCGATGCCGAGACGTAACCGTTTTGGACGTTGATATTGCAGTGATATAGCTGTTTGCTTGCGCATTGTATGGCTGGTTGCATCAATCATGTCAATCAAGTCAGCTTTAAACTACCATTAATGTGATATTTCATTTCAATGCCGCGTATATATCAACAAAGAATCGATACTCTTCATGTGGGTATTCATGTAATATAACTTCATCGGTAAAAAGACAGAAACATAAACAATGGTCCAACGTTGAACTTCTTATTAATCCCTAACATGACCTCTGGTAACGATTGTGCCCTTAGAGCTCGCCGTAGGTGGAGGTTTTTCTAAAAGCAAATGGGCTGATTAATTGTTTCACTTAGGAAACAATAAATGATTTCCTGCTGAATTCCGCTCTCTTACCATATACCAGACAAAGTTGTTAATTGTAGGTGTGTTTTGTAACTTCGAATACAATTCCTCTATTTTGGAATATCATATTTTTTTCCTGTTCACAGCACCTTGAACTGTTGATACATATCAAAACGTTTATTTACCCAAAGTAAGATTTCTTTCACTCAAATAAAGATTCTTTAATTCATGTGTTTAGATGCACCTATGCTTATCAACCAACATACAGGTTGACATTGAAAACGATGGCCCGGTTGTCAACATGCATTTTGCAAATTTCTTGATTGCGGATTTGTCTGTGACTATGAGCTTGTATACACTTACTATCGCTTGCCATTTTACAAATATGTTAGATGGTAAACGACTGTATATGTATATTGCTATAAGCTTTTGTTGATTGGTTATAAACACTACTTGGCATTTGGGGTGGCATTGAATTGATGCCAAAAACCCTACGAGCACATAGTCAAGAGTTGAGAAAAAGTCAATGATTGGTAGATTACTCTCGTTAACGGTTAAAAACTGCCATGGCAAGCATGTTGCATTTTCCGTTCATCGATGATGACAAACCACTCGATAAAGCACTACATATAAATGCAATGTGATGAGATAACACGTAGCTATCACCAAGGATCCGATGAAACTGTCTTCCATTGCGGCATCTTTTCTATGAGCCAGGTAGGTTGCGAGGAGTTTACATCGGACTGTTTGACCAAATTGCACATCAGTGAAAGCAATCTCTCGGAGAGGCTCAAAAGAGCGCTCAAAGATAATCCAGAGCAGGAAGCCGTTTATCTGTTGCCCTTTACGAAACTGTATGACACTTACGCTATTACTAGTTATGCACTGAGTGTCTTACAAACATACAGTTGAGGATTCTCAAACTAAAATCTGGCAGTAACGCAAGTTCAAATGTGCTGGCTTAGAACAAGTATACTTATTTTGCTTGGTCTTTAAAAAACGATTAACTAAGCCAGTTAATCATACTTCTCGTCATTTATTTGGTAACATTATTGGTAAAAATGATGTACATTAGAGTGTAGCGCTATTCGCCACACAATTAAGTAATATGCAAAGATCATTTTAACACATACACTTATGTTAAATATTTCTTCCACTGATTATTTTAACTGCTGCACTTTCACAAACATCCTCATAGTTCACATGTTAACTTCTCCTCTGTCAATATCGCCAAAAACAGCAGTATGGTAACAAAGAGATATTGGTTAAATAAAAGGTGCTGTCACAAAGACTCTAACGAAACCGGCTAACCGCGGTAAATGTCTCGACTTACAAAATGTATCATCGTTTTACCTCGCTTTTGTTATCCAGTTATAGTCGCCTTATCTCCATTGTGTTAGGGATGTATTGACAAAAGCTCATTTTATATGAATAAAGGCAGGGTTGGGGGTCGAGTAAGAAATAGTGGAAAAATATCAGCATATAAGATAAGATTACAAGGGTTCCGAAAATCTGAGATGTGACGATACTGTGAAGTCTATTTACTGCCGCTTGAAGGTGATTCAAAGATCACTGCGTTATCAAAGGTAAAAAGATTTATTCAGTGGCCGTTTCAAACAAATGATTGTGTATATCGTTATGAATTCCGTATTCATTTGGACTAGATTGAAGTGGTCCCTGTCTGCTCATCATTCACAAGCTTGCTCTTTCTTTTTATTGAACTATATATTTACACTCTCTCTCTTCGAAAGCAAATGTTGTTTCGAATAAAAACAATTTCTAATAAGTGTTCCAACTATGCAGTTCTTACACGTTTAACCAGCAGATGTGATTTGATCACATAAACGCCATTGCTTTAAATTCCATTGGCAAACAAAGTGATCCATAGCGTTTAACAAAGAAGCACCTCAAACAAATTTCCTTTGATAGAAGATACATAAACTTCGATCGACAGAAGGCGTGAAAGGCGTTTACGTATATTGTGAGCCTCTGACGCTGTACCCTGCATAGAATTGTGAACGTTGCATTACAGTGATTAACATCAGCGGACCTAAATCTTACTGCTTCAAAAACATCGTCCCATTTGCAAAGGGGGATGCATACAACTTGATGGCAAATGACGGTTAAGATCAGACGAGGAGCACATTAGCAAATGTATACATGGATTAGTGATAAGAACCGATATTGCTTCTGCTGATACCGTCGTAATTTCAGCCTTCAATTTGTTTTAAAGAGAGGTCTCAATATCTGTCTTCATTCCTGGAACGGCAGGCAAAAATATGGTTAGTTTAGCAAACAGGCGATATTGTTTATACCGTATTCTTTGTACTAGATTAGAAATTATAAAACACGTCTAAATAAATGGTGTAGTGTCAGTTTGGCTAGAGCAGATCAGACATATGTGTATCTGCGCCAGCTGGACTGCTGAATTGTGTTCCAGGCGATAACTGCCATGTTCGTCCTCCCATTACTGCTAAACAGCAGATAAGACGGTTTTGTTTTTGTGCCGCTGTCAATTGCCTGATCTACATGGCCAATCAAATAAAATCAACAATTACATTTAACCCTGTAAATCAATGAGGTGTTGAGCTCTGATTTTCATACATTGTCTGACTATAACCATGCACCAACATTGCGTCAGTCACCCTAATTATATCTAATCAACGCATATGCACAAGGATAATTTGTAAATGCATAAAAAGGTTTCCTTCTTTTACTGATTATTTTTAAGAATTCGAGTTGAGGTGGAAAAAACTATTTTGTACGGCACCTCTAACGCCTTGCTATGCGCAAGTAAAACAAGTACAAGCGGTTACAAATTGAAATATGGCGATTGACCGAATATGGGTCGTTATACGAAGCGTGGTTTGCAATCAGAACGTTGTTTGTGATATTACGTGGGGTTTCTTGTATGCATTTGAATTCTAATGAACAGTACATGAACAGAATCTCTGGGGCTTTAAATGTTGTATCGCACAGTTTAAAACCAATGTGGCATATCTCTTAGCACTCACATTACCTCGCATTGAGGCTTGTATTATTGATATCAGAAAAAATAAGGCGCTGCTGCCCCTTTCACCAGATGGCTGATTGCAAAATACCCCCATTTAATTTAATCAATTTATTGGCGTCGCCATAGGGGTTTAAGCTGAGAACACCACTTATGGTATATCTGTAATAAAGCTGTTAACATGTCCTCTCTCATTTTCAGCAAATGGATACGCTCTTTGAACGATAATTGAATAACGTGCTAATTATTGGAAATTATCTTAAATGGGCGATCGTTTGCGAGTTTTTGTAGAACCCATTCAGAATACCCAGATAGCCAGTTATTTAGTTTTGATTGGGAGCCAATTGTGAGAGGCGCAATATGCTTTGATACCTGTCATGTTTCCTTTGATCTTGCAAAAAGTTTCAAATTAAGCAATTTGAAGATTTTTGTTATCACTGATAAATCCATGAAAAGTGATTCTAGAGTTTTATGTTTTAAATTTTTAAGGTATGCTTTATTAAAGGACAAAAGTCAAATTTAGTTAGCAATGCTGGTAATTGGAATTCCTTGGGTTTGTTTACGCCATGATTATAAATATTGTGCAAATTTGAGATACAATCCGCCTCTCTTATTGTTTCACTTATTGTTGCAGCTGTGTAATGCATTAATAAGCCAGCAAGCAGGCTTTGTTTTCTGGAAGCACGTTAATCAAGTTGATGTCAGATAAACCCCTTGAAATATTCGCATATGAGCTCTCTGAAACTTGATATATCAGTAATCGTCCGAAGTCAATTAAACACTTAGCCATCTCAGCGGTTTGAAAATTAACTTTGATATTCAAGATTCTCTGTTCCCTTAAATATATGATATATCATCACAGTAGTCGTTGCTAGCAAGCAGTTGCGAGAGAGGATATATTTACAGATTTGGGCATCTTTTGTTAAAATCTCACATCTATCCTGAAAACGTAGATCACCTGACTGCACTAAACGACGCGCAACGACATTTGAAATATGTCAAACTTACTTATTTTCTATAGAGAAAACCAGAAGCTCAGTAGCCAAAATGATTGAATATGCACGACCGAAGGGATGCAGCCCATGTTTAAGAAGTAGGATTCGCATGGGTTGTCTATTTCATTAATGGTTGTCTTTTAATCGTATCGCCGTGGTAAATGCTGTAGCAATGCTGTGTAAAGTCAAATATTTTTGTGGGTTTTGATGAAAATTTTTAATTGCATGTACCGATCACGTGCATAATAAATCTATCCGCACGTTTATTGTAATTTAAGCTTGGTCAGAGCAGCAAGTGACTGGTGATTCTGATTGACCGTCATCTAGAAGTTGATTGACATGTTGTCTCAACGCATGATTGACTTCAAGTGTCTTGCGATCTTTTCAAGGTTAAACAATATGACCAAAATGGCCACTGGACTACGAGTTGGCTCTTGTCTTTAAGCACTTCTTTCGAGAACGGTACTTGTAGGGAGATATTCACAGCTGCATGCGATGTCGCATTCTTAATGTTCGCATGGCTTCTTCTGATTATAAATAACAGGGGTTATGTGACTTTTAAGACTAGAACAGATTTATGAACGCCATCGGTAGATTGCACATAAAGTCAACTTGCACGGATGTAGTGAATGCTTTGTTCAGTTTAACTAGCTCTCAACACTCCAAGTTTACTCATGTGGTATCACACATACGATGTGACAGCTCAGTTTATGACGAAATAATGTGTAATCCTTTACATGTCTAGCTTTGCCTGTCGTCTGCATTCTTCTTATAATCTATGAAATGAATTCATGCTCGTTAGTTGCAAGATTGACCGACACATGATTCAATGTTGTCGCATTGACGCATGATTCCCAGGGGCGCATATAGGGCATCACAAAATCTCAAAATAACGAACGCTACGCGCTAATCATCCATAATTTTTTACAAGATCTAGGCTTGATTGACTATCTCTCACTGTGAAATGACTTTACGTATAAAAGGTAATTTTCGTTTATTTATATCCAGAATGTTCTACAATATCTAAGTTTGATTGATTAAATGTCTGACCGTATATGCAATAACGGCTCTCAATGACATTATATGATTAAGCAACGGCTTGAATATTTTTGTTCCGCGACCGATAGGGTAGTTTAATATTTTAGCGCGCAGTCCAATTCTCTAACAAACTCCTTATATGTCGTGTGTTTCAGTAGTCTATAAAATGGACACAAACGCCGTAATTCAGAGGCATTTTGCAGAGCATTGAGCTGAAACTGTCTATCTATTTCCTGATGGGTTGACAAGAGTAAAATTGACAACATAAAGGACCCCGCTGCTATTTAAACTTTCTATAAAGTGTCCTACAATGTTGCCGACTGAAGACACAAAAAGAGCGCTTATTGAAATTATATTTCCTATTTCAAAACACTATTATCTGTAAACCAAAATCTCCTACACCCAATATAAATCCTGTTAACCCAGTTTGGCACCATGTCATTTGTTTTAAGTGATGAGGGCTGCTGGAGCATCTTAATGAATCAAAAAGGGTGCAACAGCTGATGACACGCGACGCCAATATGCCTAGAAATGATATCATCTGGAAATATAATTTCGCTTCAACATCGTCGGCCGCACATGTGACACACGTTTTTACACAGTTTATAGACAATGTGGTTAACACTGTACTATTATGCGATCTGATACAGCGGGAGGGGTAGTAGAGGAAGATGGGGATAGGTATGAAATACAAGCTTTTCGACATTTAAATTTACATGGTAAGCAGAACTTCAATTGTAGCATTGGTGTTTGCACTGTCTGTATTTGCCACAACCAGCTTTTGTACTTTGATAATCGTATACTGATTTCGTCATTATCAGGAGAACGTGCGCTAGTCATTGGCTATATGAGCTTATAGCTACGTAAGAGGGCTCAAACTGACCAACTAGATGAAAGCAGTTTTCTATATGGAAAATACGTCAATTGAGAAGAGACCTTGCCATAAATCAACAAATATTTAAGAAACTGTTGATATAACGTCTCTTGAATTAGCGCATTGCAGTATATGCCGAAGAAATAGAGATACTTTATAGATCGAAGCGATTAGCCAGCCATTTTCATGTGGCTTTAAAATATACATATTGGCAACCAACGTGCTGTACAGAGGTGGGGTGCTTGCATATTTTGTCGAGAGTGAGCCCTCTAGGCGTAAGTATGCTCTCTTTGAATGACCAGCGAAGCAGCATGCGATCAACTACAGTGCCATTTTCAAAGCCATCCCGGTCGGTCGTTGCTTAGAAGTAATTGGAACAAAGCAATGTCAGTTGTAGTTGTTGCTATGATGTTATACCTCTACCGTGTGCTTACTTACTGAGGTCACTGTTTACATTTTGTCTTTATGAGGTCACGGTTTCTATGGCGCCTCTTCTCCATGATTTCAATTGATAGATGAAATAAATCGGCATGCCGCAAACAATGCACATAACTTGTGTTCAAAATGTATCAATACCAATAGCATGAGTGAATCCGAACTTTGCGTATGCTAGCAAACAGAAACGGATAAAATGAGGCAAGGTATTGTTCATTGATTAGTTAAATCTGCTCATAAGTGTCTACTGACATGATATGGCCGAGGATAAAAGCTGTTTTAATTATGTGATTTTTATCAAATGAAGTGTGTAGATAAGTCAACAAAGCGGAAAAATATGTCAAATAAGCAGTTAAAAACCTCGGGAAATATTTCTGCCTGTATGTGACGAACTTGAGCAACGTAAACTTCTTGCCTAATAGACTACACGGGAAATTTTATTTTTACCTAGATGGATACATTTAGGCTCGTGCTTGTTCAAAGTGACAATGCTATGTCAACCAAGTTGATCATCATTTTTCTAGCTCATAACATGTTACGAACTAAATGGCACCGTTCGTTAGATTTGCCATAATCTTTACTTTACAATTTGTATGAACCCGATACATTATGATTTGCAGCAGAATTCATACCAGTCGGGTTCGTTAACAGTGATATTCATGCGACTGTCAGTGTTTTGAAGATACATGTATCAGCAATAGGTTGTGCCCTTTGGGTCGTAACTATGCTCGTCAATACCCAATGCGAGGTATCAAGGGAACACTTTATGATAAAACGCGACATATCGCAGCATTTTATGTGCGTCAAACTCCCACTGTAAAATCTGACACCTTCACTAACTAACCAACAAACCGGCCGAATAAGTCACAGTTCTAGATCAAAATATGTACCCAATATGTCCTTCTTAAGCACTGGCCAACAAAGAAAAACGCTTTTGTACATGTCTTAGTACTTCGCATATGACTGTAATGCGTGCGTAGAAACACAATCAAAGTTTAAGGACTAATTTCAAATGAAACATGGTTACCGTTTTACAGCTTGGCATTTTATTTGTCCAACAGCACCAAAAGCACCATAACACTCTCTTATACCTTTGGAAGAAATCTTTGTTTCATATATGCCCATCTGTTAGAATTGAATGCAGCACCATTTGTTCGGTGTACCCAAATGCGTTATAGGACATAATGTCCTTCTTTAGCACTGGAAAACGACGCAAAGCACTTTTGTACATGTCTTAGTACTTCGCATATGACCGTAGTTTATTTGGAGCAAATCTTTAGTTCAGTTATGCCCATCTGTTAGAATTGGGTGCATAGCATCAACCAGTCGTGTAGACTTACGCAAACATTTTCCTGACACATTTGTAGGATAACATACTGTAGCAAATGTCCCTACGGTGACCTACAATATGGCTTCGATGCAAAATGGCGAGGTTCCGAGGAATTTTGACAACAACTGAAAAGAAGACTAACGCACAAGCTGGCATTACATAGACGACGCCGTTCATTATAAAACAAAATGTTTTGCGAGTATTATAATAACAGGGAACATTGTAGCTTATACCATTAATAATTCAACCATCGTTGAAACTGATTGTTATTCTCACTTGGATAACAGTAATGACCTGCTGCACATCCTTGAATCTGTTAATAGATAGAACAGACATCACACATACAAGGATTAAACATTCAATAACTTAGCGAGAAATTACAGAATAAAAATCACATAATTAAAACAAGATTTCATTGTTTTATCTATGAATTTAGCTTGCAACTATGGATTATTATTACATTAACAAGTGAATGAAGCCAACGTTCTGCTATGTTCTCTAACATATTTAATATTGTACTACTGGTTGAGACATATTTTATCATGTTGCAGGAATACAATCGCCAATAGATGTCCCTACTAAATTCAATAAAAAAGTTTCTATTTTATAGTTGAGTTCATGTGACTTCATGTTTTCTCGCAGCAGAGATCCTATGGGGAAGATTAGATTAGAAGATTTTTACCATTGAAATGTTACATCGAGCTCGGCCAACAAAAGCCTTTTGTGATTATGGTTTTATTTAATGAAATGTGGGCGTCTAAATGACATCACACGTCGTGTATAAGCAATATTAAGGCTATCATTAGGTGTCATCCAACAAGTGGGTGGGGATCAGGGATTGTGGCAGTTTTTCACAGCGCTTGAAAGACATTGGCAGGACTTATACGACCAATCGCTAAATGGGGAAATTATCTTTGACTGTACTATTGCGTTGAGGAAAAGTTAAGGGATGAATCAATCGCCATGTCAATTTCGACCATGAGCGAATCTAGAATGTCATATCTATCACGTTATTCGTGGCATCACAAAGATAAGGCAATGCACAAACTATTATCAATTTGCCGCAGTGGATATGCGCGTGATTGGTGTCTGACTGTACTGTATGATGAAAATTCAAACAAAAGAGACAATGTTGCCCGCGCCTTTGTGTTGATAACGATATGCTGCAAATCGGAGAATCTTCAAAAATCAAACCAAGTAAGTAGATAAAGTTACCATATTGCATGGAATAAAAAGTTACTTTACAGCACTTTGGAAGTTTTTAATGAATACTGATTGCGCTGCAGCGCCACATTTGGTTCACAGTCGGTTATCCGATGAAGCGTTACAGCCTAATGATCAGAACCGCAATTGATTGTGCTGTAGAGCCACATTTAGTTCCGAGTCGGTTACCTGATGAAGCGTTACAGTGTAATGATCAAAACTGTAATTGATTTTGTTGTAGCGCCACTTTTGGTTCAGACTCAGTGACCCGATGAAGCCTTACAGTCTAATGATCAAAGCGCCACATGTAGCGCCACATTTGATTAAAACCGTAATTGTTTCTGAACGAAACATTGTTATAGCGTGAACGTGTCATTTTGTGGAACTGTACGTTGAAACGTTGGTCTCAAATTCCTTTTCAAAGAGTAGTAAGCGAGCTCGGCATCGCTAGCTCGGGTAAAACATCATTGTGCCATACAGTATTATATGGGATGATATATTGAAGTGTTATTGTGTACTTGCCAGTCTGTAAAGACTCCAAGCGCAAACTATAAATTTCGATTAAATTTTAGTAAACACATATCATACCAAAATGCCAGCTGTTTAATAGCATAATACACATCAAATGCTTAGCGTATTCATTTGACGACCCATTCCATCGTAAAACGTGGCGTTTTACGTTGCGTATTGTCGAGAGGCCAATAATCCGAAGTATGGGATGAGACAAACATTTTATTCCGGTTTGCATCACGTACCATTGGTACGGTCAAAGATAATCAACCCGTTTGGCGATTGGTCGTGTTAGTCATACAAATGTATTTTAAAACTGCTACAATCACGGATCCCCACTCACTTGCTGGCATGACACCCAATGGTAGCTTTAACGTAGTTTATACACACTGCGTGATGCCATTTAGACAACTACATTTCACCCAACAAAATTATAAGCACAAAAGTTGTCAGCCGAATTAGATGTAACATTTCAATGGTAAAAAGCTTCTTGTAATTCATTTTTACCCATAACATCTCTGCCGCGAGAAAACACGATGTCGCAAGAACTCAACTATAAAATAGATATTTTCTTATCGAATTTAGCAGGGACATTTATTGGCGATTTTATTCAAGCATCAATCTGCATTATTACCTCAACCAATAGTAAGTTGCATTACGATGGTTATAGGTGAAATACTCAAGAAGACGACAGGTGCTTTTCGTCCATTGTTCAATGATCGAGAGGGAAAAAATGTCTAATGATACAGGGTGGTATTTATTGTGATCTAGACCTACAACCGATGCCTGCTAAGCACCGATTGTATTACGTCTTCGCGTGGGTATGTTTGCAGAGGTGTCAATATTTACAGTTTGGCGTACATGAAATACTGCGATATTTATGAGTCATGCTTGTCGTGTTTCACCATAAACTGATCTCTTGAAACGTTGGATTGGGCATTGACGAGCACAGATATGAGCCATTGGACACAACCCTTTATTGCTCGTTACGAATTGCCACCGTTGTACAGACATTGCACTCTGCAATACATAACGGAGAGCGGACCCGCATTCTATCAGTTTGAATAGGTCATTGTTGAACATTTTAACACTCTCTCAAATAGTTTTCATAGTGCTTGGTTTTACAGCTGGTTTAAACTACACAAATTAACATAAGTTGAGCAATATTTATTCTTACTTAAGATTAAGTATAATTGCACAAAGATATATAGATCCTGTTGAATTATTGCATATACAGGATTGTGTCAGCAGTCGACTGTAACATTAACAACAAGCGACACAAATTGGTGATGTTGTGCAATGATTAAGCTGTGTTGGACAGCAAGGTAATCATGAATGATGGCACATATAGAGTCATAACCGTAAGTGATATGCATTTAAATGGGAGTCGAATTTGATGTATATTTCGACATTGGGCACGTTGGCATCCGCATGTTTTTACCACAGCGCGACCTTTTAGGTACTGATGTATTTTCAAATCAAAAGAGAGTAAACAGCAAGATAGGTCATGAGAAAAGGGTCAGGCAGGGCAACCATAATAATGTGCACGTTCATCACTGGTAAGTTCTTCCTTAAAGTAGTTCTGTAGTTCTTCTTGTATTGGTGAATCAACCTCAGTCATAAAGCATATTGCTACTTCTGCAGTTTGGCTAGCAGAGTATGATTGAATATCATAGACACACACAGCAGAGATTAGGACAGCAAGTTTATGTCGTGGGATGCCAAATAGTATCTAATGAAGGGGATGTATTTGACAGAATTCATTGAATTTTTTCAAAAACCAATGAAATTTTATTGCGCTTTGTTGATGCCTTATCTCGCAGACAGCTGATACGCTTGCGGCCTGTATGTCGCAATTCGCATATAAAGAATAACATAGTTAACTGCCTGTATTAGATGTATTATATTAATTATGATTTGTTTTACGGATAAAGGGACCGTAATTGCCATATTTATTGCACTTCTATTGCATCAGATCACTTTGCTGCAGACAAGTCAATTCAAAACAAAGCTCTTCCAAACCAAGACGACGGAATAACAACCAACTGGTTACCCTTCTTACACATATAGATGTTTGGCTTGCTGCTGATGTGTCAATATCCTTGCATACTCAGCAACTTTGCAATACTGTAGTAATGGGTTTCTGTCCAAACGCCTATGGTTTGCAGCCTGTTAGGGGTAAATTGGTACAATGTGATTAAGTATATTCAATGACCATTGTTCTTGCATTGCAATCTACCTCACTCATTGCCGTTGTTATATCCCGTCATTTATGACGTAAGCAGCCCAAAATTTCATGCGTTACAAACTATCATTAAACCTTTTGCCTACAGAGGCTCTCTAAAACAGGAAAAACATTTCTGCTTATCAACTTTGCATAAGACATGACCAGTTATGTGTCTCCTAATCCGCAGATGCCACCATGTCTAATGTGACGATATGGCTTGACGCACACACCGTTTTTATTCCTCTGATGTGCTATGGTTTGATTCAGGGTCATCTCTGATAGGATCCTGGTCTTTGCAACAACTCTATCCGCCAAACATGTACGAGTCTCCCATAAGAGTCTCCACCTGAGCCTCTCTTTCCCTATATTCGCCTGTACGCGGCGTGTTAACATGATGAAGATCAATTAGATCAGTTAACAATAACCATCTTAGATCGCCTTTTCATTCAATCATGCAAACAACTTAATATCCACGGACAAATAGTACTTGCATATTTTCGAGCTAACCATACATGCCTCATAGCATAGTAAGCCAAAATATGTCAAAAGTTGTCAGCAACATAAGTTTTGGTGAGCATTGTGAGTAGCGTCTGCCATGCTGCATACAATGTTTGAATTTTAAAATGCCAACCAATGGAGTGGGAAAATCTCCATTGCCATAACATGTCATGTGAATTCCGTAATGGGTGTTGATATTTTTACCCACCATGATTGAACGAATCTAATGATAGAGATCGGAACAAAACGGATGGAGACTATATTATACTCAAAATGAAAACGAAATTGGGACAAGATGCACACAACACACTACAACCATACCATCTCACGTGAATAAGAGTGCTTGTGCGACATTAAACCGCCTGGCTTCACTCTACTTGACGGTTTGGTGGAGGCTAACCCGACTACAGCAATGATTGGCGCCCCACTACCTTCGAAGTTGTTGCACGGCTTAGCAGAGTGCAAAATGTCACTCGTATAAGTGAGATACTTTAGTTTTGATATTGTGTCAAAGGCCTCAACCGTGTTACCCAATTAAGAATCACATCTCAGGATGCTATGATTCAGCAGCAGCCATTTATCGATTTATTCCATGATATATCGTGTGATTATCGACACTGCTTTTCAATTTATTTCTGGGGGTATTGATGGATCCCGTTAGAACCACACAACACGTAAACATATTTCTGAAGCACTGTTATGCTTTGGTAGTATTGAACTTATCATGATCTCCATATTTTTGCACCGATATCTTGAAAAGAGATGCTTTAGGAATTCGTCCAGTGCATCAAATTGTGCCTAAACAATTGTAAACTCGAATAATAACGCATGTTTAGGTATGGCCTGGAAAAGTAAAGATGGTGGCTAATATTTCTATAATGGAACTATGTAAGACACGATAAATAATGCCATACCATTGAACGCAATGTACGCACATCCATGTGAAGATTCAGTTAGCATCCAATCCTAGATGTCGTCAGTTGTACAACACCTGCCACCTGTAGGGCAAACTGAACTGTGTCGAGCACTATTGTACAGGAGTGTTGTGAGTGTGTGGATTCATGTGATAAGGGTGTCATAGAGGCAAGACGCCAAGTGTTCACGGGAGGTGGAATCAGTCAGGGCCGTTTGAGGTTCATAGCCACACAACGAGCCTCTTGTGAGCAAATTAGCTTTGTAGGAAGTTGTGTATCCTTGTTTTGAGGGAAGACTCTTCAAAACGTCGACGTTATTAACACGGTGTTACGCACTTTCTTCATCACAATGTTTCAGACAGTGTTACAAAACGAGTGGTATGATTCTCTACCTTCATTCTGGTTATACGCAAGTGGGGAAGGGCTCTGAAATTAAGTCGTATGGTACACTCAGGTTGTTTAAATAGACATCAGCATGAAATCAACAGTATCGATGCAAGAACATGAGTCTAAGATTTGACATCATAAGGATCGAGAAAGTAAACCACTCTGGCAACGAGTTCATCTACTAACCCACCCTTCCCCAATTACATTTCCTCATAGGTATCGGTCGGGTAAGCGACCTGCAAACGAACAACACACTATGTAAAAAGGCTGAATGTGTTTGCATGCAGATTTATCAAATTGAGGAGTGCAAGTCAAAACACCTAAGCCTCTTGGAATTACACGTTTATGAGCCAATGTAAATAATTTAGGCAAGAGTGTTTTTCCATATAATATCAGAGGATAAATGCTGACTGAAAAGCCAACCATGTAATGGGATGCACGTAATTCCCACACGAACCTCACTGTCTCATCCCATAATCAATTACACATGGGTTGGCGTCGCAATGGCATGGGCATGCCAAACGGTAAAATCATTAACTACAGCCGTGAATGTCGGTTATATTTGTAATTGGAATGTGTCGTTAGTAAATTGGAATAAATATTGCTGACTGATTCGACACAGTGTTAACGATTAGATGTATGGAGATATGAATATCACAGATGCAGCCACCATGTAATAGTCGAGGGTGTTGCTTGAAAAAAAGATTCAATCGTATAACATCGGTCTGGAAGATTAAGCTGCATTTTCAGGTTGCTCCAAGCAAGTTGAATGAAAAAATGCAACGCACGCAAATAAATGTTTTTATAGAGGGTACTCGATACGTTGAACTTGAGCGGTACATTGTAAATTCTGGTCGGTAAGAAAATGCCTGTTGATGTCGTAATGATAAATTGTGATGATGGTGTGAGTGCCGTTTTGCGTACAGTTTCCGTCATGATATATGGCGGTGCTATCTTTATCGACGCAGATAAAATGTTTAAGTCATATCAAATCCCATTATAACATGGTTTTTTGTCCATACCAGGAGAATTTTGAACTCTTATTAAGGCATGTATTTACATGAAATCGAATATCAGGATACTCATTTGTGGACGTTACATCATATAAATGAACCTCTTAAAACCTTTGTTCTAAAAATTGCACTCGAACAAGGACTACGTGAATAATGAACTATCACAACAAAGACAAAATCTACTCAAATAAAGATTTATATTCAAGTCCGGTCAGATTTTAGAGCCATGGTGGTTACTTGCTTCAGTTTCCCATGCCAATCATCTTTAAACCTGAAACATATGAACACGACACAGATGAAGTACTCTTGTCGATCCAGTACTATACTGAACACATTCAGAGCCATTGGACTCAATACCCTCCATCCACCACAGCATGGTTTAAGCGCCTCTCTCAGGAATGTCTTTTAGCCTATTCACATTGCATGACTGCGACTATTTTTATCGGTCGAGAGTGTAGATAACATTAAAACATCCCTATTTGTGTTGACAATATCATAAAGACTGAAGTATCCAGTCTGCTACGGACTACCTGTTTGTTGCCGCAACACCAGCACATTACCTGTAGTACTGAACATTTGCTCGTGTGTTTCAGCGCTATTGAGTTCTTTGATTTTTGCAAGAGCCTCCATGTTCAGCCTCGCAAGAACTCTGGACACAAACTCACGTACACTTAGGTTCGAAAGCAAACTGGATCACAGTGACTTCAGATTCACGTTTATCTTCTTCAATTACAGTTGCTCTCTGAGGTTTATTTTTAAACATGAAATTGAATGAGTTTGAATATTCTGACCCGCTATTTTAAGCTTATATTCAAATAGCTTAATCCATATCAACTGAAACATCTATATACAGTTAAGCGATAAAAACACAGTTAATGTTGCTTTGCCGGTTACATGAGTCTGCTTACGCGATTATTTTAGCAGGAAGCGGAAACGTTGCAAATGCGAATTTAAATGCTACATGTTATCAGATATATTTTTAATAAGCAGCTTGCGAAGCCCGCGAGACTTTAGGGGCAATAGACGATACCCGAACAATGGCCAAAGGGAGATGGATATACCAGAAAATTAATGAGGCTAACTATTGGGAGCGGAAGTGTAGCACGGAACTCCTAACTCTTTAAAGCTCAGCAAACACACAATGGAACATGATTGACAAGTTACATGATTGCCGGTCGTGATAGGTTTTTTAATATTCAATGAACCTTTTTTCTCATATATTGCGTTTCTTGGTACCACAGTACAAACAAGCGATATATTTTGGGTGTTGCACTTCGAGATTGACTGATAAGGAAGGTTGTCTGCTCAAGCGGCTGTCATTTGTTTTATTAGCTTTGTTACACCTAATACTGCTCTTAATCTATTTTCAGTGATACATTAGTCAGATTAAGCCCAGTGAAACCCTTAACCCCTATTACACGACAAATTAAAGACTTTTACATATGTTTGAGGACACGGCGATGATATATGTTGCATTATCTTTTACTTTTGTTTTAAGGCGAGTATATTTGTGTAAATTGTTGTAACTATGTGATTCATGTTTAAGTCAGCGTATGTTAGGCCTCTATAGTACACTCAGAACTATATGCAAGTTGTGTATTTGACCACAATGCTATTATCGCATTTCCAGAATTATGTGACGATGCATTGTGCAATGATAAAACCGAAATATATCAGTCAGCACGTAATACACCCTAGGTAAGGAGGGTGATTGATCTAGCTGTCGAGGGAGCACAGTTCTATAGTTTTATGCACAGAAAAAATCCATTGGTTGCGATTAAGTAAGAATTGAATGAATGCAGCGGTCTATATTACCTTACATGGTACGTCGTACTGTTGTCCTAATATGTTGTCAAGTGATTTCCAAGCAACACATACATGCCTTACAACAGTCTTTCTTACAATCACGTCATTACCACGGACGAATACGTAAAACATAGTAAACCTGACGCCAGCACAATCAAACCACAGTAAACCGCTACAATCCTCAACATGTATTTCATGTGGATATAAAATTGATTTATGCAAAGATGCTCAAAGATTATATTATTCTGAAATTTGGAACATTGTAGGACACGTGTGGAATAATTTAATATCACTCTTTTCATCCCTACAATACCGTCCATAGACGATTCAAATTCCATGCTACGCCATCTGCCTGTTGATAATTTTCGGTTTGGTCCGTTCTATGGACCACTGAAACGCACGCCATATAAGGATATGTAATTGAGCTGCTCCGTTATGATATAACAGAGAGTATCGCCTGGAAGGTGCTGACCCAGACAATATATTAATAAATATAACACTTTTATTTCTTCTTTTATGCAGTACGCTTTACACGTGTAGTCAGGTGGTCAATGCTGAGAGATTGTGAAGTGAAGTCATTAGTTTGGTCGTATGGTCGCTATTCGTTCGTATTGTCGATAATTAAACCACCGTTTCCACCAAATTACTGTTGTACATTATGCTTTAAGTTCTTGATTAAGCAGCAATCGGCGATAACCAAGCGATATCACCTAACACCGTAGTTAGCATTCGATATCTATAGTACTATCTACGTCTGCTGAAATTAAGGTCGAAGCATGGAATCCACGTCAGTTGTACCTATTTTGTATGCAAACTCCAAATATTTTACATTTTCATATTCGTCCGGATGAGCGACTAACCCAAAGATGTACGCGACGCAGCGTACGCTACACGAATGTGCATTTGAACAGACACATATGCGTTGTTACGATTATGCAGGCAATGTATATATGTGGATACATATAGTGAAGCCATTACTGGTTGAAAGTGCCCAACTGACGTAGATAAGTGACCGTCGTAAGGGACTCACACTTGCCACCAATCTGTTATTAACATCAATCATTTAACACCGGCTCGTTTCAAATTGATAGATAATACATTTGAATGGACATGTAACTTGGTGAAATTTTTCAACACCACATTACAATTTGATTAAACATTTAACGGATGTGAAGTGTTCTATACCCTATCTATCATCATCATCATCATCATCATCATCATCATCATCATCATCATCATCATCATCATCATCATCATCATCATCATCATCATCATCATCATCATCATCCGCATGCAATGATTCAGCGAGCAAAAAATCATTTATATAAATATATATATAAATATATATGTATACATATATATATATATATATCCATATATATATATATATATATATATATATATATATATATATATATATATATATATATATATATATATATATATATATATATATATATATATATATATATTAATACATACAAATTAGTTGAAATGTAACGAATGTATGACCGACAGAAGCTAGTACAATTAATCCAACGTATAGTTAAGCCACTAAATTTGTGCGCTGTGTTACCATGTTAAACTTCCGGGATGCATCTTAAACATTATATTGGCATCTCGGCATTGCCTATATTTAAAAGCTGTGTATCATGCTAAGTCAATCGTAAAATTAACAGGCAAGAATTAATTCAATACATTATATGAGGAATGATGACCACTGAAGTATCCAATCAGGCATTAGAAGGCCCAAGTAATGCTTAGTCTCATTGCATAATTGAGTATGCATGGTGTGATAAGGGGTCAGTCAAGTGTTAAGATTATTCAAATTAGCATTAAATGATATTAGCAAAGCACCCATGAACTTCATCAATTGGATTGTCTTCGTTTTGAAACGGTGAGACAATTGTGTTTAATTAAATAAAGACTAAACGGCGTAGATATAGCAGGCAGTGCCTCAAATCAGGCACCATGAATATTGATATAGTATATTACTTTTTCAAAATAGACATGCATTTGGTACATTTGACCCGACAATTGACTGAACATCAACCTGTGCAATCCATTCCTGATTGCAAGCTGCTAAATGATCATTGTCCCTTATCAGGATCAGGTTCGCTCAACAGATGTAGAGGAGCTCTGTCTTCCCTCTTTTTTGCACAGCTCATTAACAGGTACATGCAAGCAATCTATTATCGTAACACGCTGCCCTGCAATCGTCGTTATTATTGAACACAAACAATACTTATATATAACTTTTATATCAGTTATTGTAGCTTAATATTCCTATTAACATCCACCTTTGTGAAAAGCAGTACAACATAATGCCGTCAACCGTAGAAGTTGCGATGCATAGCTTTGATAGATTTGTAACAACATAGGCCCGATACGATTCCTTATAGTATTTGGTCGTCAGGTAGTCGAGGTCCCCTAACCCCTTGGATGCGGGCCCTGTTTACATGTAAATGATATTCAATAGTCGCGCCAAGAGTGTCGGCTAGGAAGACTTCTTGAACTGGACTAGCATCCCAGATTGGGGATGCTCCAATCAGAATCCGTCTCTCTTGGTCACTCTCGGGTACTTTGAGTGGTCGTCTCCTATTGGTCAGTGTCACATATCCGAAGATTCGGCACCATATTTGTTTTGGTCCGCTCCGTTTTACACCTCTTTTCACCATAACTGAGGTTTATTCTCTTACTTAACATGGAAATGACTCCAATGGAAGCTTTCGATTACGCGCAACAGTCACATGGTGTGCTCGCACCACGCCAGTTCGTTTGGAACATTATTTTCAGCTCCTCACTAGTAAAGTACTACCGTCCTGAATCTCTTTTTGCGGCACGGAACCTATTGGCCAATATTTTCTTGTTCATTCTCGACAACGGGCTTTATTGCGCCCGAAGTCAATAGAAGCGTGGTTCCGGCGAGGCATGGAAGCTGAGCTGATGATATTCGACCCTTTCTGTACAACTCGTACATATAAATAAATCAGAAATCATTGTATCGTAAACGTTCTCTTACATTCTTATAATACGTACATATAAGTCGATTGAATAACATAGAACAAACGGTGAAATTATATCGGATGACAAGCAGCATATTAAGCAATTAAGGGTTTATTGCATGCTAGCCGCAATCACAAGTAAACATAAATGACCCTTCTCGTGTCTACCCGCAATTTAGGATTGCTTGTACGATACAGAAGTATTAAAAGTCGTAACACTCACTTAAGTAAGTAAGTGTTACCCAAATCCCTGGAAGCGCGGATCGAAAGACACATTCAAAGACTGCAGGTCCCTTGTATTATACAGGATTAATTTAATGGATAACATCATCTAAGGTCTTTGGTGTCATCATATTTTAACAATAATTTTATGATAAACGCAACGCCTCAACGTGTTTGCTGGACGCAAATGTACAAAAACGCGATGCACGGGCTAACGAACAACTACGTTGCGGCGTGCGTTATCCTTTTTTTGTCACATTAAAATATCATGTTATTTCGCGAGATTTATGTTGAAGTGAATATGTATGCGGTAATTGTGTTACCTGCTTAGGAGTAATGTTGCAATAGGTTACAGTTTTTGTGCGTGACACAGCATATAATTAGAACTCTACCGACAGGAAATACGAAGCTTTTACGAAGAGGTGCAGCACATTCAAATCCTGACAATACCGGAAGGCGGAACACCTGTTACCATTGTCTTTTAAGCATCGGCTGAATAAGTCTTTATGTAGGTTTGCCAATTCAGAAGCCCCCTAACAAATGCACTTTGTGCGTTTCTGTTGTAGCCAATTGATGAGGATAACTGCAAATCACAATGTACATTACTTTGATTGCTCTTGTAACTATATGCGTTTATTTTATAGCACTTAACTACACAATACTCACCTAAATATTGTATGTAACTTTCCTAACAATAGTTCCGTGATTTATTGCGAGGTATATGTATTTGTCGGTTAACATAATGGTTTGGGAAAATAAGCTCTTTAGAAATTGTACTCAATGTTTAGATAATGCGTTGTTTCCGAAGAAAGCTCACATGATACTGAATTTCAATTGATCATTGTGCATGTAGTATATGATAGCATTTGTTTGTAATCTTGCATTACCTGTCTGTCAATGATTTCAACACAGACATGCATATTCAACTGAAGCACCCAAGGTTACGTTCAATAATCAAAGATGATCAATGTGTTAAGGTAAGCGTAATAACAAATTACCCAAGTTTCTACGCAAATAACGCAGGAAAATGTCATAGCAAATTAGTCAAAATGGAACATTAATGTTGTGCATGGTTACAGCAATATCAATTAACAAGTACAATGCCCTTTTCTTATAATATAGTTTGTATATAGTACTTATTATAAGCGCTGACAGATGAACAAGTAGCATGCACATTGTGGCCGATTGAAACATGCTCGAATATTGATAGTCATCTTAAAAAGGAAAGTCGTGTCTTACCTGGGGCAGGTGCGCATTTTAACTGACGATATTTCATCAAACAGCTAATATCTAATGTCACAGTCCTATCACGTGACGCTCTGTCAATAAATAGATGACCATGAATCATCGGACGGCTTGATAGGAAGGATGCAATCGCACAACAACCCGAAATCTGAGTTTATCGGCTATATCTAATATAAGAATAAATCGTATAGCTACATTATGACCTGTCACAGGCATGTCTTATACCCAATGACCTATCATTCGATATAGTTTGTGTGTGGCGCGTGCGAGTCATCCGTCTTGGCTGATATGAGAGGTTTTCTTTGCACACGCTGATTCATTACATTTGTGAGGCCTAGCACTCTTCTTGACGTATCAGCAGTAAGTATGAATCTTGAGTGATGCTCTCTTTATGGATTGTTTTGGATAAGATCAAGATTAGCGTAGGTCCGAACAAGAAGACAATTTGTTTCCTACAGTTTACATGCGTAGACTTCCACTCTGTCAAACCTTGGAATGATATAAGCGATTGTTATCGCCATTCTTGTATCAGTTACCGAGATGAAATCACGATTAGCATACTTTTTAAATTACTAAAAACTCTGGACCGAGATGGTACCAATAAAAAAAATCTGATTCTATCCATTTATACCTTAAACGAAAACATCGAATACACTTACAACATATACAGTGTTGCGGCTATTGAAATGTTGTTGATCATGATATGGACAAACCATGAATGTCTTGCTGTTAAAATCGTCACTGTTTGCTTATCAATTGCCATTTACCTCGCAGTTTATTCCAAGAGAACAAGTTTTCTGTTCTGTTTAGTATACAATAGTTTTTCAGCCATCTACTCCAACAAAGCTCATAGGGATGTACATTTAGCCAATGTCACATAAGAAGACAAACTCCAGTGATAACCCAAGATCTGTTACATCATTCTCCTACAAAATTCTACTTATTCAAGGACATCAGTGGTAATACCCATTTTACAATAGACTGTCTATTCACTTACTAAAACCCATGAAGATGGCCAATTGGCTCATTAGAAGGCGAATATTGTACAACCATATAGTTGTTCCATTGCTAGAGCATTAGTACTTGGTGATTAGGTTTGGCATAAATTATTCATACCGGACCTCTCATGTATTCGAATTCATCATCGAATGATGTAAGTGACACAATATTTGATTCTGTGACTTTCATCATCATATTGTCTTTGTAGATAGTACTTTTGCGGATATAATTACAATAGGTCGTGTAGATTAATATGATGTTGGAAGCTACGGCCGACTTACGCAGTTCCAGTTGCCGTATTCTAAGCCAAATATTATACGCAATGTGAAGTAGTGGCGATAGGATCGAGGTTTAAAGAGTTAGAATTGCTGATTAAACGCTAACATTCTTATCATGTGCGATCGTAGTCAATGGCAAAAAATCTAAGTATTAACGGGAACCCGTTATGAAATAGCATGTGTTTTGGTCAAATTTTTTTCACAGTTCCTACAGTAAGCATGCTCGTCCTTCGGCTACTTTGATATCATTGACTAAACATCCCTCTTCCATGGTCGAGCATCAAATGATTTCCTTTAATACCATATTTCGCGCTGCTCTGTTGTCACGATCACAGAACAACATTCGCATTACCTTTGTAAGGAACGAAATAGTTGTAATGATAGCATGTAACGTTAATACGTGATGTTGCTGTTGCCTGCATCTGCTATACTATTTGAGCATTTAATACATGTTCATCAGCGCTTTGTGACGGCCTAGGTCATATATCATGTGTGCTATCAGTCAAATATGACTCGAGATGCGTTTCAGACAGAATTCCACACTGCTCGAGGGCAAGTTCGTCCTTTTCTGGATATGTATTACAATTATAACCATCCCATATTTGTAACGGAGCCAAAACACTCACAAGGCTTGACAGGCATTTCTTAAATACTCGGTATTGAACTTGCTTGCTAAACACCTTTCGCAGCATTGTGATCGCCATTATTGAGTTCGCGTTAGTGTTGTTACCTTGTTTTCGAATACAAATCTCACACCGCTAAACTTTAATGAAATATAGGAGATAGTTGGGGTTGATGTTATACAGTAGGCCGTATTCTTGTTCCCAGCTGTACCATCACAGTGCTGTATGCTACCATCGTGCTGCATAACATGATCGACTTAACCATGCTGCCAGAGCCGACGTAGACTGAATAGATACCTCAAGTACACAAAATAATAGAAGCCGGAATGCACTAGTATCCACAACTTTCATCATTTCCTGGTATGCAACGTTTCCAATAGGTGTTGAAGTGGGCTTGCCAACTTAACCTGCTTCATTGACACACATTTAATATATGGCACAATAAGTAGGCATCCCTGGTGGGACGTATGGGGCTAACGCTTTGGGCATTCCCGTACACACTGCCATAACTATGCGTGCTCATTTCTGACACGCAATATTCACGGATATATAGTAATTGATCGTTGTGACCGTAGTTCCCTAGCACAAATGCTGAGCCTATATTCAACCTACATGTCACTGGGATTTTTCGAGCAAGATTGTGCACCTCTATTCAATATCCTGCTCAATACCACCCTCTAAAAGCACACCCTATTTTCGTCTAGCTATGAACTGACCCGAGGTAACCATAACTTTTTGGGTGCATTTGTTGGTAACCAGACCACACAATTGCACACAATTATTAGACAGACCTAACCATTATTGCCTGAATACAGTCCTTAACCTAGTTAGAAAGTAGCGACAAGCGGTGGGTAGCATAATAGGAGCAACACAAAGCCGTTGGAATCAAAACAATTAATATTAACAATGTGCCACGATAGCCAATAAGCGCTCTTAAGAATAATAAAACATACTCAGCTATGAACGACATGTGGCAAGCACATTCAAAACATGGCTGGTGGTAATCATGGAAGGCAGAGTAAGTATTACGTGTCCAGAGCGATAAAGGCAACCTAGGCAGATACCGCTGGGTATTGAGCTGAAAGTAATTTGTGTATATTTTTCTGACACAATAGCAACAAAATCTACGCATTCTTTAGTTGATCTTCGTGGTCATAAATACTTGATGCAATGTATGCGCATCTAAACGTTATAATCCAAACGCACATGTCTATGAGTAAAAACGACAATATGTCTCAACATTTCAGAGGAGCCGACTTCGTAAGTAGGCAGTGCTGAACTCACATTGTTATGTGTGCCGCATATCCAGAACGTTTGTGTGGATTTTGGCTTATGTATTGCAACTACAACTCCATATGATGGATTTCTTCAGGTGGCTGATAAAAGGCCATTAGTGTCAGTTAAACCAGTCGATTGTAATGCCTTTTTTTCAATATTACGGTTTGTACATACCTCCTTGTAAATTAAATGAGGAGTGAACATGCACGTCTATTGATTTCAAGGTACCAACATTTCGAGACACTTACATTAGGATCACATAATCGCTTCCCTTATTGTAGTTTTATATTATTGCCTAAATACGCACGTATATAATAATAAAATGGAAATAGTTTCGCAAAATCAGCAATATAATGCAGGCATTTGGGTATTTTTAACAAGCTCTTTACATATCTATTTGGTTTAACAAATTCCTTTTCAAGGCCTTTATAATGTATACCGATGGACGTTTAAACAGCGTTTGATGAAATCCGGAAGCAATTTAGATCAACTAAACAAAAGACCCTTTCTATTACATATATTACACTTTATGCCACTTTGCAAGTTGTTTTAGGGCACGATCCGGCCGTGAAAATACAAAATCGCCAACACCAGCCAAAGTCATTATTATCTCTTAATGCATGATGATATAATCACCCACATCGCTTGCATTGAATGTTTTGTACCGACTGGAGGAAAGGCATCTTATTCAATGACGCTATTCCTGCAACTAATTGGAAAACGGTTCGTCCGGCCTCATTGATTTGACAGACGACGCATCTCTGACATGGCAATTATTTAACATCAGCAGTAAATAAATCCTGAAATTACTGGCTCATGGCGCTTTTAGAGATGACACAATAGTTACTCACCTTCGATTTCGCAATGAGGCCAATGAATAGTTCCTTTTCAATCAATAATGCAGCTCCTATCGTTCAAATACAGAGAAAACAAAGAGCTGTCCACTTTGCATATGTAAGATAGAAAATAGTTGTGAAACGAATGGGAGCTATGAATTGTTACTGTAACTGAAGTGAATCCAGCCATAAGGCTCAACGTTCAATTTTACTTTTATGAATGACATAATAAAACTCAAGCATGCCTTAGAAAGGACAATATACTTCACTTAAATAGAACATTTTCAGTTGTGGTGGCGGTTTTTTTACATCAAGAGAGGAAAGCCGACATGCACGGAGCAAATCATGATATGTTTGTTCATTCTACTCCATAGAAAAAGTGTTAGAATATTTAATAGCATGCATTACTCATGAGTCGAATAACCGAAAAATTGATGCAAATCTTCGATCATCCCATTGAATATTTCAGTGACCCTTAGCAGCATCTGGCACAGGTAAATGTTGTTTATAGGCCTGGATTGGCTGCAATTACGGTACGAACAGCCTAAAACGTCTTACAGAACATCACAGCCGTAAGCATAAATATGCTACCAAGTAACACGTTATATTGCAATGAGCAAAAATTTAGCATCACCAGGGAACATCTTGAACATTACATGGCACTTAATTATACGCCCAGCAATGAATTATGTGCAAGCAATTATTAGGGAAGTGAGAAATATCTCATGCTCAGTGCATTGTGCGGTGTTCATGTGTTTTAGACTTTATCTCTCCCTATTATAAGACCCGCCATCCATTCAGTCGTAAACAAATGTTTAAGAGGTATTTTACGGACACAATTCACATATCCGAGATATGTACAGTGCATGGATCCTATTTGCGCTTTATTCTCGACAGCATAAATAAACCAATATAATTCTACCGATATAGACTATTGCCTGGGCTGCTTGATGGGGCCAAATCAGCGGATTTAATATAATCTTAGTTATTACGAATGTAAATCCAAGCGGTGGGCAACTTGCGCCCGCGATGGCGTTATTTTGTCATTTGGTGTGCTGACCGTTTCATAGTGCAATGAGACTTATCGTTGTCACACTCTTACCAGTTTATGCCAGCTACGTTTTTACAATAAATTGGCCAACAACAGGTGAATATATTGTTGTACAAAGTTATATAAACGGTTTAAATCGAAATTAAATATAACGATGAATATCAAAAAAACAGTGTGCACTGCCTTTTGTAATTCACATAAAGGAATCCCTTAGACCTAACTTATTAAACCATTATCAAATGTGCAAATAGAGCTGAACAGTTTTCATGAGCCTCAAGAACACAACCTTGAAGTAAGTATTAGGTAGTGTTGATTCGACGAAGCCATTGATAGAGCCATTATTTGATTTTGATGGAGATCTTGACATCGCTATCTATGATGACATATCCTCCAAATATGAAGTAAAACAGAAATACATTATTAATTGCCGTCCAGGTAGCATTGCAACATTATATACATTCCATGGCTTCTTGGTGCTATTTTGTGAATAAATCCACCGATAATATGTGTTAGTTAACAAGCATAACACACATTACGTGTTTACTGCTGGGGTTAACCATGCAATATGCATAAGATTCTGGCATCCAATAATACACATATCTTTTATAAGCAGTGAACTTTGGTTATCAATTCGACACTTTTAACCATAATATATTATATAAAATACCACTTAAACTGTACATAGCATTGATGTCTAATGCACAGCTTCTTAAATGAGTATTAGGATTGTGATTGGATAGCTAGCGCATAGATTGTGTAAGATTCCACCATTCAAAGTTGTGTGTTCAAGCCAATGTACAATGTATTGTACTTCATGTTGAGACGGCTTGCTATGAAATGCACAGGTAAGCATAATGGAAGATAAACTTTAACAATGAGCTTCACAATGGCTTATTTAATGTATGCCGAAACTCACCTCGCCCACTAACATGTGTATTTTCTTCATAGGTTATGTAAGGTATTGGTAAGCTACAGCTCATAATCCGTACAGTTATCAAGAGGATAACTGCAGTTAAAATGCTGCTACAAGACGAACTACTTAATCCACTCGATAAGAAAGAATTATTACCAGACAAAATAGGTTTCTTTGCCCGGTCAAATTAGGCTTCATACATTTTGATGCGGCCAGGGATATAGTTTCTAAGCAAATAGCATGATTTATAATATCAAAAGATCAACGGGTTGTTGGTGGATCGAATGACAACATTGTAATGCTCTTAGACAGTAAATACTTCAGCGGCATTGTTAATCGATTATGTACCCCGCATAACAGGCGCTTAGTTACCTTCATGTACTGATGAATGAAACTATAGTGTGCGACGGCTGTATGCTTTACATTATCATAGTTAATAATGGCGTCTAAGATTACTTCGAAGGAACATAAAGGAACTTGGATTATACCCTTATGACACATATTAAAGGCATATAGTTGCGGTGGAAAAGCTGTTTTCTGCCCCTTGCGCAGCAATGACCTGCCCCGTGTCATTCGGTCCGAAAAGTGATTTGGTGTATTTAGCGACCGATATCTCTTTAATGGTGCATTATCCGTTACTGCTCAGCACTGCACTCTTTTGTGAACTTCTGGAGGTTGCACGAACCGAGTCATCGTACCTGTGGGTGAATATTGGTCTGTAATAATCATTACTTCTGTGCAAGCAAGTGGTCATGTATGTGAGTGGGGCCTTCGGCTGACGCCACTGTTCTGATTCAATAGATCTATACAACATGATACTCGTCCTATGATATCTGAATAACCTCAACATTATTGGTTCCATTAATAATTGAGCACACACTTCATACTGACTGATCAACTCGCACGGATTAACCACCGACTGAGTCACGGTAGCCAAGATTGTATAATACTGGACCTCACCTCAGCGTCGTTACAGTTGAGTGCACTTTATTCCCTTTTATTCGCTGACTACCACAGAATAACTCAGTCGATATACTGACGCAACGGAGCAGTGGAAATTGGGGAAATCCTACATTTGTATGATCAATAAATATGGCTGACGAGAACGTTAGTGACATCACAACACACGTGTTCCAGCGAACAAACCATACGTTTATACTTATGCTTGCTGCGACGGATTGAAATACTTTGGGTACATTTAATGAGGCCAATGCTTATTCGTCTGTTACGTGATTCGTTATGGGCACATCTTACTGGTGTATATCTTGTTTGCATCAATGATGCTGGGTCACGTCCTTTGTTTACCAATCACCGGCGAAAAGTAATAAACCATAAAACAGCGATTTCTTTTTCATGGTAACAAAAAACAGTGGCATTAAAGCAGCAATTAGTGAATACCAAAAGAGCTTCCCCAAGAATGGAGTGGAAGATTCGAAAGATTTAAAATTAAATGCCACTAAAATATAATTAGAAGTTTGAGTTGGAGGAAATAAATATCATATATTTCCCCGGAAAAAAATGTTACGGATCCACAAACTGCGACTGTCACCGGCTCATTTGGTACTGCAGATATACCGGAATGATTGACATTAAAATTGACAAAGCTACATTATATTTACACAGTAACTTTAGATTGACACAGCTTCGTCAAATTGACTGAGCTAATTTATATTGAGGCAGCTATTTTATATTGACACAGCTACTATTTGTAGACACAGCTTAAGTTTCATTTGCGTTAGTGCCCCACGCTAAGGTATCAGTAATCATTCACAATGTGAATATTTTTAAAACAGAAAACGATCTTTGCCTCTAGCTATGGCTTCCAATTTCTCGTCTCCTTTACGAACACCGTTCGAAAAAGAACCAGCTACAAATGCTTGATCTTTATGCTAGTGAGTCTTTATTTATTGTCTGATCAATTATATTTATGTGCCAATTACTCCAAGTATCCGACGACGTCAAATGCAGCCATATGAACGGATAGAGTGCTTCCATTGGTGATATTGTCCGTAACTAGAGTATTCATTACGCGAATTGGAGTATATGTTAGCCAAATTTGCAGTAAAAAACCTTTGACTAGTTGATCTGACCTCTTCTTTACAGAAAAATATCAAGACGCAGAATTTCGGTAACTAACGATGTCCGTTAATGTTGATTTGGAGTCGTGTAGATGGTCTGTTGTCAATTGTAAAAAATATATTTTCCTAAATGTGTTCCGTGTTCAATTGCAATGCCCATGATCAAGATAACCAAAGGTAAAATGGATGAATTCTGGGAACTCGATGTAGTTCCCTGTTATGCTACATTCACTGTATATCGAGGCAATGTTTTCCTTCAGCATGCTGCATAGAAGGCAATGAGGGTCTGTACAACAGCCAAACGTGTTCGCAATATACGCCAATGTATATCATACCAACAACAAATGCCTGCGATGTTGTGACTTGCGTTCCACCAGGAACTGTGCGAGAAGTCTTTCGGTATAATCAATCCGCGTTAGCCTATCACCAGATAAATCGATTCCATTCGATAACCTGCTATGCATTGCATTCATTATATCAGAGTATAGCCGTGGTCAGAAAATCAGTATTCACGGGTTAGCATTATAATCAGTTATCATTTATCACAAGATTTCTATGGAAATGTTAATTTGTGAAAAACATTATCTCAATAATCAAAAGTGCACATGTAGGGAGCGATTGACACAGGTTGCAGTTGGCTATGTACCCGCACTACACACACTATGGATGTTTCAGTGCGCGAGACCTGCAGAACAATCTTTTCAGTACCCATCAACCCCCCACTCTCCACGCGCATGCAACTCTTCCTGTTATGATTATTTCCGGTCAATCATAGCCAGCGTGAATGATATGGCCTCCATGGCACGCAAGGAGCGCTGCGCATTGAATTCATCTTAATGATTCTGTCTTCAGCATGGCAAACGCTTTGAAGGAGCGTCGCTATTGCATTGAGAAAGTTTCATGAATGAGCTATTTTATTTCTTATTAAAAAGATGTCACCAATGGATCAATTCATTACATCTGTAAAAAAAAAGAAGAAATGATAAAGACTAAATGATTACTGAATGCAAAGATGATGGTTTCATTAGCATGTTAACTCAAAAATACTTAACATTATCCCAAACAAAGCAGCATAGACAAGTTACATAACAATGGCAGCAGCACACACCTGTTTTTATCTTAATACGTGTTAAATTCGTAAATTTGGTTTTCTAACTAAACTTGTTAACTAACACAAGCAACCATCATTATTAGGAGTCGGCTTGCGGTGTCGGCGAGTTCAATTAAGTCAGAACCCACAAGCAACTGTATTTACAGCTGCACCCCGATAACTCGCGCCATCCTGATCCATAAATTGGAGTGGTGAGTTAAATGAAAGCGCGACATGGTGATTTTGTGGCGAATGTAGGTCCCCCTGGCGGACAGAGGGAAAAGTAGCATGGCGCATCATCCGCCTTTTTCGCTGGTCAGTAGGATTGCTATGACAGACAAGCTTTCCCGAAACTCCATCCTTTGGACTTTGCTTTCCATGAACGAATTTAGGGATATAAACGCTTTGACAGCTGCACTGGAGGAATGAATATTGCATATGGAATGCGTTATAAAGGCGCCATGAGCACATATACGTTTTACTTGTCCCGCACTATCAAAAAGTGGGGCTTTGTAATATTTCGATGTATTCAGTAGACAAAAATCAAGCATGTGCTGGCGGACAATCGACAGTTTAGCCCCAAACTAATTATTGCAACCCCTTACTAATTAGACAATCATACAACTTGGCAGAAGTCGTGAGTTCTGCGGTGTAATTTACCAGCCATGATATTTCAATTCAGCTCACTCTACACGTTCAAAAATAAGATAGACCGAGGCAGACACTAGGGTTGCACATTATTTACAGCAACCAATTGATGTCACTAAGGCAACGGATGCAACGGACACATACATACTTTTCATATGGTACCATCGCCAAGTTCAGTTACACTGCCTATTATTTCAGTCTTCTTTAAAGACAAACCAGACCGAAGAAAAGCGCGATATAATTACGCAAAATGGGCGAGCACATCCCCTTTACCAATCCTAAACGTTATTAGGCAAACCAATGTATCCCCAGTGCGCAAAGTTCCCAGTCAAAGATATCTCTTGAAACTTAACGTTGGGATCACATGGTGTTATATGAATATAACCGCCGTCTGAAACCACGTGGGATAATAGCATTGTTGCTCATATCTTATTGCCGCTGCATTATTCTCTGTTTTATACATGTTGTCGATAAATGTTCAGTAGCCTGATAATGAGAAGACTTTACGCATTCCCTTCAAATTTGCTATTGGTTAAGTATATATTTTCCACTTACCTAAGCTCAATGTGATTCCAACTTTGTGTATACGGCTTTACGCATAATTTTTGTCAATATTTTGTTTCGAAACAAAGGAACGATGATTTCGAACTTTTATTGTGGTAAAATGAATATTATATCCATTAGCAAATACTCTCTCAAAACCTTAAAAAGGCAGGTACTTATATATTATAATGCAGTAATGCTTGCACCAATCTAAAAAGTGCTGCTGAGTATTTGATAATAACATCACATTTTTGTTACGCGTTTTGAAACACCAACAATACATACTATTTCAGGCATAGAATTTCAATTCTATGATGTAGGAGACTTCCAAAAGAATGTATGCACTGCGATATATATATATAAAGCGATATATATATATATATATATATATATATATATATATATATATATATATAGATATATATATATATATAGATATATATAGAGATATATAGAGAGAGAAAGACAGAATAAGATATATATAGATCTAGATAGAATAGATATATATAGAGATATAGAGAGATATAGATATATATAGAAAGATAGAGATATATATATCATCTATAAGATATATATATAGATCTAGAATAGAGATATATTCTATATATATATAGAGATATATATATATATAGAGTATATATAAATACATATAGATTTATATTTAGAGATTTATATATTTATATTTTTAAATATATATATATGATATATACATATATTTACATATATATATATATATATACATAATATATCTATATACATAAATATATAATATATCTATATATATATATATATATATATATGATATATATATATATATATATATATATATATATATATATATATATATATATTAGTAGTTTGTATGTCTTCATATTTTTCTCTCTTTATCTATATCTATATATGTATGACTATTTATAAAGATATATATATGTATTTGTATATGTATATCTACATACATTAATGTATGTATATAAATATATATACACATTTATGCATATGCATTTGTATATATATATATATATATATATATATATATATATATATATATATATATATATATATATATATATATATATATATATATATATATATATATATATATATATATTATTTTATTATATTATATATATATATATATATATTTATTTAAATATCCCACTTGTAAGTCGCTGACACACATGTAATATGCGATATAGTGCCGTTAATCATTTGCATCAACTGAAGAGAGATATTCATCTTCTTTTGTTTACATGTAGTGAATTGAATCAGACATGAGGTCTATTATACTGCTTCCCTTCTAATGACACAATTAATTAGAAACGTGGGTTTTCGCGTGACTAAATGTCCTTTAGCGCACAAGTTATCCGTCGATATTGTACGTCTTCTAGTTGCGGGAAAGTAGTTGATCAATATCAGCTCAACATCACAACGACGATGCAACATGTGCCGCTTACGCCATGTCCCATCAAAACTCTTGTGCTTTACTTGATAAGCTCGGTTGTTATGTTGCGTACGACATAGAGTTCGGAATGAATATCGAGGCATGTGATCAATCACAATAGATGACGCAGAGGAGGCCAGAAAGTGCTCGAGCAGAATCAATTTCGTCTTAATGACATCTGCACCAAATAATGTTTACAGCTTAACAGGCTCTTGTCCCTCAATCGACGCAATTCCATCCGAGAAATATATATTCGTATAAAAATATGAATACTGATAGCAGCTGTTCACTTGGTCATATAAGAACGCTTTAATGCTGGAACTTTTATGTTATTTACGCACATCGGCCATCGTATCAAAGGGCTTTTGTGAATATTTCGAATCTCTATTGGGTCTGCAAATCAAGTTTATAATGCGACCCAAAAAACAAATTGCAAAAGAATCGACAAATATTGGGATTTTCCTGGGAATATCGTTTGCAAAATGTTACAGTGTAATGTGTTTCCGGTATTATCAAAGATCTTATAGCTACGCTACGAGGTCTCACTCCGATTAGCTGTTTGGTGATCATGAAAATAAGTAAGCCACGTGGCAGTAATTCGAAGACGCTCGTATGAAAACAACAAAAGCATATGGGACTGCAGATACAATATATCGGGGACCGGCGTCATTAAAGTCTTCTGAATAGTCGATTCGGCCACTCATTTGGGTATGGTGATTGATCATCTATGTTACATTCAATGTACATGTCGAGAACGCTCGCTAGCTTGTACGACTCTCGCCTCAAACATAAAGCACGGAGCAAGCTGTCAATGTTAGTCAGGTCGAGATGAAGACACATTTTGAGTCAACAGAAATTCATACCATTGTCATGTACACTTTAAATAGAAATAGTAATTCCGGATAATTACGCCAGTTTCTATGAGATACTTTCGTGAAACACCCATATAAGCTGAATGGAAGTTTTATTGCATTCCAAGATTGATCAACCATAAAGCTTTGATAAAAGCTAGTGATTTGGTAATAAACCGCAACATTCATAGCCTGGAGTTGCCACGATAATTACCTTTACAGAAGACCAACAGTGAATGGGTCAAGGTTGATGATATGCTAAATCAGATCTATGAGTGTTGCTTCACAGTTGGCTCTCTTGTAGAAAGTGGAATCGATGTGTCATTAAAGGTTGTTAATGGTGATGCCACCGTAAAGAGCCAGTAAACAAAGCGCATAAACGACTAGCACAAATTACATCTGTTGCGGTCAAGAGAGCACAACCGATTGGTCAACGTTAGAACCTTTCACAGTATGATATATGGATAAAAAGACGGGCAAGCACCATGTACTGAGCATGAGTTGTGATCTTCCTCACTTCTATAATATTTGATTGCATAATTTAATGCTGTGCCTATAATTGAGTGTCATGTTAAGTTCACGATGTATGTCAAGTGCTGCTATATCTTTTTTTCATTGCAATGTAATTCGTTAGTGGGTACCTCATGTATGTTGACGGCTGTGATTTTCTCTGAGACCTTTCTGCTTCCAAATGGTAAAAGGTCTTACCTACCGATATTGCAGTCAGTCAAGGCCCATACACAACTTTAACAGGTACCAGATGCTGAATCACTGGATGATTCAATGGAATGATTCACTGGATGATTCAATGGAAGTATTGAAGAGTTTCGTAAGTTTGCGGTTTTTTAACTCCAGCGTAATGCATGCTATTAAATATTCTAACACTTTTCAATGGAGTAAAACAAGCAAACATATCATGTTTGGATCAGTTGTATGTCTGATTTTTTCTCTTGATGTCCAAAACCGCCATCACAACTAAAAATGTTTTACTTAAGTGAAATAAAGTATATTTTCCCTCCTAATGCCTGATTGAATTATCATTCGTCGTTCGCCTTATGGCTTGATTCACTTCAGCCATCATAACGCAACGGCAAATATGTGTATTTATGGTTAATAAAACTTGAGACTTAACCATGGGTTTGTTTCTCTGGACGATTGCAGCAGATATCGAATCCATTAGCAACCATTCATAGTTGCCATTTGTTTCGAAACACATCTAAGTGGACAGGTGTTTGTTTTCTCGGTAATTGAACGATACGAGCCACATTATTAATTGGAAATAAAACATGCATTGGCCCCTTTGCGAAATCGAAGGTGAGCAACTATCGTTTTTTAGGATTTGTTTGCTGCTCAGGGGAAATAATTGCCATGTTCTCTATGATGTTAGAGTTGCGTCGTCTGTCAAATCAATGAGGCCGGACGAAACGTTTTCCAATTAACAGTTAGAATCGCGTCAGTAAATAAGATACCTTTCCTTTTGAGTACAGACAAAACGTTCAATGCATGCTAGGTGGGTGAATATACCACCGTGCAATATGAGATAATAATGACCTTGGTTGGTATCGATGATATTGTATTTTCACGGCCGGATCCAGCACTAAAACAACTTGCAAAGTGACATAAAGTGTCTTATGTGATAGCTAAAGTCTCTTGTTTAGTTGCTCGAAATTGCTTCCGGATTTCATCCAACGCTGTTAAATCGACCGTCGGTATACCAAGTAAAGGCTTTAAAAGGGAATTTGCTCAGCCAAATAGATATGTGCATCTTTGTAACCAGCTAATGAAGTTTGCAGGTGTAAGTTGAGCCAACAGTCTTTGGCTTCTGTCATATAGTAAAGGCCATGAAAGGGAATTTGCTCAACCAAATAGATATGTGCATGTTTGTAGCGAGCTACTGAAGTTTGCAGTTGTAAGCAGAGCCAACAGTCATTGGATTCTGTCATATACTTTGAATTCCAGTCATGGCCTTCAACCTACTTGATAGCAAATATTTATCTTTTATCCCGTCGTGTCTCACCTTAGACTTCATTATCTTCATATTTGAGTTTCGTATATTAAACCCTTAAATGGCGTTTCTTAATTCCCTGATGCTCCTAGGTGAGCAGTCGAAAAATATCCGAATGCCTGCTATATATTGGTCATGTAGCGAAACGCTTTCTATTGTATTACGATTTGTGTACGTATTTAGGCATTAATATAAAACTACAATCCGACAAGTGATCGTGTGACATTAAAGCAAGCATCATGAAATGTTGAAACCATGTAGTCAATGGACCTGCATGTTCACTCCTCATCTAGTTTGCAAGGTGGTATGTACAAACCGTGATATTGAAAACGGCATTACAACCGACTGGTGTATCTGACACTAGTGGCCTTAAATCAGTCACCTGCCACTTAACGAAAGGAGTAGTAGCGGCAATACATAAGCCATAATCCACAAAAATGTGCTTGATATGCGGCACATATAATAATGTAATTATATAAAATAATGTGCTATATTTGCATCTGCAAACTTTCTTCTGGGCATATTAGCTCGCTGTAAAATCATTTACATAGTAAATTGCGACGCTAACAAGCCAGCCCTAATACAACCTGCCGCAATGTCATTACCCACTTATCGAGTGACAACACACGGAAATAGGCTAATGTGAGGGCAAATGAAAGTTAAAACGAAAAACGTCGAACCTTTCAGTAGGATGAATAATTGACGTTTAACAAAACGCCCCAACAAACGTACCAGTGGAAAACGTGAACCAACACGATCTGTTTTCTATCAGATACGCCGGAATGGGGTCTGAAGAAGAAAATGAAGCAATTTAATTTGCCCCAAAAATTCAGATGTATTGCCTAAGTTATGTATACTTGTTTTAAACCTTAATAAGACACCAAGTCTTTGCATGGCTTACACAAAGACGGTGATTGGATTAAGTGTACTTCGCACAGATGGCACGTTCGAATAACACCTTACACATACCAATGTTAACTTTAAGTAACAAAACAGGAAATCGTATTGCGAACATCTACATATTGTATGACCGTGACGATAACCTCACAAAGGCGTAGAGTTTGTAGCTATTGTGTCAGGGAAGTATGCACAAATTACATTCAGCTCACTACCCAACGGTCTCCAGTTAGACGGCCTTTATTGCACTGGACACCTTTTCCATGAATACCACCAGCTATGTTATTGTTTGTGCTTGTCACATGTCGTTTTCTAAACTGAGCATGGGCAGAAAAGATGTCATCATATGATAACTATGGTGGCACATATCAACTACTGTATATACGGTGAATAACGGGAGATAAAATGAGACAAAAATGAACATATATAGTCATGGTAGCATAGGCGGGTCTTAAAGCACGAATGATTATCACAATGCTGCGAAATGTTTTTGGCAATACTGAGTATTTAAGAATTGCTTTTCCAGCCCTGTGAGTGTTTTGGTAAAGAACGATTAGAATGCAGTTAGGCGCTGACCTATGGCTCCATAACAAATAGAGATGAAATGGGTAAATGCAAGGATGGTCATAATTGAAATAAATATCCAAAGGAGGACGAAATAGCACTAGAGCAGTGTGTAATTCTGTCTGAAAAATCATCTTGAGTCATATTGGACGGATAGCACACATGATACCTTTCCTTGGCCGTCACAAAAGCTGATACAGACAACAGCAAACTCACGCATGCACATTGCATGTTATCTATACCTATCCTCACACAGACAATGCAATTGTTGTTCTGTAATCATGACAATGCAACAATGCGAAAATATGTTATCAACGGACAATGGATTCTAGACCATAGAAAAGAGGTGTTTAGTTAATGATATGATAATAGCAAGAGGACGTGAATGCTCACTGTTTGAGCTGTGAAGAAGTTAGCCCGCACCACAAAAACACATATGCTATTTCCAAACGGGCTGCCGTCAGCCTTTTTTATGCCATTGCGTGACGACCGCACATGCATACAGTGTTAGCAGCTTTTTGTACGGAGTAATATATGATATAAATTTCTTCAAACTCACTAACACACTTGCTACATTTGTTCATACGAGAAGCCAGATACAATCATGTACCTAAGAATTTAATCATATTTTAGTGGCATCCAATTTTTTTATGCTTCCAAACTTCCACTTGATTCATGGGGAAGCTCTTTTTCGCCAGTGATTGGTGAACAGATGACTTGACCCAGCACCATAGATACACACTAGATGTACACCGGTCCGTTGTGCACATACAGAATCACGTAACAGACGAATAAGCAATGGTCTCATAAAAGCACCTGAGGTATTTTAGTTAGTCTCAGCAAGCATAGATATGGATGTATGGTTAGTTTGCTGAAACACGTGCGTTGTGATGTCACTTACGTCCCCGTCAGCCATAATTATTGAGGATAGAAACGTAGGATTTCACCAATTTCTACTACTCCGTTGCGTCAGTATATCGACTGAGTTATTCTGAAGCTGTCAGTGGATAAAAGGGAATAAAGTTCACTCAACTGTAACGACGCTGAGGTGAGGTTCAGTATCTTACAATCTTGGATAAAATGCCACAGTCGGTGGTTAATCCATGGAAGTTGATCAGTCAGCATGGAGTGTGAGCTCAGTTATTAATGGAACCAATGATTTTGAGGTTATTCAGATATCCTACGACGAGCATCACGTTGGACAGCTCTAAAGAATCAGAACAGGGACTGCAGCCGACAGGCCCCACTCTCATAAATGACCCCTTGCTTGCACAAAAGTAATGATCGTTGCAGACCAATATACATCCACAGGTTCGCTGACTCAGTTTGTGCAACATCCAGAAGTTCACAAAAGTGTGCAGTGCAGTCACGGAAAAAGCATTGTTCGGGAGATCGGCTGTTAAATATACCAATTCACTTTTCGGACCGAATGACATGGAGCAGGTTAATGCGTTCGGGCTGCGGCATTTGCTGCGCAACGTTTGGAAAACAGTCCTTCCCACAGCAACATTATACCTTTTTATATATGTCATAGGTGTATAATCCATTTTTCTTTATGTTCCCCCAAAGTAATCTTGGACGCAATGCTAAAATTTGATAATAACAATAGCGTCTAATGCTCTGGAAAGCGCGCCAGTGTCGCACTTTAAAGCTTTACTCATCAGTATCTAAGCGCCCGTTATGCGAGGAAAATAATCGATTGACTATGCCTCTGAATTATTTACTTTCTAAGAGCATCACAATATTGTCGATAATGCCACCAAATTTCCGTTTATCTGCTGATATTATAAGTCGTGCTTTTTGCTAAGCAACTAAATCCATGACCACATTAAAATGTGTGAAGCCTAATTTGACCGGGTAACGAAACCTATTTCGTCTGGTAATAAGTCTTTCATAACGAGCAGATTGTCGCTCGCGTGAATAGGATGATGATGTATTTGACGACGCTCGCAGTTCTTCATGACAGAATATATATGTATATATATGAATATATATGTATGTATATATGTAGGTATGTATGTATGTATGTATGTATGTATGTA
Organism: Urechis unicinctus; assembly: GCA_034190875.2. Lineage (NCBI taxonomy): Eukaryota > Metazoa > Annelida > Polychaeta > Xenopneusta > Urechidae > Urechis > Urechis unicinctus. The sequence goes on from CM067357.1 coordinate 22,309,219, forward strand.
TGTATGTATGTATGCATGCATGTAAGTATGTGTGTATGCATGTATGTATGTATGTATGTATGTATGTATGTATGTATGTATGTATGTATGTATGTATGTATGTATGTATGTATGTATGTATGTATGTATGTATGTATGTATGTATGTATGTGTATGTATGTATGTATGTATGTATGTATGTATGTATGTATGTATGTATGTATGTATGTATGTATGTGTATGTATGTATGTATGTATGTATGTATGTATGTATGTATGTATGTATGTATGTATGTATGTATGTATGTATGTATGTATGTATGTATGTCTGTATGTATGTATGTATGTATGTATGTATGTATGTATGTATGTATGTATGTATGTATGTATGTATGTATGTATGCATGTATGTATTTATGTATGCATGTATATTTGGTTGGTCATACAGCACCAAGAAATAAGCTGGTATAAGCTGATGCGCCTATAAACGGAATGCAAAATAAAGCCATTTCGTCAGCTATAGTTGAACTTGTCTATCAAGGACCAAAGCATAAATCAGTTTCTGTTGAATCGGCAATTTATCGCTCATGATTCAATGCACGCAATATTATCCTGCAAGCTATTATTCGCATACAATACCCCATGGACATTTTACGATGAACCATATACAATAGTCGTAGGTGTTACAATGCGCGTTCATATAGCTATACTGTTCAACTACTTAATTACCCCTTCTGATAAATGATGGTAAACCATGAGTGATTGTTTCCCCTTGGTTTGCTTAACTTAGTGTGATATTATCCAATCTAGCATGTAGAGTTTGACAAACAATTGTACAACCTGGATATGTTTTTCTTTTTGGGTTGCATATTATTCTATGATATTTGCCGAGCCTGGAGAATATTTTGTTTCGAACAATAGTTATTGTGCAAATATAAATCAGATACGAGGTACCTAATAACAAGAGTTCAGACTGGGTTATGACCCCATTGAACACGCCCACAACGTACGACTACTCTCGGTAACGATTCTTGCTTGTGTTTAACAAATTAAGTTAATAAAGCCGATTTATGAATTCGAAACGCCCCTACGTAGGATCGATCGTACCTACAGGTGTGTGCTGCTGTCAATGTTATGTGAGTTGCCTTTGGTGCGTTGTTTATGTTAGAGTTTAACATGTTTACGTTAACGTGTTAAGGTACCTATCATGCTTGCATTGAATGTCGCAAACATTTGGCAATTAACATTTCTTCACCTTTTGGAATTGTATTTAAACTGCTAAGGAAGTGAATCGATCCTCTAGTGACAACCAGACGTAAGGAAATCCAATTAAATAAGAAACAGATATAGTGCGGGAGTCGGGTTTTCTAATATATTCTGATTCGTCTTATTCATCCACTAATTCAACCAGCCCATGGTGTGATTTTCATCGATAACATTATGTGCTCCTTGCAATGACAAAAACCAAGAATATTGACGCATTTGCTTTGCATCTGTACTAACAACAATATACAACATTATTCATTCTGCTGCTGATGCAAACATAATCTAAGCTGTTGAATAACATTGCACAGCAAGCTGTTTTTTGCTTTATCGTCCTTCTCGTGTTGTCTTGGAAAGAATATAAAGTTAATCATTCCTTGTATATCTGCAACCAACGTTTGCAATGGTGCCTGTGACAATCGCAGCTTGCGCGGCAGGAAGAGAACGGCTCCTTCCATGGCAACAATATACTTTTAAATGAAATTATTGAGTGCATCATCCAATGTTCCTCGGAAGTAATCTTAGACGCCATATTTTACTTTGATAATGACAATACAAACGTCAAATGCTCTAATCAGTTCACAACCATTGCACTTAATAGCAATATGCATCAATGCGTAAAGATAATTATGCCTCTGTAACGCGAAGTACATACTCGATTTACAATGTCTCTGAATGGTTTCCTGTCTGACAGGTATGCCATTTTGTCGTTCCAGCATCCAATATTCCGTTGATATATTGATATTATAAATCGTGCTCAATACTAAGCAACGAAATCACTTACTTATCCCACGATATAATAGTGCAGTTTCATTCTTTTATATAGTTTATGCCAATGTAATATGATAATTAAATACAATTCACCATAAATTACCAACCAATAACGCATTTATCATTTGGAGAATAGAGTAACTGCCGATGCACTTTTGTCTGTTCAGAATGCAGTAAGCCCATATTAAAATCGATATTTGGAACGCGTTCTCTGTGGAAAGCCAAGCATTCAGTGGCTATTATCTTAAAAGCATGCGTACCCTTTCGACCCGCATATCTCGTTGTTAGGGATGGCAGACCGTCCCCATTTGATTCGAGGCAATTATATATCTTTTCAGGCAGAATGTGTTTAAGCACAAAACCATTTTCTACGTATTTAGGGGATATGTCACTTTGAAAGAGTCTTTGTTGTGCTACTTAGAGAAGACCTCAAATGAGTTTCAAACTTTATGCAACGTTATTGTACCCCAAACTGTTACCATCTTGTTTTGTTGTCATTAAACCACAAGTAAGTCCTCTCTATTATAGCTTGAGGTACTTACTTCGAACGTAACGTTGGCACCGGGCATCGGCAGTATACATGTTTAGAACACGTTAAACGTTGAATTCACCCTGCTTTGCGAATTAGTGATTACGCTTTTTTCAGTCTGACACTTTCTGTTCATCGTTTAATCCGCTCTTACAATACCTTTTGAATTTGAAACGGCTTTTCACTCGGATGTGAAGACCGTATAATATTTGTGATAATTACCAATTAACACCGAGCAGAGATAAATTCTGCCGAGTTGTTGGGCAAACGGCTTTGCTCGCAATGACACCAGGCGTTGAGGGAATAATGGCAATCGGCAGATGGTGCCTATTGCATTAATGCGGACATAAGTTTGGGCCTAATGGGGATATAGACCAGCCAACTGGCGAAGAATTGTCCTAAGTGGACCTATCAACATACCGTTCTTCGCACAGATCTGATACTGAAATTAATCCATTATCATGTCAGATGATGTCTGCGTCGTATATTTGCATGCATTATGTGAAATGCTAGTTTAGGTAAAAATAACGCGTGGTTAATACGAAAGGCACTTTTGTTCAGAGTATTGCATCATCCTGACATTCGGTTTTTATAGAATGGGGCGCTGTTTAACAACCGAATGTTTCAATTTCCAATCTGTCTTAGACTGTCGTTAGCTTATGTTGTGTATGCTAAGATCACGGGGATTGGCCTTATAATGACAATAGTCATCGACCTTTTTACCCAATGAATACGTGTTTTGGTAATCATATTGTCCGCTACGCCAATGTATCTGAAAACCTAAAAATAAATTATTCATCCATGGCCGTTTATGAGGTATTTACCTCGTTCCTTGCACGTCGAAACGTAACACGCTTAATTATATTCGCACTCAGGCAATTCAATAAACCTTTGACGAGGATCGAAATTTTCTGATAAATCCCATTCAGATTATCTAGCTTGCTTGTTGTTTCACACACAAAAGAGATTCTAGATAATCTGAGAGCATACCCTTATGACCACAGTTAATTGCGAATCTGGGTGAAAAGTTGACTTTGCTCTAGGATAGTGCATTATCTACAATTACACTGCGTTTGTAGGTTACAAGGCCCATGTAAGAGGAGACATCGAATTACATTACCTTACCAATGCACATAGGAACACCTTAATCACCTGGCATATGTTGCATTGGTATAATCCATAGCATGCTTCAGGTCGCACCATAGTATCATAGTCGTGTTCAAGCAAGCCCGTCTAGCCATAATTGTGTGTCAATAAAAGCTGTACATATCCAAATCACGCATTGCTCACCTTTACATAGCGTTTATAAAGATGACATCTGTACGAAGTGGCATCGAATAGCATTGTATTGCCAATGAGACAATGTTCTGATTCTATCCGCGCCTATCTCAGCCACCTCCCACGTTTCGGTACATTTCACTTGATAGCATTCGTATTTATTCTATACTGATATAGCAGCTCTATTAGCAAACAACTGTTCAAGTTCAAGCATGTCCGTCTAACCATGTTAAACGGTCAGAAAGAGCTATGCATATCCAACTCTCACACTACGTTGTTACATGGAGTCGGTACAAATCCTATATATGACCTCCATCAAGCCATTTCGTTTGTTAGAACAACTGAATGGAGCGCTGTTTAGAAGTACTTGCGTTCTGTTGTAATAGCGATCTTGTCATACAATCAAATACTTAAGCGACATCGATGATTAAGACTAGAAGCAAATTAATAACACATTTCCATAATGTGTACTACTCAAATTGACCTAGTCTAACGCATAGAAATAAAACGAAAAACCTTCCACGCTTTAGGAATGTTCTAGATGGCTCAGATCAGACGTCAATATATGTATATAGAGCAATGTGTGCCGACATATTAACGAAGACATTAAGCACGGCATATGCTGTAATGTGACATGAAATCATCAACAGTGATAAGTAACAGTGAAAATAAGTGGATAAAGTGATCTGTTGAATATCAGGAAACGGGTTGCCATGGTAGAAAATATCGCTCAGGTTTTGTAGATATTACAATATACTAACAATCCAACGATATAGCAATGGAGATGAATGGCTAGCATGTATATATATATATATATATATATATATATATATATATATATATATATATATATATATATATATATATATATATATATATATATATATATATATATATATATATATATATATATAGATATATATATATATATATATATATATATATATTTAAAATATATATATATATATATATATATATAAATATATATATTTGTGTATATATCTATATATATATATATATTTGTATATATATATCTATATATATCTCTCTATATATATATTTCTATCTGTATGTGTGTGTGTGTGTGTGTGTGTGTGTGTGTGTGTGTGTGTGTGTGTGTGTGTGTGTGTGTGTGTGTGTGTGTGTGTGTGTGTGTGTGTGTGTGTGTGTGTGGTTTCAGTGCTTACCATCGTAATATATACTGGGATGAGGTCACAATATATATTGAGATAGAACCCCTTCCATTGTGATACGACAAAAAACTAGTCAAAAGGTGTAAAATACATTGCAGTTTCATCACTAAAAAATGTTTTACCGACAGAAGCGAATAATTCAGGCTTCCGTTTACGTAATATAGCAGGACAATTTGTGTCGCTGTGGTAAAACTTCCTCACACGCAGAAAATGACTATTTCAGCATTTTCGTTGGGACTCACTTGGGAGACAATCAATTTTGACATATGTTTTTTAAATGTCTAAAGACGATTAATATTCGACTCTTGCATTAACGAGCGCGCTGGACAATTCACATTACTAGCCTAATGGCTTGCAAAGTGGACAATGGCGCAATGCAGCAGTCCTATATGTCAGAAAGATGTTAAATTCATATATGTATTCCTGCAGCAGGACAAGGGTATCAACGAAATCATTTCTGGTTTGAATGCCCGTTATTATATTATGAGTTGAATTATTCATTGCCAATTACTGCTGACAGCTGCTGAGGATATCGCAATTGAGAAGGACCATATTGTCATGGAGGTTGAAATCGGATACGTCGCTGTTACAAGCTTTGAGCCAAGTTGCATTTCTCATTTTCATCACCTGTTGCTTTTTTCTCATTTCCAGAGCCATTGAATGTCATATATTTATGTTTTAATCATATGTTCTATGCACTCTTATGAACGACGCAGGAGTAATGTTGTTATTTCTATTTGCGATGCTAAACATGTGTGGTCCATTCAGCAGCCTAACTTGTTGCCAGGGTACAACTGGGCTCTGTAATATAATTAATGGCCTTGTATTGTGCATCTTGATCGTGCCGGTTAAATTGGAACCCAAGAGAGTTTAAGCAGTATTTAAGTCTGTACAGTGGGAGTCATCGATATGGGTATTAAATGCTGACCGAAAGGGCATAACGTGATGGGTTAAGGATTTAAGAGCTACCGCGTAATAATTCAGTACTACACCATTTTAACCGCTGAGCATATCTGCGCCCACATTCAAAAAGAGGGTTATCACATTCAGCTATCTTGGCTGCCCACGAAACCAGCATCACACGCAAGTTACAGCCTATTGCAATACGTCATTGCTTTCAATTGCGTGATAAAGATATATCCGCCACGCTTAATCAACCAACAGGATCGTGAGACTTGTACGAGAAAGTGGATTTGAGAGATAAACGATATTTATTGTAATTGTCCTCGAAGCTCATTTAACTTGTATTGGTGATTTGAAATGAAGACTTACGTGACATGTCAATGTGCGGTTATACATACATTTGGACATTTTCGGTGGTTCATACGGCACCAGACAATTCGTATGTGCTGATCCAACAGGAACGCAATGACTGCTTACAAATATGTTTCGTTGAGGTTACTTTATGAATACGCCTAAGACGTTATGCTTCAGTAAAACTATAATTGAACAGTTACGTCTGTGACCAACGCATAAAACAGGCAATATATCACTCCGGTTCGCTGCAATGTAATCCTGAAAACTAATATTTGCGCGATATATATACGCGCACTATACACCTCGGGGCATTTTACGGTAAACCATAAACGAGTGTCTGGTGTTGTAATGGAGCATTCACATATCTATATATTGATTTGCTGTGGAATATTTAACATGTTGATTACTCTCTCTGTGGATGAACCTGCAATATCTGCATCGTTCTATACCGACGAAATCATATATCACTTAGTGGATGTTTTTAAAATATAGTGATATGCACGGAAAGCATATAACCGTCGAGTAGACCCTACTCGCTCGCTCATGATTCCAGATTGTATAATGTGAATCGGATATCCAAACCCGGAAGGTATACCTAGTAAATCGATAGTTTGCTGTCAAAAACATTATATCAATGAATGACTCGAACGTGATTTAACATTGTCGCATAGAAAGGTTTATCGTTTATTAAGGTAAAATCGAGAATCGCAATCTAGTTTACCCTACGCCACAATCATGTGACATAGCATCTGCAATATTACTTTCATTACAAAAGAGAGGCAGGACCACATGACTTTTTTGATGATCAGCTATTTATGCATCTATATTCTTCACGAAGTGTGCCTTGGCGATTGTAATATAACTTGCAGGTGTCGCCAGTCGATATTCATCAACATTACTACCGTTACTTACCGTGTCAATTTAACCAAGTCGACTATCTGATAAATCGTCAAGCAATATTAAAGCAAGGTGAGAGTTTTTCGTAATCCAATCATATGGTGTTTAAAGATATATCTCGCGAAGAGTGACTGAATTTTGCAGGTGTAAATGAAACACGTATAGCAGTAGTTTGTTATTTTATACAGTAGTCTATCAGGGTTCCATGTCACTATCACCAGTATCGCCATCAACACCTCCATCATCTCAACAGCAAAACACATGTGTATAGAATATTAGAGTATACAACTAGGTACAAAGGCTAAATAAACTTCTAGTTTCAAGATTGATCAAATTTCGACACTCCGATGGTACATAACTCGGTTAGCTTGCCAAGTATATTTGCGAGCCATTGTATAATCTAACAACTCTCACAAATATTTAAAGCTTCGACTTGTTGGCAAGTTTCTAACCCGATAGCGATCTCAAATTTAGCTACCATTCACCAGAGTAGCATAGGTCTTTAATTGCAAACGCTGAATGATTGAGCTGCACTGCAAAATTTTATTTGTGAAAAATGTAAAAATTCAGTTAAGTTAGATAATAATCAGAACGTACGTCATGTTGTGGACCTCCTCAGTGAAGTACAGCCACATTAATCATTGTACGGAGATGAAAACATATTGTTAATTAACAATCTACGAAACATTGTAGACGTATACGAAACACATTTGTCCGTCCTTTTATTCATTTATCATACTGTAAAAGGTTCTAACGTTGACCGATCGGTTGTGCTCTCTTGACCGCAACGGGTGTAATTTGTGGTGGTCGTTTATGCGCTTTGTTTACTGACTCTTTATGGTGGCATCCCTCAAAACGCCCTTTAATGACACATCGATTCGTGTTTCTACATGGGAACCAACTGTGACGCCACACTCATAAATCTGTTTTAGCAAATCACCATCCTTGACCCATGCACTGTTTGCCTGCGATAAAGGTACTTATCGTAGCAACTCCAGGCCATGAATGTTTCGGTTTATTAACCAATCACTAGCTTTTATCTGAGTTTTATGGTTGATCAAGAATGAAATGCAATAAAACTTCTATTCAGTTTCTATGGGAATTTCACGAAAGTATCCCATTGATTGAATTAAATTTGATATCTAGCCATGGAAACTGGCGTAATGATCCGGAATTACCACTCTGTATTTCTATTTTAGTGTCCATATCAATGTTTTTAATTTCTGTTGACTTGAAATGTGTCTTCATCTCGACCTGGCCAGCATTAATCGCTTGCTCCGTGCTCTATGCTCGAAGCGGAAGTCGTACAAGCGAGCAAGCGTTCTCGCGATGTACATTGAACCATACACAAATAAGTACATTGAACTAAACCCATATGCAAGGAAATATTACGCCATAGTTCATGGAGTAAAATTAGCAAGTTGTGCTTACTCATTTGTTATAAACGCAAGATAGGTGCAGCTAAAGATCTATTGTCTTACTTTAGATTCTTGGTCATTAGATACTTTTTACAATTAATTGTAATGATGGTCGCACGAAACCACTTTGTAATGGGTGACCAAGCAGTAGGGCTGATAGGCGCCCTTTCTAGTAGTCACAAACGATTGACTACTAATAAGGTAGAGTTAAAGTAAATGATCATGCCACCGAGTGGGCAGCGTGGTGCGTTAGCAAAGCATAAAAACGCATTGAATTGTTTGATTAATTAGTGGGCGTGGTCGCGTCTACTAAGCGGAAGACTTAAATGACGCCGATCCCCGATATATTGTATCTGCAGTCCTATATACTCCTGTTTATTTCATGGGAGCGACTTCGGATGACCGGCACGTGGCTTACTCATTTTCATGATCAACAAACAGCCAATCGATGTGAGTCCTCGTAGCGTAGCTATACGATCTTTGATAATACCGGAAACACATTACACTGTAACATTTTTGCAATCGATATTCCCAATGAACTCCCAATATTTGGATTTTCTTTGGAAATTTGTGTTTTTTGGGTCGCATTATAAACTTGATTTGCAGACTAATAGAGATTCTAAATATTCACAAAAGCCCTTTGACTCGAAAGTGGATGTGCGTAAATAACATAAATTTTCCAACATCAAAGCGTTCTTATATGATCAAGTGGACAGCTGCTATCAGTATTCATGTTTGCATACGATTATATATTCCTCAGAGGAATTGCGTCGAATAAGGGACAAGAGCCTATTAAGCTCTACACATAATTCGGTGCAGATGTCTTTAAGACAGAATTTGGTCGGCTCGAGCACTTTCTTGCCTCCTCCGCGTCATCTATTGTGATAAATCATATGCCTCGATATTTATCAAAAACTCTATGGCGTACGCAACATAACAACTGAGCTTATCTAGTTAAGCATAAGAGTTTTGATTGGACCTGGCGTTAGCGGCACATGTTGCATCGTCGTTGTGATGTTGAGCTGATTTGGATCAAGTCCTTTCCTTCAAATCCTACACGTATAACATCGACGGATAACTAGTGCACCAAGGAACATTCAGTCATGTCAAGTTAACAATACAATCCAACGTTTCTAATCAATTGTGTTGCTGAAAGGGATGCGGTATATTGGACGCTCATGTCTGATCGAATGCCTGACATGTAACCAAAAGAAGATGAATATCCCCTCTTTAGTCAATCAATAAAAGAAGATTAAATTCGAGTTGGTGCGATTGATTAACGACATTATGTCACATATATTACGAGTGTGTCAGCGACTAACAAACGAAATATATAAATAAATATACATATATTTATGTTTATAAATATAAGAATATATATATATATATATGTATATATATACATACATATATATATATTTATATATATATTAATATAATATATATGTTTATCTATATATATAAATATATATATATGTATATAAATATATGTATATATTTGAATATATATGTATATATGCATAAATATCTATACATTTATATATATATATATATATATTTATATATATTACATAAATATATGTAGATACGCATATACAAATACATATCCCATATCTTTATATACAGATGCACATATATAGAGATGCACATATACTATATATATATATATAATATATTATATATATATATATATAAATATATATATATATATATATATATATATATATATATATATATATATATATATATATATATATATATATATAATTTATATATATATATATAAATATATATCCCTCTATCTATAACTCTCCTTATATAATATATATATCTCTATATATATATATAAGTATCTATATCTATCTATATTATATCTCTATATTTATCTCTCTCTATCTATCTCTATCTCTCTCTATCTCTCTCTCTCTCTCCTCTCTCTCTATCCTCTCTCTCTCTCTCTCTCTCTCTCTCTCTCTCTATCTCTCTCTCGGACCTCTGTCTCTGACCCTATCTTATCATACAATTGATATTGGGTTCGATGGCTTCAAACATGGCAAAGCTGTGATGCTATCATCAAATACTCAGCAACACTCTTTGGAATTGGTACAGTCATTCCCGCATCATAATATATAATGAAGCTGCCTATCTTCTTTGGAGAATATTTACTAATGGAAAATCGCCAGTTCATATTACCACAACACAAATACAAAATCTAAGTTTCTTTGCTCTCGAATCTGCATTCCAAAGTATGTGTTCAGCCGGTCATTCTGTGAAATCCTATTGATGTTTAATTAGTGGAATAAATGTACACATACTCAGTGGCAAATAAGAGGGGAAATGAGTCATCTCATTGTCAGGCTACTGAACATTTATCGACCAAGCGTAATGTAAACATGGATCAACGCAGTGGCTCCGATCAACAATGCTGTTATCCCCCACGGTTGAAGACGGCGGTTACATTAATATAAACCATGAGATCCCTGCGTTTATCACTCCGCGCAATGTTCGTAGTTTTAAAAGTACTAGCCATTTACAAGGGTCGATGTTGTGAAACATCTTTTTAAAGCACTCATCGAAAAGCGTCGAGGCTGTTACGATGAAGTCAATATTGCTTGCGATGCTATGCTGAGTATCACGAGGAGGCATTGTACACAATTTCAATAAGATGCTTTTACAACAGACCTAAAAGAATGCATGGTTTATCAATGTGACTATGCCAGAAAAGTGAATTGTTGATTTCAAGGCAAGAAACGTTATAATCGAATTTCCGCCTTAGTATCCTAGTTATCTGCATTCTCTTGTCAACTGGGATCGTACATGTACCGATATCAGGTGGATAAAATACTCAATAGTTGGGGCTAAACCTTCGTTTGTCCGCCAACATATGTTTGATGTTTGTTTGCTGAATACATCTATATAAAACAGAGCCCCACTTTGTTATAGTGCCAGATAATTAAAACGTATATGTGCTCATGGCGCTTTTATAACACATTCTATATGCAATATTAATTCCTCCAGTGCAGCTGGCAAAGCGTTTGTTTCTCTATAGTCGTTTATGGAATGCATCAGACGGTGTAATTTGTCAATTCTGAAAACGTTATATACTGCGACGAAACTTAGTTTTTACTTTTTCTTTACATAAATTTGGTAATTTTTCCTATGATTTAAATGTGCATTTTAGCGTACCACTAAGATTTAACAAATATTTTGGCTCGCCTAGCATCGTAAAATAAGTGTTGTATCATTGGCTTGAATGTTTTTGGCATGGAGAGTCAACTGATTCGGTTAACATTAAAAACATTATGAAGCAGCTGGCTCTAACAAAGTTGCACCGAATTATGAATTTGAAGATGTAGAGGAAAAAGCAATAAAGTATACATTCGATTTTTCTTCAGAATGAATGTGCCTGAGTAAAAGCCATTATGGCATTGCCATGGACTGCTTTCACGGAGGTGAAAGCCAGAAAATAACATAATTAAGTAAGAGATTAAACATGGGATTCGTATCCTAGATAAGTATCGCTTCGCATGTCATGGTGTCATGCTTTATGGTTACGGTCTGCATATTGCTAGGACTATAAGAATCAATTGATGACTGGTCTGAAGGCAGATTATCTAAACAGAATTTGTGGACAATGAATTACATATTATCATTATGTTGGCATGTAAGCAACGACGCGCCCCATTTCGGGGGCTCAGGAGAGGTAAACATCGTTGACAAATACGTCACACGAGCACCTATGTATCTAACGTTGCTTCATGGTGTCACTGTTTGAGCACGTGGCCACCTGGGGGTTTGTTAGCTTTGTCGTACGCTTAAATTGATCTACTACGAGTTTGCTATACCGGCGCATTGGATATAGTCATTATACCATCGCGTCTTACGCGCCCAACAGCCAGGTTGTTCACTTGGATAGCATCAGCATCAGCAGAAACACAATCAACAGTCAGCTAAACTTGTGTTGGTCCTCCTACAATGTTGTGTAGAAACCAACTTAGTGCATTTGCGCTCCAACGGGAGCGTATAGGATGGAGACCAACAGCATCTACGAAACTAAACTAAAATCAAGATACGAACAAATCAAAATATATGTTGAGATCAAAGGTCGAATACATATTGAGTTGGAAACAATAGTGATACTGGTCTCTAGTCTTTTACTACAGAGACCAAATGGAGTAGGCTGCATCCAAAAAATATCACGAATGAATAGTTGGTCGAACAGTGCGGCGTAAGAACGAATTGGCCAGCTACAAAAGTTGCATCTAATACTCTATGACCCATCTTACGCATGTATTACTTTTTGACTGTACTTGGCTGTTATGGAAGGTTTTCGTTGTGCACGGCTGTTTGATTTATTAGATTTTTAAGCCTATAAGAGTTGTAGTTTTGCCTCCAAACCAAAAGGGCAAAATTTTAACCTCTTTCTCATGAAACGTGAATCTGACAAATGATGGCAAACGCTGAGTGATTGTTTTTTTTATGGTTTGCATAAGATTGTAGGATAATTGCGAAATTAAGCATCAAGAGTTTGACAAACGGGGGTAAAACCTAAAAAATTATTTTTGCTTTATCATGCATATGATTATATGGTATTTGCTTAATCTAGACGCTAGTTATGTTCCAAAGAATCATTATTATGTACATTCTGCACATCTTGTTAAAAATCATCCCAGTGAATGTGACAGACTCTATCGCACTTTTGCAATGGTATTTCTATGATAACGAACAAAGTACTTTGTTGATTGTTTGCATGTAGTATACTCACAATATTAAATGCGAGAAACCTAGTTACTATAGTTTGCGTGAGACTGCTCTTAGTTAAGGTGGTTGCTTGCGTTAACAACGTCAAGTTATAAACCCAATTTATGAATTCGAAACGCCCCCACGTAAGATAAATGGTACCTACAGGAGTGTGCTGCTGTCCATGCTCTGTAACGTGTCTATGGTGCGTTGTCACTGGCATTTGTTGTTGGTATGATATACATTGGCGTATCGTGCGAAAACGTTTGGCAGTTGTACAGACGCTAATTACCTTCGATGCAGCATGCTGAAGGAAACCAATTCCTTCATAAGCAGGGAACGTAGCATAATAGGGAGCAACATCGAGTTTCTATTGTTTATCCATTATCCCCTTGCTTATTTTGATCAGCGTTGGACACAATCGCAAATGAGCCTTTAGCTGTGTCTGCATATAGCAGCTGTGTCAATAAATATAGCTGTCTTGTTACATTATTAAATAATTATTTATGGACACAAAACGTGCATAACAATCAACAGTCTTGCCTATGATCCTTTTGCGATCTGGCTTATAACTTAGCCATGTAAATATTTAATGAGGCGCTGCTCGTCTGATCCCCACCGGGGTTTGACAACAAGTTGTAAGTGTTCGTCAATGCGAATGCGACGATGTTAATGGAGCAGTAGTTGAGGTGGTTGCCATCATGACCACAGAGTCCGCTGATGCTAATCATTGTACTGCAACGTCCTGAAGTCAAGGTAGGGCACAGTGTTATATATATATTGGGAGACATTGACAGAGTAGACATGCCACCTGTGACCTAAAAAGCTTACAAACTACTGATGATTATAAAATAATCAGAGGAAGAAATAGTTTTTGTAAAAAAATGTCACGTTGTATATTAAGTTATGTGGCGTATATCGCTACAATCTAATTATTTAAAATATTCAACCAATTACATATCCAAATTAATGACGAGTAATATGATAGACTGTGTTAGCTGATGGTTTTTCTAATGAGCAATGCTAGTTTTACGTAGTCTGATGTAAACATCCTCGCTACTTTCCTGCTAAAAAAACTGGATGTGATTCATACTAAAGTTGCAGGAATGGGAAACAGATGACACTTTCATCGTATCCGTTGTTTGTCCCAACCAATGAACTGAAAATATGACATACTTGCGCAGGGCCGCTTGCTACCATCAACGAGAGTAACCTGTCCAGCATCATCATTTCCTCAGCTTCGACAACCTGCACTTAGTGTTTTTTGGCATCTGTTC
>CM067357.1:22323920-22328920 GCA_034190875.2 Urechis unicinctus
CTGAATAAATTAAATACATGAGTGAGACTATTTTCAATAGTCATGTTTATTGATAGCATGCTGACAATATTGAGCAAGAAACTCATTCGAAGGCGAAATAAACAACTACGCTGCCACAAATGCCAGTCAATTACAGCCTATTATGATAATAGTTATGTGTGCATATGTAATAGTATCGCATAGTCATGTTAACAAGACCATATTGCCAAACAGCCCAACAGATAAAATCTAGTCTCAGTTGCTTTGGTCCAGTGTATGATTGTGGCCTTGGTGTCGATAACATGCACCGAAATGACCTTGCTTCTTGCGCACAAGGTACCCCTTAAATGTCTCCAGTACGCCTTGAGAATTTTAATTATTGTAATGAATCAGCAATCCGCCGAAAATAAATGGCATTTGTTCTGCGAAACATGTTTACTAACGCTAGATTATTTTGATGTTCAGCAACAGCATTGTCATTCTATAAATTATGTCTTCAGAAAATGGCGAATGCGGATGAAATGCCATTATCCACAATGGTCCAACATAAGAGGTTACTTGGTGGTATTGATTATGTGACAAGCATATTACGGTCTACACGCAATATCACATATCACACTCTCTTAGAACCATTGCTCACATAAAGCTCAATCAATAGGAGTGAAAAGTAATAGCTCTATATTTTCCTTCATTGCTTCGGTGTCATTTTTGATTCGCAAACTCATCCGTGGGTTCTGCTTGTAAGATCGTGGGGCGTCATACAGACGACACAAATGTCAAATTAAATCCAAAGCAGGAGAGGGAGCTGTGGTCTAACAATTGCGTAGCTTGAACACTGTGGTCTGACCTGTTAACAGTCAATTTATTAAATGTATATTCTTTCTCATTCAGCGGTTTATTCAAGGTTACCATTTCCGACATATTTCTTAGTTCATAAAGAACTCTATATGATGTGATACTGCTACTTATTAAGAGAAGGGAGCATGATTCCAGTTGATGTTTACTCGGAAACCTATTCTATAAATGAATACACATACGGCAGTGGACAATATCGGTGGGTCCATCAAAAGAGAAAGGCCTCTCTCTGATCATCAATCAATAGACAAATATCACCAATGTCTGGGCCCTTAACTTCCACTCGAAAAGATATATATGGCACCTAAAATTCATTGGTTGGATTTGAAATCGGCTTAATAGCTGAAGACAGGCCCCATACCTACTACAATCCAAAGTAATATTAAATGCTTGATCGTGAAAAGATGGATTCTATTTCTTGCTTTGTTTCTCAAACATGTTTGGAAATTCTATGACCGAACGAGCGTCAATCACAAACGAGCAGGTGAGAAACATCTTGCGGTTTAGTGGGTTGCAAACATTAATGGTATCACCGTGCCTAAACCGTCGTTATTTGGCTCTCATTTTATTATAAATGAGTGTATCAGAATGACGTGTATCTGGAATATGTTTAATTTTGTAATAATGTTTTTATAAGTGAAAGTCTTGGATAGCATTATGCCAGCACAGACGATGGGTTTTACCGCGGCAATGAAATATTGCTTGAATAGTGTTCACTTGTGCTCTTTTACGTGCTTATTTTGATGCATTTCTTGCATGATATATCTGCTTGTAGTAACACTCAAGCCAAGTGACGTGATATGAGTATCATGAACAATTATTGAATATTGCACGATTTCAAAGACAGCTATAGTTATAATTACGATGATTTTCCTTGTATTTACGAACGCTTGGTCCGGGGCTGATCTGATATTTGCAGCCATTGGTTATGTGTGACCTTGTTAACTGGTTGTCGATCTGCGGCAAGCATGCAGCTCGGTACAGACTCTTTTTATACGATTTATGTTGCTGTTTGAGCGTTGGCAATTTCTTCCAATTCGAGTCAAACAAGAAGACACGTCGCTCTAACTAAAGGCGAGTGACAGGCAGTGCGTTGTTAATTTCATAGATACGTGGACGCCATAGAACCGTTCATTTGTGACCTTAGGTCACGGAGAATCACATGATTGATCTGCGAAAATCCTTTCTGTGTTCGCTTGCAAATGAAACACAATTTTTTCATATTTATTTTCCAAAAGTATCGTCACTCAAAACCAATAAACCTTAGAATATCATAGCACTGTGTCCTTTAGAGATAAACGAGGCACTGGAATGCTTGATAATAGCAGTTTATAGGGTTGAAAAAATTGTGCTAAGACTGCTGATACAGATCCATAT
Source organism: Urechis unicinctus (assembly GCA_034190875.2). Classification (NCBI taxonomy): domain Eukaryota; kingdom Metazoa; phylum Annelida; class Polychaeta; order Xenopneusta; family Urechidae; genus Urechis; species Urechis unicinctus. The sequence goes on from CM067357.1 coordinate 22,326,132, forward strand.
GGCAGAATATTGTAAGCTAACATTCGTTGGTTGTTAGCGATTACACATTTGCCGTATTGGTTTCATTGTGATGCACACGAACATAGTGCATAGAATTCGGTGTAATATCTTATGCTACAGCTTATTAAGTAATTTATGCATTCCGTGTAAATTTTTATCGAGACTTGCTTTGTAATACGGTTATAACGCGTTATGACCGACGTACGCATATTCTTTATTCATTTACGATCAGATGTGTTATCAAAAATATGAGACAAGATAAGCTGATAAAATAATGATAACTGATCTACGACGTCTTAAATAAAAAGGTTCTACATGTAAGTGACATTGTCATGCAGTGTTGCAGTTGCAATAGCATATTTTGAATTCGAGGAAGTAATGGCCTAGAATGAGTAGCACAATACGTCAACAATTACAGACTTGGTCCGGTCATGATGATAGTCTTTATTCTGAAGGTTTAAACGTCAGTCGCAGAATTTGGGCATAATACCCTATAAGGTTTGCCAATTTGAATGCACCGCAAAGCAGCACCCTACTGTCGGCCACAATAACAGACAGACACCGCGTGATTGATCCTCATTTTGGTCGAAGAGCAAACACAATTGCGAAGTGCTAAACAACACTTGTTTGGGAATGGGATGGGTTTCCTAGATCTCACTGGTGTTTATGGCCACATTTGGCCGACGTTATACAGTGCACTGTATTAACAAATACAGTCTACCTAAATTGCTCCCTTTCGAACTCATTAGGAACGTTTTTCAGACAATGCCAGAGGTAAAATAATTGATTCGCGGCATTATTGAACAGTTGAAGAAGTTAATATAACACCTACGCTACAATGTGCAAGCACCGATATGCGTAGACGTGAATGCTAGCGGCCTATATTCCAATTATAAACCTGTTTTGAATGGTTAATGCAGAATCCAATATAAATTGGGCGTTAATTGGGATATAATTGTCGTATATTTATATTGGTATACTTGTCATTTGACAGGTGTATACAACAAAAAAAAAAAACTGGCATATGTATTACATGTATATATTGGAGTGACATGTCTGTTACATGCATATATTTGAGTGATATGCCTATACTTGTCATTTGACAAGTGCATACAACCTGAAATTGAACTGACTTGTCTGTTACATGTATATATTGGAGTGACATGTCTATACTTATCATTTGATAGGTGTATGCAACCTGAAATTGAACTGACATGTCTGTTACATGTATACATTCGAGGGACATGTCTATACTTGTCATGTGACAGGTGTATACAACCTTAAACTTAACTCATATGTCTTTTACATGTATATATTGGAGTGACATGTCTATACTTGTCATTTGACAGGTGTGCACAACCTGAAATTGAACTGACATGTTGTTACATGTATACATTGAAGTGACATGTCTGTTCGTTGTATATATTGGAGTGACATGTCTATACTTTTCATTTGGTGAATAAATGTATATATTGCAGTCACATGTCTGTAAAATGGATATATTGCAGTCACATGTCTGTTACATGTATACATTGCAGTAACATCTCTTTTACATGTATAGAGTAGGTTGCCCTGCTTATACCCATGTAGCTCTGACGGACAGAGAATAAAGGTGTTATTTTGCATAACCATCATGTCTTTATTTCTTTGATTCACTGCACTATAGCCACTGGGACAATTTCATCATTATAAAAAAATGAAATGACATATTGCATTCAAAGTTGAATTGTATATTGAATAAGTTTTAAATGTGACACAAAGATACATAAACAATCAAGAGTTATTTCATTATCACTGTAAATGTCACATCTGGCCATTTAATATGTTGAATGAAGCGAAGATATGTGCTGGGATACATTTGGAACAGAAGCAAGTGTTGTTTTTTTTCCAAAAATTATTACATTAAAGTTACTCATTTCTAACATTTTAGTTGATAATTATGACTTTTCAACTCCTCTATAAGGCTGTTTTTCCTTTTTTAGCTTCTTTTTCTCCATTTCCTCTTTTTTTCTTCCTTCTTCATTTCATATATATATATATATATATATATATATATATATATATATATATATATATATATATATATATATATATATATATATATATTTATACATATACATATACATATATATATATCTATGTATATATAGATATAATTATATTTTCATATATTTATATATGTATATATATATATATGCATATATATATATATATATATATATATATTTATAGATAGATATATATATGCATATATATATATAAATATATATATATAAATATTTATATATGTATTTATATTTATATATGTAAAAACCATTATTTCACATACTTATGTTTTGTTGTAAGATGCACATCGGATTTTCTGTCGCAGAAAGACACTGGTTTCACGAGTTTAGCCATTTTAGCCAGCAGCGTTAGCACAATTTCCTGGCCAACAGTAGACGGATTATGTATTTGCCATATTCAGTTATCGCGAAAAGTACACATGTACACATATGGGTGGAGGCCAATAATAACTTGACCGATTCAAAGAAAAAGATACCAACCACTAATCTATATATCCATTGACATTGTCGATATCATATTTAACCATGATATACTGCCACTTGGCTATTAATATGATGTGCTGCGATTGCACTCACTTTCACTAAAAGAGTATGTTTTACAGGAACACGACATTTTGCTTAGCGTTAGTATGACTCAGTACTCAAACCGAATGTTTACGAGAGGAGGAATAGCAAACAAATGATCTATTGTAATCACACTCTCATAGCCTTACTGTTTATCAA
>CM067357.1:22333920-22360134 GCA_034190875.2 Urechis unicinctus
TTAGAGCGGTCTGCAGCAGCTGCCGGTAATTGTAGGCGTATCAATCTGGAAGTTAAGCTGCTAATCCATCTCATAAGCTGTGTGTTGCATTTATAAAGGGCAGTTGGCTTGATCATGCCTGCGGATCAAATGAGGGTGATAACAGTGAGTTTTTGATTTTGTCGGGTTGATGAAGATGGGTGTATGGGTGCTAGATGGGTGCACTTGAAAGTAAATACCCATCTGCAGAACGCATATATTAAGCTATTAGCGAGCGAAGGGCGGAAATAATATTTACCGGTCAATAGGAATGGATATTATGAACAAAACATCTGGACAATCTGTGCGTCCGTCTCTTTTGATATATGCTAGGCAATATATGTGTTAACTACACGATGCGGAAAATGGCTATGAACTATGTAAAACATCCAACAGCAAGAAGACTATTTGCCTGACATTTGAACTCATAATAACAAAACTATAATATAGATCCAGTAAACAGATTTAGACAACTATTCCCACAAATGGTGTGAATGGATTTTTGCATTTTGATCGGTCGCTGTCATATTTTCGTCTACTTGATATAAAGATATTTGATCTACATGCATTATGCTACTCGCAGCTTCCATATGAGTAGCACCTCAAGCAATATGTCAATATAGATTGATTTGCATCGTAGTTGGTCATAATGCATGAGCACGGCGCATAGTATATGTACCATTGTGTGTATCATTCACCCGCTGACCTTGAGGAGCTCTAATCATTCGTTAGGAGTACCCCCACTACATTTGTTGGGCTAACTCCTCTGTGTGGTTATTGTGGTGACGGATTCTACGAGGAGGTCCTGTTGACGAATCGCACTCCAGTGTGTGCGTCGCTTGAAGCATAACTCACACTCACGCGCTCAGCCCACAAGACTCACACGAGTTTACTTAGTAACACAACCAATTACAATATGATGCGCATATCTACCCATTGACGTTTGTAGATTTGTTTGGATTCCTTCTTCCTGAATGCTCCTTGCCAGGTGACTATCTCTCGGAGCTCGATGTTTAACGTAACTGGTATGCATGGTGCCGTGGGGGGGATCAGCTGTTTTGACTAGCTTGGCCGAGCTCTTGTTATCACGGAATGTTTCTCTTGCCATCAAAGGTTTGGATCAATTATACAAGCGACAGAGACGCAATCAGACAATATGAAAAGCTAATAACATGTCATGGAAATAGGTTGGTCTCTCTTACATCGTGAACGTGTGACTTGAGACTCGACAACTGCGTTGGAAGCCATAGCTCTTGTGAGTAGAGCATCCTGCGATGGCTATCGCTGGCTTCGTGAGCGACACTTCCAAGAATTCCCAGAATAAACCCTACACCTGGAGTGCGAGTCGTCACTATAACAAGTGCGTATCGTGTGCATCTCAACCCCACAGATCACGATACGACAGCAACCTCTCCCATATATCACTCATCATAGAGAGAAGTAACAGTAACACGACAGTGAATAGTCAATAAAACGTGGTTGGAACGCGGTGGTTAGAGATGTTGATGGGGATGCAAACGATCTCCAAGCCAGCAAATTTGCTCTTGCCTGTTCACAACGAGCATCGCGCTTCCACATTCTTACAAGAGTGGAATAAAGTTTGACCTCGAAACGAGCCGTACTCGAATGACCTTGATTAACTCAGTGGCAGACGCAGATTGGCACGTAGGTGTCGCTCTGGTCAATGTCTAGTTTGTGCATACACAACGCCACACGTTCGGTAATCGACGCTTTGAAGTTGTATCTGGTCGGCAATGAGTCACAAGAACGCAATGAAAACAGTTACGAACGAGTTGACTGGACAGGAGCTCACTGAGAATGTGGGAATGACGGGATCGAATGTCCGTGAACGGGCTGATGGACGGACCGAACTTTGCATAGACAGTCTTGAACTTCAACGGAACTCTTATAAATGACCGGGTAGCCAATAGTGACAAAAATCCAATTAAGATAAGTGTTTCAAGCAAAACATCTTCTATTAAACGCCATGCGATGAGAAGTAGATGTTCAAGTCTCTTAATTAGACAGACACTCATATTTATGATTGTTGCCAACTCATTCGCCGAATATTTGTAACACGTGACAAAGTAAGTTGATTTATTCTACAATGCAAACCCCATTGACTCATTGTTAATAAGGATTACTTCTTTCCACGAAGAAAATACAAAGTGTGCCTGCTTATTGCACCGAGAGATGCAGAAACTCATTCAATCAAAGTGGTTCTTTGTAAGTCAATACAAAATCCCAATTATGACCTTCACTTAAGACGATTGAATAGTAGAACGTTTATAACTAGCTTTATTTAATATCTACCAGCTACATCGCATTGACTTTCATGCGGCCGTCGTGACGCTGTACGTTGATCAGGCATTTATCTGATCCTTACGCTAATATCGCTCGCTGTTGAGCTACGGATCTCGAATTTGTAAATCCCTCTCGTGCCTCAATATGTCACCGATTATACCCTCCGCTGGGTTTTAATATGGCTATGCAAACCCATTTTCTTTCCTTATTTATATGTACGCCATCGTAGTGATAATAAAGCTACTTAAGTTTCATGTGGATCTCTGGAGGTTGAACGACCTCGTTTCTTACCAACAATACACTGTCATCCCCTTAAACAATCCTTCTGAGAATAAACATTTCGCGCTTTTGTCGATCATTGCTGCGTTTAATGAGTACATCCAAGCAATACCTATTGTCCTAATAGTTCTTGCACAATGGCTACGATTGCCTCTCATACTTCTCTCAAGATTATCGATGAAATTTGAGCGCATATTAATACAATGCAAATCTCGATATACGTAATAAAGTAAACAACATCGGAGTAGAATTCGTCTGATAGAAACAAGCGACATATATGTATCACAATCTCGGATTGTACTCATAGGAGAAACTAACTCGAGGCGTATTCGCTGTTAAGGGTTAATGCATTTAAACCCCTAAGCCTCTTTCTTGATTTACGTCTTTTGTAATTTAAATGGCGCTGCACAACTACTCCCAATATTCAATTTTCAAAATTACTGTTTCTTTGAGGTTCTCAAAAGTATTTCGAAAATTAGCAATGAGGCCTTTTTGTATATGCCCTGCTAGGCGCATTTGCAGAAAGATGTATTTATAGCAAGTGCAAACATGAGCTATGAGTGTACACTTGAATGTACGACGCACATCATCAAACCATCCTGAAGCCAGATGCGCGAATGCACGCCATGATCACAAGTAGATGTCAAGGCATTATTGATTATGAAACACATTCCACGTGTTTATTATCCGACAACAGCGAGTCTCGGATTAATTTGCAGATTATATGCAGATGGAATCAATTGAAGCAATAACCAACAACGGGCAGCAATGTTTATCTTGCCTATTGACGCAAATACTAGACTATGAAAGTTATCCTATATAAAGGTTGCGTCAGCCTGAAGCGCAGCGTATGAGGTAAACTGACAAAGAATACAGCAATGAGGTAGTTGTTATCCATGGAACATAAAGCACAATAACACACACACACACACACACACACACACACACACACACACACACACACACATATATATATATATATATATATATATATATATATATATATATATATAGATATATATATATAGAGATATATATAGATATAGAGAGATATATATAGATATCTATATATATATATATATAGATATATATATGATATCTCATATGCATATATAGATATATATACATACATGAATATATCTAGATATAGATATATATATATATTCTATCTCTATCTATATATATTGTTTATCTCTCCCTATATCTCTATATGAATATATATATATATATCTATCTCTCTCTCTATATCTCTATCTATATATATCTATCTATATATCTATATATATCTATATATATCTATATATATATATATCTCTTTCGGTGATCAATCTTTGGACCTGGTTCACGATGATTAAGTGTGTAATGCTCATATATCACATGTGATTTGATGCATTAAACACGACATGACCGCAAGCTGCGCCGTTTTGTCTGCTCGACTAGGTTAAATGAACTAGGGAACGGGCATATTCAAAGAGCAATCCATCACTTAGACTGCCTTATTGTACTCTCTTGTTCACACCGTGACCTACAAATCTGAATAACATTACGAACACTGATGCTGAGTCACTGCTTTTGAAAGGGTGTACTAAGGGTGTTGGCCTGGGCCTTATGCTCTCATCGGAGAGATTTGTTCACCGACGCGCGCAGTGTCTCTTTGCAATTGCATATTTTTATGACATCATATTCAATAATACCCAACGCCAATTGAAACTCTAGTGATCTGAGAATCATGCTGTTGGATCTAGTGCTGAACATCAGTTATCGTACGCTCATGAGCGACGCAATACTTGTGTGGGCATGGGTAGGTGCAAGCAGCGGAAGGGCTTTTATAATGTTGGTTGAATAACAAAATCAAATATGCTAAAGAGTTGTCGTTACATTTCGGGGTTATTTTCTCTGCATAGATTTTTAAAGACGTAACGTTTCACCCCGGTTACGTCAAAAAATTTCCGGTTCGGGAAACAAGGCAGGTAAAATGGCATTTTAGATGATTTACCACATGTGAGCAGTTGATTACACATTAGCAAGCAATTTGATTCAAAATATGCATCCGATTGCTTGGTTTGCATTATGACATGATAATTAGTTTGGTTTTACATGTAGAAGTACGGGGTATGTGGCACTAAACACTACGTTAACCTTAAGGCTTTAACGAATTTTTGTTGTAATGCAAACTGATCCCACCACAAACTTTGCCTTCTGCTATGCCGTGATGAATGAAAAGAATTAACTATTATTACAAATAATCGGCACGAAGCATAAAATTCCATTATGATCAAGCACTGTTGCTAATAATGGATATTGAGATCAAACTATCCCCAGAAGAATCAGAGACCACTCTACCAATTGCTTTAGTGATTTATACGTGACACCGTGTTAAATACGTCATTCACTACAGAGGCACTATGGTGATACGATCGTCAATCACAGCATCATGACAATCATGCGTTTGCCATGGACTATACAGAAATAAGCTGCAACATGGTTATATTGGGTATAATATAAAACTCTTAGCTCACAGCAGCATGTCCCGATGTAAGCCTGTTAGCAGGTTTTATATTCGGTTTTGCAACGTAAATATGTGGGATGCTGCGCTAAGTTAAATTGCAGAATTGACGTCAACGCACTGATTGCAGTTCAATCACCGTTTTTAACGACCCCTTTTTAGCCATGAATGTGAAATTTCCATGTAAATAGGCGACCAGCTTGTGCCATTAGTTGTTCTTTACTACTAACATATGATTGATTTTCGTTTCTTAAACAACCTGTGCTTGTTCGTCAAACGGTTACAAAGGGGAAAGAAGAGAAACCTAGTCATTGACTAGTTCGATAACATCTCTGAATATCATTAACCTGTTAAAATGACCACTTTCAGAACGACCAAAGCCACTCAATGTTTATGGTTAGTTTTGTATCTGCACTGGCTTTTTGGGGTTATGCCAGTATTACCGCATAGTATAAGTTACACCTATTGCCATGGTCTGTCAACAAGCTAGCAGATAAGTGTTCATACGTTCATTATAGTTACGTTGATCCCTGGAGGCAACGTCTGCCAGAGGTAACGAATCTTGCGCCGTTAAAATAAATCCAGTAGCGGGTTTTCACAATGTGGTATTCACGAAATACGAATACAGATATGACTACCAAGCAGGGTCTGGATTGACAGTGAAACCATGCTCATCTTGTTGCATTATATCAGCAGCTGTGTAGCGTGCATTCCAAAACATGTAATATACTTATGAGGTTTTACTCTGAGCAAGACTGACGAATGGTTTGAACAAGTATTTTTATTATTAATGTAAGAAATCTATTTTGTTAACGCTGATCACGTCCAGCGGGCAATTAAATTGGTCTATCTTATTATTAGGCTCTGGTAATGAAGACAATTTATGAAATCGAAATGCTCACTTAATAGTGCGCGGGTTAAATAGCAAAATAGCGGAATGAAGCTGTCTTCCTAGTGATTGAAGTGAAGGCAACCTTTTAGATAAAGTGTCGGATGTTTAACGAATAGGCAAGCAATAATACCAACAACACGATTGAGCGAATGAGGACTGACGAGTTTCGATGTGCATGCAGTATGGACCTCCAGTCTGTGTTGCTTAATCCGAAAAAAACTTTTCACAATGCAATATCCGGTTTATTCTGGTTTGTTAATTCATGCGCCTGCGATGAGCCATTTAATCGTTCATGTAACTGGTGCAACGTGGCGTTAGATTAATAAAACATAATCTGACACTTGGCACCCTGTTGAAATAGTGATCGACATGTTCAATAATATTCCTTGATTGAATTTTCATTATGTTCACATTTTCCCTTATACAGTATTGCCTTGTTAGGACATTTAGCTATAACTCTTTAATCGCAATTCTCGAAATCGCATCGTATTTCAGTTGAGAACAGACAGTTGCTACCGAAGCTAGAAATATGGAAAAACATTTTCCAATTTTCTTCATACATACTGAAAGCAACGCTTAGTAGTAGTTAACAGTAATGGAAGGGCGGGCAGATATGGAGAAAAAAGAAGGAGGCGGGGAGGGAGGCAGGCAAATTAGGAGGCAAGCAGGCAGACAGGCAGGAAGGCAGACAGACGGGCAGGCGGGCGAATCAAACAATAGATAGATAGATAGAGAGATATATAGATATATGAATATATATATATATATATATATATATATATATATATATATATATATATATATATATGTATATATATATATATATATACATAGATATAGATAGATATAGATAGATAGATAGATAGATAGATAGATAGATAGATAGATAGATAGATAGATAGATAGATAGAGATAGATAGATAGATAGATAGATAGATAGATAGATAGATAGATAGCTAGATAGATAGATAGATAGATAGATAGATAGATAGCTCGCTAGATAGATAGATAGATAGATAGATAGATAGATAGATAGATAGATAGATAGATAGATAGATAGATAGATAGATAGATAGATAGATAGATAGATAGATAGATAGATAGATAGCTAGATAGATAGATAGATAGATAGATAGATAGCTCGAGATAGATAGATCGATCGATAGATAGATAGATAGATAGATAGATAGATAGATAGATCGATAGATAGATAGATAGATAGATAGATAGATAGATAGATAGATAGATCGATAGATAGATAGATAGATAGATAGATAGATAGATAGATAGATAGATGATCGCTGATCGCTGATCGCTCGATAGATAGATAGATAGATTGTAGGTAGATTGATATCGATTGTAGGTAAGGAAACAGATTGCTAGAGGTAGGTAAAACAAAGAAAGATAGCTAGGTAGATAGGTAAGGAAGAGATTGGTAGGTAGGTAACTAGGTAGATAGGTATGTAGGTAGGTAGGGAGGAGAATATGAATGTGGTGAAAAGATAGGCATGTATGTATGTATGTAGGTAGGTAGGTTAGTAGGTAAGTAGGTAGGTAGTTAGGTAGGTAGGTAGCTTGTTAGATAGTTGGGCAGATATAAAGGTCGACAGGGTCATATGTAGGCAGACAGGGAAGTTGCAAGGTTGTTAGTAGATAGGTAGGTAGGTAGGTAGGTAGGTAGGTAGGTAGGTAGGTAGGTAGGTAGGTAGGTAGGTAGGTAGGTAGGTAGGTAGGAAGGATATGGAGGCACGTATTAAAGTAGACTGGTAGGTAGGCAGGTAGGTAAGTAGGTAAGTAGGTAGGTTGGTAGGCAGTAGATCAGTAGGTAGGTATGTACGTATGTACGTAAGTAGCATGCAGGAAGGTAGAAATGTAGGAAGGTGCGCAGGTATGTGGTCAGATAAGTAAGTAGGCAGGTAGGAATATATGTAGGCAGGTGGATAAGTAGATATGTACGTAGGTTGGAAGGTAGATAGGTAGAAATTGGCGTAGGTAATATGTTAGGTAGACATATAGATATATATATATAGATAGAGATATATATATATATATAGAGATATATAGATATATATATATATATATATATATATATATATATATATATATATATAGATATATATATAGAGATATATATATATATATATATCTATATATATATATATATATATATATATATATATATATATATATATATATATATCTATATATATATATATATATATATATATATATAGCACGAACGCGACCTCCTTAGTACAAACCGCCAATCTTTCGTAGACTTTGGTCCTCGAAAGGATATACCAGTATGTCCACATAATGTCAAGCGCACATTTTCGTCATATAATAATTGGAAATACTTTGGTTTGTCCATGCAAATGTGATAGTCTAGACCTTAGTAGCGTACAAAGATAATCTTTTCACGCGTGATATCTTTGGAATTGATATTATAGCGAAATAAAATTTTAGCAACTAACCATTCGTTGACATAACCCGCACACTTCAATATCTTCCATTGTCCATGCGAATTCGATATCTAAATTGCCGAAATTATGGTTCATAATGATCACATCTACAACAAATATTATCTTTTTCTAATCTATGATGACTGAAATAAAATATTTTAATATATAGGCATTCCGCAAATATTCATACAAAATATTATATAGGCACAAATTGCCGTAATGGTTTTATACATATCTACAACAAATATTATGACCTTTCGTCGACAACCTTTCGAAATTCAAAAATATATACCAGGAATCCGCAAAGTGACAAAAAGATTTTTATTCGCTTGAAAGGTTGATTTTTTACATTGTATCAATTAAAAGATGCCAAATAAATAATTGAAAATGAATGATTGCACAAATGTACTATAGAAGTCCACGAATGGTTGTAATCGTTAGTATATATATATATATATATATATATATATATATATATATATATATATATATATATATATATATATATATATATATATATATATATCTCTATATATATATATATATATATATATATATATATATATATATATATATATATATATATATATATATATATATATCTGCAAATAGATCATCCTGCTTATTGGTGTAATTTTTGCGCAATCATGCCTACAACTTTAATGAGTGAATATTTGATTTTATATATATATATATATATATTGATGTGAGTGTGAGGTAGCAAAGTTTAACTTGAAATAAGTGAAGACACCAAATGTTTCTACTCAATCATCGAGCTTCCGGGGTGTAAGGATCCTGGTGCACAATCAAGGCATGACCTATTCAATAGTGAAGAAGGGACCATCGTAATGAGAGGGAAATACATGATTCTTTCATTGAGGAAGTTTTTGAAATACATGTACCGTCTTCATTTGCTATGGGGAATCGTGCATTTAATGTGTTGGTTTTACTAATTAATGAAGAATTGCAATAGATAAGTATTAATAAATATACGCAAACCCTTCGTCATGATTATGCATTCTAACAATCGCTTTCTGACCAGCTATCACGTGTATCCCAATCTCTTAATGCAAACGTAGCTACACCGGCATCGTGACAGTTAGACCATGCACGATTAGCAATAATCGTTCCCTCTGTTGCTGCAGAAAGTTTGAAGGGCCCATGAAAACTGGATATTTCCATGCTATCGATTTTGTAAATTTGAACCATAAAGACATGTGGGATATAACGAAGTAACTGCATATAATCACACTGTCATGTTAAGTAATCGCCATGTAATAAGGCCAGTAACTTACTTGTTGCACAGCGATCGTCATCATAAATAAAGCACGGTAGATACTAGGACTATACATAACCTGCACAAGTTCATTTCCAAGCAACAAGTATAAATCCTGACGATAAGATCTGCCATTCATTCAGATGTTCATATAGGAGAAGTCAGCCTTGATCAAAGCATAGGGATTACGAATTTTATTTCATGCGGGATTTAGCGATTTAAGCAAATATATCTCTTCAATTATCGAGAAAGGTCACTTCCCTTATATGTCAGCGAAGAACCTTGGTGTGTACTTCCTGGATATAGCCATACATAACAGACGTGTAGTCGGAGATTATGAACTATCACTGATAGCGACGAATGACCATTGGCCCTTGATATAACTCACTAAGTGGTTGACAATGTCAGGGCATTGCCAAAGAATGTCATTACCGGCACGTCGTCCAATATGATTTATTGTGACACATATGTTTTCGGTATCTTATGGTTACCTGGCATGGGCATCGTGTGAGTGTAGTGCCTATGTATGGGACGAACGGCAGAATTCTGCTTTGACATAACTATATTTTGTTGGTATGCATGTATTTATTTCACTGATGCTGGCTGAATTAAGTGGTTCGATTCACCAGAGAGCATGTGATCTGGATGTATTATAATTGATATTTGCACATTAGTAATAACAAGCTGGGATTTTTTAACGCTTCTTATCTGGTAGTTAACTTATTGCTATGGCAATCAGAGTCGATGATTTTGGATGACAATAAAATTGCAGCTTCATCAGTCACCTGTGGCAATTTTCTTTTTACTATGCAGTGGTGAACTCGCGGGTCGTGAAAAATATTCCAGATATTCAGACAGTACACATCTATCACCAGCTATTACGACATTCGCATTCCATTAGGAATCATAAGATAGATATCCATCTATATAATTACCCATGATACGTAAAACTCGGATATAATACTCCCACCGCTAGTCGTCTGACTGTTTTTCATGTCTATTGATCAAACCTGCGAAAATGTTCACCAATATATTTACTCTTCTAAAGATGTTATAGTTTCATGTGATTAGCTGTTCATGAGAGTAATTTTGTAAATCAGCCATTTTAGGCATGACAAAAAAAATAGATTCCTTTAACGGAAATTATATTGTAAAGTTATCGTGGCGTCTGTTTATGATACAATATGTTAAATAGATTAATCGATCAAATCTAATCGCCGGTAAGATAGGCACTTTCAGGGTCTAAACCTACCTACATATGTAGTTATTATACATATGTGTGCACGTAGATTACCATCAATATATCTGGCTTAAGGACACTTGAGATATGTGCATAAGTAATAGCTCAGCGTGCTCTTAGTAAGAACGGCTAACGGTCACTAGTTTGCTCAATGGTGAAAGTGATTGATAATTATAATGATTAATGGCTGATGTACTACATGTTATTTAATCGTACATGTAATACAGCTGCCGAGAAATAGGTGTCTTATATATGTCCATCATCGGTTAATCTCATTTGCATCACCGACATTGAATAGTCCATAAGCGTCTTGAAAACATCGTACAGGCCGTAAAATCGTGACCGAATTATCTCTGGCTGATGCAATGTAGATTTCCTCCATATCAAAACAGTCTTCATTGTAGTGATTGGTTCAATAAATAACCACATCTCTGCTCAATCGTTATGCTTGCTGGGGACAGAAGAAAATATACTCGTTGACATACAACCGAGCACGTTGAATCCTCCATCCAATTTGCCTCAATGCGCTCACCCGAGACAGCTCATAAATAGCCCCTTCAGGTAAGAAAACGGTTATATAAGGCTATGTGGTCTGATTACGTTGTCAATGCGCTTCATTCCATGTACGTATTGCAAGCAAATAGCTATGCGATGATGTGTTCATGAATTAAAAAAACACATTTGTGACAGCTTTGTTAAAGGATATCTATATTAAAATATAAAATCTTGCTTATATTTTACAACAAAATGTAATGTTACTTGGTAATTGCTATGCGAAGGTGCTGCTGCTCTGGTGGTTAGCGTGGGAAACCCTGTACAACTACCTATGGCAGTGCATAGCAATTTATATTGCGCGTGAAAATACAACAAAGCTTGCTGTTATATCAAACCTCACAATATTTGGAATTTATTTGGAATAGCAATGGGATACCAGCTGCTCAAAGGCTTGAAATGAACATTTGCTAGGTACATTTTCTTTGTTTATAATAGATAGCGTTGGGGAAATATCGCCAAATATTGTTTGGCTCAGTAACGCACGCATGTACAAGGTCACACCATGACATACGAAGATATTTACTGCTTTGTTCGAGAATAGCCGTTGCAAAAATACCAACACAAGGTCGTGGTATCTAAGCGGATGTTGGGTTAGATTGCACTGCTGCAATTGTAAGGTAACAACAACGAAGATAAAACGAGCCGATATATCGAAGAGATATGGTACATGCTACCACAGCGCTATAGAAATATGCACAATCGAACATACATTTATCATTAACAGGATGATGCAAAAGTTCATGCCAATTGTTTTACGTGCATTAGGGTATTCTATTAGAAGTAGAATAATCATGACAAATTAGTCATATTTCCTTATTCAATTTCATTGCGTCTTTATTGAAGTGACCGGCGCGTAACATATATGCCGCAATTATTGCATTATTTGCATTAACCTAGTGTGCCACCTGAGTCTCTAAGCAAGTCCAAAATCTACATCCTGTGGAAATCGGATCGCTGCAAAACAACACTGGATTACTTAATCATATATCTTAAGGGTTTCAGAGGACACGTATGTTGATGCCGTAGACATGTGAAGTCTTATCTTTAGCTTTTGAGCATGATATTGGACACAGCTGCCCACGAAACTCTAAAGTTTAGTCGAGGTTAGATCCAAGCTAGATTCAGCAAAACTAAGTACCTCTGGATCGAATTAAAGAAAGGGTGAACTACCTGTGAAATAGTTTATTGAATGAAATATGTTTTTTATTGGTAATGCAGGGTAGTCTTGGCCAATGTTTGAATCCGATGGAATGTATATCCTAACACGTTTATTGAGTAAACGCGATGCGTATACTTGACGAGGTGACGTATTCGACTATCCGTTCGCATATTGCAATTTATTTGAGTTCAAGAGTTCACAAGAAAGTCTAGTCAGACCATAGATACATTTGCATTAAACGCAATGGTGCATTGCTTTAATTTAGTTGGCTCTTAAGGATATCCTCCCATAGGGCAAGCATATCTTGCAATATAACACCTGCGAAATCGGACGAGATTATCGGCAGGTATCTGCACTATGGCAAAATAGTACTAGCAATATCCAACAGCCAGTCATAATTATGAAAGTTATTTAATATGGCATTCAGCACGTCCCTACTTCAACCTTTGTGCAAGCATTAAGCAAGTAAACAAAGACATTTGTGCAAAACCTCTCCCTATACATATTTAGCTTAGAATCTGCCAGAATCTGTATGCATCCTTGAATTTTCCTACATTATATTATTCTGCTTAATTATATACGGTGCTTTTGAAATACAATATTCCCTTCTCTTAACCGTAACGGCTAGCAGTGCCAGCATTAAGTAATTTTTTTCAAGCGCTATGGTCAACATATGTTACCACATGCTAAGCGTCTGACTCTTTTTATGCTTATTCCATTCGCAGGATAAACAAGAGCAAGCCTCTCAGATTAGCTACAAAACACGATGCTGTAGCGGAGGAGAATCAGTATTAACTGAGGTGCAATACTACCGGCCTGTGAGTAATGTTGTTCTACCCTTAAATGTTTGAGCGCTTGTGATGTTCTCTTGGGCGAATACTCAGTCTCAGTAGAATGTCTCGGATAGTTTTTTTATTGACCATGTTGATTTTAATGAGCTTGTTAACGTGAATACACCATTTGCGATGCAGATGATTTAAAGCATTGCCACGTTTCCTGCTTTGCTCAGTTCACCACTTTAACGTGATGTGTTCAGGTAGCTAAACAATCAAAGTATGGCTGAAACTGTCAATTTACTTTACCATTCCAAATCATCCACTAGTACGATAAATGGATTCGATATGGTGCATAACCATATATGGTGAATATTCAGCTGACCTATTTGATGTCACAAATAATGAATGTAAATTCAACAGTGGCCATTGCAGCCCTAATGCAATAGCGTTGCAGTGTTATATGGTTAGTAAGTTGGACTTTGTGATGTGTGCATTGGTTGAGAGACTACCATATTAGTCAACACCCTCTCAATGTAAATAGATAGATTAGGATGTATCAATGGTAAGATGCAATTGCATTATTTTCCCCCATGCTTATACGTATAAACGGATTGCCATTGTTGCTGTAGCTAAGAATGATATAAACATAGAGCCGCATGTTGCCACATGTGAATGCTCTTTCAATACGATACGTGGTATTGTTAGGTTAATGCCTTTACCGTTCATATACGTGTTCCTAATACATTCGCTACGTTTTCTGTCATTTCTGTCATCATGAGTGTATCACTATCATCGGTAATTACAAATGCCTTCAAGATGGTTTCATTGCTTATGCAAGCATAGATAAGTGAACTAACAAATATTCATGAAATAATGGCTCTGAAAGAAGGACCCACATTTGTAAGATTGCAGACTCGTTGCAGACGTGTTTGATGGAAGACAAACATAAATGTCACTCTCAATGTTCATGTGTGCAAGGCACAAGGTTGGTGCCTAGCCTTTGTTGATCTGATCCTAACTTGCGTCTGGTCCTAACCATGGTCCATTCAAGTTTAATTTCATCCTACTCTGCCTCTTGCCTTATTGCCTGATTTTACGCATTTAGCTGTCTGGATGAATCAAACGGAATATAATAGGTCTTTTTCTAAGTTAGTTAATAAATTCAGCAATACCAACGTTGAGGCTACCATGGGTTTGTATGTATGTTTGAATATCCAAAGCGGACACTGCTGAGCTGCAAACGTTAGACCTACTTGAAAGGCAAGCAACATGTCAATTTGAGTACTTCAGTTGGCTGCCAGATGGCTCTGTTTCTAGAACCTGTAACGGTATATTTAATACAAAGTACGATTCTAAGATCAGTGGAAATACTTTAAAAATATTTGTTGCCCAACGATTCTTTGCAATTATATCGGTTAAATGGGGCCAAATCTATGACTTTAGCAGTGTTATATCCAGTGTACAATAAAGTAGCAGAAAAACTGAAATATAAGCGGCTGTAAATGCACCAAGAGCTATATAATGTAAACTTGTTGCTGTACACAAGGTCTAAAAATCCGCGGCTTATAACACGGTGCTACGTCAGTTAATCGTGTTTATGACAGCATACTGTGTGAACGTCACAATAACCACTCACAATTTATATTTTTACGGACGACGGCTGCAGCTCCGAGAGATACATTTCAGTTGTGTAGCTCAGTTAAGTGTCTATCCTTGTATATGCGTACTTCTCGGCGTAGAATACATACTTTATATGTTTTCATCATAGTTAGCATTTCAGATACATTCGTGGTTTGAGGGAGGAGTCCATTGCCATTGAAAAGGGAAACGTATGCAACGAAATATGGCAGATATAGTGTTCATTTAGAGGGAATAAAAAGCACGTCCGACCTATGTTGAAGATTTAGCCTATCATGGCAAAAGGGAGAAGTATCCAAAGAAATATGGCAGATATATTGTTCTTATCCACTCAACAGCAATGTGTTTGCTATATGTTTCTGCTGCCAACAAAGATTTGGCGATATACCTCAGGCTCATAATCATATTACAATTACTGCATTATCACAATAGTGCATATGTGGTTATATAGTGCCATTTACTATACAAACAACACTAAGCTTAATCATAATTTTACAATATGAGGTTGCATTTACAAGTTTATGTTGTCCACCAATGTAAAATATAAAACATGCATGCAAGAGAAGGAATGGAAAGAACGCCCGACCTATGTTAGAGATTCAGCCTATCACGCTCGCCATATGATATGTAAATCCCCTCGAAGCTGTTTTTGCAATATAAAAACTTGTATGTGTGCTGTAGGGTTGAGCATATAGGCGCATTGGAAACAGTTAGCATGATTTCGATACGCCAATACAAGTAGCAAGAGCTTGGAGTATCAGCAGTGTTGATAACAGTTATCATATGGCGAGGGTCAAATATGATATAACCTAATTTCAGTGACGTGCTGGTAATCAGATGAAGCTTAAACTGTCTATTAAAACCTTAAAGCCAATTGACAAGCATTATTAAATAATTAACGTTCTGCTTAGCTGTTGACATATGTACCTGTTCTATGGGTGTGATGTAAGAACTGAATTTATATATAGGTATATTTCTTAAGCAAAGCGAAATCATTCTACTACAGTCAGTATTACATGGGTTGTCGGATTATAATCATCGGTCTCTGCACATGAAATTTAACTTATACAGCTTGGATGCCGTAGGCTAAATCAAGGAAGCCACTCTGTCGGTGGTGATGACAATTATAATAAATCATATTGGCTCCCTACTCGGCATGAGATTTTTTTGCAACAGCCATGTGCGGAGACTGTCCGTTACCCGGCTGACATGTCACGCTAAGCACGTGTATAATTGCCACAAAATACTTGGAAAAGCACACGACTGGAACGAACACAGACATACAACTGAACTAAACATGCGTCTATACTACATATGGGCGAATACAAACAATCCTTTCAATAACGCAGTGCGATAATTTTCCTTATTTTGATCATTAATTCTTTGAAGAGTTCTCTCTCTCTTTTTTTCGCTCTCTCCTTTTCTTCTATTCTATTCTTTCATTTTCGCTTGGAGGACTTTAGTGCGCTTCCCACTTATTATAACGTACAATCGGTTATCAATTCAGATTCGATCGTTTTTAGCAATACTGTAAGCATCGCACTGTTTGGGAAGATATACATCTAACCTGTGAATAATTCAAAGAATACGGCGGCGTTGGCTTACAGCGAGCAGACGCAAGATGAATTTAATCAGCTCATCAATCATGTGAAATACAATCAAACGTAATGAAGCATCTTACATATAAGCAAGATACAGAAAACTATGTGAACCACATTTGCGATATGCGGGGGTCAACAGGGCGAAAATATTCACTCACAATTTTATTTATTCATAATTGTTAAAAAGAAAAAAATAGAGGTGGCTTCACAATATAATGGATTAGAGAGGGCCCAGGTAACTGCTATATTGCTGAAACGTAGATTAAACACAGAAGCACTGACGACATCTTACATAATCAACATGCCATTCATAATTTTACCATGTCAAATAGTTATCGAAATAAGCTCTTAAATTAATATCTTTCAACTTAAACCGAACATGATTAAGCACACAAATTAAAGAATACGTGCTACTCTGTACTAGAGCCAATATTGATACTCTTATTAGCCTAAGAACACGCAGTTGTAAAGCTACAATTAAAAAAAATGCAAATATCTTATTCAGTATCAATGTGTAGATAAGAGGAAATAACAGTAAACTATAACTATTTGACTTATAATCACTACTCTCATCAATGTAACGCGTGTGGTTGCTGCATTGAGCTAATAGCAACGTCACAAAACTGCAACGCAAGAGATCTGATAGAAAATATGATAGTTTGTTTTCTATTTACTAACGGGAAATAAATTCCCTGCACAGCATTGAATCTTGGCAGCTATGCCACAGTTATAAAAGATTATATGCACATACCTGTCTCTTAATCGCATGCGTCCAGATGGACGTGACAAATTACTAGTTACTGTCAAGGCTAAAGTACGTTAGAATACAAATGTACATGTCACATTCAATGTAGATATGTGCGAACAGGTAAAAGTGGGGTGAGTGTCTAGCAGTGGTTGATCTTGTTTCACCCTGAGTGCTGCCGATAAGTTGATCCGTCATCCTGTCGCTATTCGACAGCAGACCTCTTTGAGGAATCGATGCCTTCAGCCTGTCTGCGCATGTGTTATAGACCACTTGTGGATCATTAAAGTCCCCAAAACCAACGCTGATATAGTCAGATTTCTGTATTTGATATTATCAGGCAGAAGCAGATGAGCTGAAAACGTCAATCTGATCGTAATACGACAAGACCAGGAATGCGAATTGGAATATGTCGCATGATTTTATGGGGTTATTTTCAATGGCAATAACTATGTGACCTGGTAAACAGTTAATACGAAAAAGAACAATCTACATGATATGATGAGCGTTTAGGTCTTATCGCAGTATAGCTTGCCAGCATGCGAATCCAAACATGAGCCGCAATGGTTGACAATTAATGGGTACAAGATGCTGGAACGGCAAGTTTGCTCCATCGGTTAATATCGCACTCACCTGTTCAAAAATATATCCTCCTAACTATTCACCACGATATATTTGTGTTGCGTATTTAATGCAGGAGATGTTATATGATTCAGTCCTTGTGGTCGTTTACATTATTTAAATTATTGCGAAGCCTGACATGACATGGCGCATCACCAATGCACTAGTTTTGCATGGCTGATCAATATACATTATTAACCTACACAATCTTGTTGTTGCATTTCGGTATTGCAATGACCCTACCTATTCTGAATATTCCTATAATAACGCAAATGTGTTCCATTCTATTTCGCTGATCATTATCTTTTGGGATTGCAGGTAGCAAGCTTGGACTGTGGGCATGAATAATTGTGACTCGCTTTACAATAACTATTAACAGATATTCTTGTATGGACTCTATTATTATCTGCTGAAGTTAATAACAACATATAGTACTGTAAACAATGATTCGATACCATCGACCATGCTCTGTTCTTATAATTAAACCTAATGGTACGAATTTGGAACGCAATAATTGGCCTTTATTGTGAAAAATCATTAGATGTCTTACAAACTTCAGTGCCTGGTTGTCTGGAATGAACGAACCTTTATGTTCAGTCCTTGTCCATTGTCTGGTAAACTTTACGAGGCCGGCGCCAAGAAGCTACACTGGAATCTTTCCATGCATGATTAGTTATGGCCGATCCAATCAACTATTTGATGTGTTCGTCGGGCGGTAATCGTCAGGAACAACCCAACCGCAAGACGAGGCACGATATCATCGTGGGACAGAGGACAGCAACTTGCTGTATGCGGTCGCCTCTTTCATTGTTGTTTTAGTGCACGTAGTGTCATGAAGGGGACAATGGACGTAACAAGCGTCTCTGGTGTGGGAGCGGTTGGCTAGCTAGGGTAGGGATGGTCAACTTGTAAAAGCCGGACATTGGAAATGTGTTTTTTCTATTTGGGCCGATTGATTGGATGTTGATGACAGGCGCAGAGATAAGCCAACCACCAAAGCAATTCGTATTGTTTCACTACCCATTCACTGACGCAATGGGCTGTATCTTATGGAAAGACGTCGGGTTATTAATACGATTAGAGCCTTATTATTGCCAGATCGACAGATATTTATTAAACCAGCCATGAAAATTTGCTTTCACAATCCTGAAAATATATTTCACATTGTAACCCATTACTATTAATTTGCTCGTTTAAGTGTGTAGTTCTCAAATTATTCTGACCACAAAGTTAATATAACTAATGTGACAGCGAGACAGAGTGCGACCGACCGAGGATGCATCAGTATCGAGCTATTGAGTATCTTATGATAACTAATAAGAACCTTCCTCCCTCGTGTTTCTCGTTCTTAGGCGCTCTCTCCGTTCGCCTTCATTGTGCGCCCTTTTCGCGTTAGTTGCGAGTTTGATGTTCGTAGAAGCCACACACAGCTGCTCTATATGCTATATACGGGATATATAATAAATAGAAAGAGGCGACTGCTTTAACTTACCCATTCTTCTCGCTATATTCAGCTTTTTAAAAAAGGGAATTATTATTCCTCCTTCACAAGTAGATTAGTGGCGGCTCTGGCGCACCGCCACTCATCTACACTACACATATAATTACAGCTTGCACAGGATCTAATATTTTTGCTTCTTGTGTTTTCGAAGCAGAGCCTCAACAGGAAGGCGGATCGGGCACGACCTCTAACGGACCCGACTCTGTCGGAAGCTATGCTTCCTGTTAGCTTTTCGGTAAAATAACGTGACCATACACCAAAGTGTCAACTCCTTTTGGGGCTATTCACCGCTTTTAGTCAAAAAGAGAGAGTGTCACCTTGTTGACGTATAGCCCATAGGTCTTGTGACCATCACTGCGCAGCATTCTTCATCCCATTGCATGATATGTATCATGTTTTATGATCTATTGATTGAATGCAGTGCATAAATGACGTTGCACGGTTGCCAAACAATGCATACATACCGGCATCGGATATCTCTGCCTTCATGCGTTTGGTGTCTTTTTTAGCACATACCAAATGCATCAACTAAAACTTTCTTTTGCATTCGGCACAAAAATAATTCTTGGTGACTTCCATTATTAATTTTCTGAACAGGTCACATTTTACGACAGGTTTAGTATGATAAATATACAATACAACGAGGTAACTTCTTTTATCTGCTCTGTGTGAGTGTGAGTTTATTTCCTATGTCATGTGAAGCTGAAGCTGGCAAATTGCTTTGTAAAACATCGACTGCTAGCAATTGGTCATCTGCATGAATTCAGATGCCCATCCTGTGAAATTAATCGTACTTCTTGTACAATAGCAAATTGTAATTTATTTATTTGCAGCAGCATCCAATCAATGAAAAGACGGCGAAAGTCTGATTAACGATCATTATCTATCACCTTATCATCAAGCAATCTGCTCATGCATAGCTCTGAAATTGAGCATGTTTATCAAAGATGCATTAGATTATGATACCTAAACATTCACTTATGTTGTTGCCCAAATAAATTCGAGCGCTTTTACAAATGGATCATCATTCAATAATTAGCCGCCCGATTAGCTAGCTAAACGTTATGTTGGGTTGACATGTCTATGAAAGATGGATTAAGTAAAATGTGATTGTAAAAATGTGATTGTAGAAAAAATCTATCCAAATGCTCAAAAATTTTTCAAAAGGCACAAACATAACGATTGCAGAACCATGCATTTATAATGGAATTGGATATATCTGTCTGCATACATTCGGTGTCTTTTTAGCAAATACCGAATGCAACAACTCGAAATGTATGTGTAGCAAACCATGCTGTATTGCACAGAATACAGGTAGTTTCGTACACAGGTTGTTTCGTATACACTACTTGCGGTTGTTTCGTACACGCGAGATTGGTTGTTTCGTACACGCAATATCAAAAGCAGTCGTTCCGTACGTTATGCTTAGTCAAGTAACTATGTAATATATCTAAATATAAATTATCTGGTATCGTGTTTTATTGTTTATTTTCACAAAGGTTTATTAAGACTTGAAAAAATGTTTTGGTTTGTGTAGACTAGAGCATCTATTCATATAATGGGTACCCGCAACAGTGAGTGTTGTGTACATAAATGTAAATATTGATTATTAAAGAAATTGAAAGCGTAGACAATTTGTTTGTTGAGTTGTCAATATGGTCATAATTAATGTGGACGAAATTACCAGTCGACAATTAAAAGTGTATGTAGCATGTTTGTTTTATTTACAATTGTTCGTCAAGGAATGTGGAACCGCTGTTAGAAATTATGGCGACATAAAACAAAAACAAAAATTGCCTGTAAATTCACTGTTTGTGTCAGTAATTATGTGGATGTAAATTATTTTTGCACGATGTCAGTTTGTGTTCACTAACAAGTTGGTGCTGAAGACAGAGGGTCAGTGCTTCCTTGTGGAGGAGAGGAATGAGTAGATAGAGCACGAGGTTGTACTTCATTGCTCGGAGATTAAGGCGAGTATGCCAGCCTTCAAGGTCATTATTTGTCCTCACAGCTCTTCTAAAACTGCACCAGTTGCTGACTGGCCATGTTCTTGCTTTTATCCAAGTGGCTTCAAAGTATTGGAAAAGAGCTGAAAGCTGCGTGGAGGTTGCAGCTTCAGCCTTGAGACAATTGAAGGCTTCTACGACGTGCCTCTTTGGCAGATAAGTCAAGGACAATAGCTTTCTGATCAAGCTGTACGTGGCTCCTTGCTCGATGTATGCTGTGGCCAGACCTAATGACTGGACCTTCCTCCATATGGCCTGAGCCCAATGAAAAGTGCAACGTGAAGGTGCACATTGAAGACTTCACGAATGGCGTTCCACAACGCAGTTTCGAAGTCGAGCACTACTTCTTGAACCTCTGGTTCACATGGCAGAATGTTCTTTAAAAGTTACATCAACATACCATTGCTTGGCATCTGCAAGTAGCTGAAGTTGCTGGTCTGTGGCCTGGAGTGTACCACGCTGTACCACGGTTGCTGGGCATCTGTTCTCTTTTTGTCGAATGCTACACCACCAATATATAGCTGTGTCTGTTGTTTTGCGCACTGTGTACGTGTAGCCGTCATTGTTGTGTAGTCTTGGTTTCCCTCGTTTCGTACCAGTGGCAACAACCTCCCATTGTTGTGGCTGGGTTTCAGGTTGATTGTCAGCAACAGGTTGTGTCTGAATCGACCTCTCCACAATTGCCGCCTTGTTGGAGTACAAGCTACCGCCAGCGCGCTGCGCTTTGACGAGAGGTAGCTTGGAACGTGCCGGCGCGTTATGGTTCCCACGTTCTTCATTGATCAAAGGGGTCATTTCATAATACGAAATTTATGTTCCATCGTTGGTTGTGCCATCGTTGGTTGTGGCATTGTTGGCCGTGCCATCGTTGGCTGTGGCAACAGGGGTAACCGAGATAAAGAGAAATCACTGTAAAATCTATGCCAATGTAATCGATTATGTTATCATGTACTCAACGTCTTCACAACCCACCATGTGTAACGTTGCTGCGATCTTGTACAGGTTGCTCTTGCCTGTAATATATTCTAGTCTGAAAGCGAAAGTTGGTACTGTGATGGGACCTACAGTGAGTCGTTAGAGCCTCATTGAGTGTGGAGTGTCCATGCTTTTGGTAACTCAGACGAGTTTTAAAACAGGTCGCATTGTACTTTTACATCGTGTCAGGAAAGCACAAGAAATATCAAAGGTATTAAGCGTGTCCTTCTTATTACCGCAAATGTAAGAAAAGTTGTTCCTTATAACGGAGAAACAGCCGAGAGGGCATTTAAACGTGTGGTTCCTGGCGCAAGTGGGTGGGTGGTTACGTATATTAATGCGATTGTGCGTGTGTGCAGGGGTATAGCCAGCGATACCCACTTACGCACGTGCGTAACAGCAATTTGAACTGTAGATTTCTCCCTCGTATATGCGTAACATTCCTTCAAGCCTGGCTACGCCCGTGGTATGTGTCCTTATGTATAGATAAGTATATATAAGTAACACATTATTTTGCTTTCTGCATAACATAACTAACGATGTACGTTTTGAATGGCTAGATCTTTGTGAAGCTCATATTACTGTACTATGAATTTTGCATTCAATAAATTCATTATTTTAACTGGAATTGATTAATTTTATACGGTGAACCCCAACTACTGCTGTTTCATTTAATTTATTTTAGTCTTCGCATTAATTGCATGACCGAATTGATTTGTGGCCGACTTAACTCAAGGCCGAGTTGACCTTCCTCGCCAGGTAAGACGTAACATCTGGATAACTCATGATTAATGCATAACAATGACCTACGATGTCATCATTCGAAAAAGATAACAATAACAGCCATATGAGCAGACACCTCGTATTCAGTGTTCGTGTCTGCGTATTATCGAAACGATTCCCATTTGTGTACGAAACGACCAGTGTTCGTGTCTGTGTACGAAACGACCTGTGTACGAAACGTCTCCCAGTCCTGAGTACGAAACAACCATTGGTGTACGAAACGACCTGTGTACGAAACGCCGGTGTACGAAACTACCGCACACCATTGCACATATAGCCCGACGCACACTCACCTGGTCTACTCCACTTCCTTCAACAACAGACAATCCGTAAAAATTTTTAATAACATACATACTTCAACATCCTCTAACTCAACCACAAGAAACTACAATCTGGTCAGGTAATTAGTAGTCGGCATGCATGGCGATGTTACTGCGAGTGTTGATTCTCCTTAGCAAATATGCTCAATCACGATCCCACGGTCGCGGCATTTTTCTCAGGCGATTGTGCTGCAAGTTTAATTTTTCTCCACGTAATGGGAGACATTCGTATCTATTCACATTCTAACTGCCCTTTACAAACATGGCCTATCGCGGTCCCACAGTCGTGGCACTTTTACACAGGTAATTGCAAATATAGCTCTTTAAAGAACACCTGGATGTGAGTCAACCAGCTAGTTATTGTTTCTGTAATGGCACATAGGTAGCCATTGCGTTAAAAATAAATGTATGGACAGAATTTTGCTACTTGTATAGATAATCGGAAGTAAATGTGTGCATTGTATTCGATTTTCGGAAAATGTATTGCCGCGATATACTAATCATGTTACTATGTTATTTTGTCGTATAGTACATAATATCTTCATTATGTGCAACAATTGTATCATCAAATAATAATATAATATTATAAGCCCCAGTTACGAGTAATTTCTCGCCGATATAGGTAAAGATCATAGCATGTTAGAGAGTGCTAAATAACAGTGGGGCAAATATCTCATAAACCAATACTTGATTACAAAGAAAATTAGTATTCATTCAGCGACAAATTCTACTTAATCCTTTCCTTGATGGTTGTGAGAAAAAATAACGATAGCAAAACATTGGCGCCTGTCCATCTGGATTCCGACATGCCAATACTGCTCTCGTGGACGCACACGCACTGTATTGTGGCTTACATCAATCTTACCTTATCCAGCCAGGTGGCTTTTATTATGTAATGCACTCCAACATTAGCTTTCAAATAACTTAAATTGATAACCGAATTTGCTACTTGCAGATCTAAGCTATCATATTCGAACGTTGTTGCAAGTTATTTTAGAACTCGACTACATAGCTGTTGAGCTCAATATCACATATTACAAGACAACACATCGAACAGATTATTTCAGTCCGTGTCCGAACAACCATCGGTCTCTGTTATATATTACAACATCTTATTTGCCCTGGAGCACACATCGCCAATATATCCGCTATGGAAGTGTGTTAACGGAATATTTTGAGCTCATGTTCTATCTAGGATGAGCCCAAACTGACACGGTAATACTAATACTCATTTCTTCCGCTCGTACAAAACTCAATAAAAGGAGAACACCTCTGGATATAAATACGTGCTAACCATCCGCTATTCAAGAACTTGCATGTGGTTGATATTACCCTGGCTAGAATACGCAGTGTGCTCATGGGCGTTTCGAAATAATTGGGTGTGCACAGCATAAAATTTATACAAGTAGTTACAGTTATCTATCAACCTCGCACATATAGCGAATACAACTTGCATGTATTTCCTTCAGTTCCATTAGATAAGTGCGCGGTTAAAATATTATTTGCTTTCATCGGATGAGATGTCCTTTGAATGCCATGTTTCAAGAAAGGTAATACTGCTTGTTCCATCATAGCTGCACGCACGTTTAGATGACGGCGTTTATATGCTAGAAATAGTAGCGAAATATTGCTTTAGCCATTTTATTAGTGCCGTAAATAGCAGATAACTCAACGACAATACTGCCAAAAGCAGTCACGGCACAAGTAATCTTTTGCCGAATAGACACAGTGCCAATACAGAGGTGCAAGCAGAGGGACACATTTTGCTGTGGGTTTTAATGCGCGTTACAATCAGTACATGACAGATGGATTTGTTTAGGCGGCTGATATTACATTTGCTTTCCACAAAATATTCATTGATGACAAGTGAGCTTCTGAGGCACATTGGGAGCTGACTACCGTGTTATGGTTAATAGATCATATATTAAACTCATATAGCAAATCTTAGATTGCGACCTGCACCTGGGATGCAATGATATCAAACTAGGAACAAAGAGCCATGTTGAGCATTGATTAATAGATCAACGTCTGTATTTTGCATGCATTTTATGATTCAATAAGTGTTTTCAGCAGTTGCATAAATAGCGGTAATCTCTTTAATAAGATTGAAATGAAGTGGCAGCGTCGTTATTTGAGCCATTCGTAGAATGGCGATTTTGGTTTACTCAACTTGTGCGAAACTCATTATCTGTTGATCTGCATATCCTTTGTTATGGCAAGAAAGGATTTACAACCATTCCCATGGGCAAGACGTTGATGAACAGTGTTGGTGTAACTGAGAGAGCTGTCTGACTTAAAGGTTCAGGAATTTACGATCCGGAAATAACGTGACTGTCAGATTATTATAGTAATTACATATGGAAATCACTAACATCATGGGATTACGCGTTCGATATCGAATTACGGACAGCTCATTGGCATGACCAGCCAATGTCACTCGTATAATCACTGTGGTATAGAAAACGATGGACATAAGTTAACATGAGATCGATTCTAAAGTAGACGAAAATGTAGTATATAATCATTTCATGATATTGTTTGCTTACAAATAGGCTGG
>CM067357.1:22360234-22472603 GCA_034190875.2 Urechis unicinctus
CTAATGCATAATATCGCACCTACAGATCCTCCAGTAAATAATTATTATCAGCTTTGGCGTAGGTTTGCAAATGATAACAAGCTTGTGCTACTTGCAAAGGTAACACTCAAAGAAGGCTCAAAAGATGTCTTGGTTTATCCTTTCGTCATAGCGAACAATTTTAACTAACAGTACCTCATTTTACTCTCGGTGAAACAATATATTAAGGGATGTCACCCCCTTCCTGTTTCAGATCAGCAATTGAGCAACAATTCGTAACATATCTTCGAAAACTTGAATAATGCATTTTATTATATTTTTTGCCAGAACATGCATATTTTGGTTACGTCAATTGTATCGAAAAACGTTTTGTTTGAGCAGTTTGCATGTAATCGGTGGCCAATTAAGCCAACAAGGCGATGCAATTCTAACCTTTTGACAACAGTTTTCCAGCTGAAACGTTTGTAAAATAAACAAAGAATCGTATCACATTGTTTTGATAAATCGGTTAGTAGGATTATGTGGGTTACTATATATCGTGTGGGCAATAGACTATGGTGGGGATATGTCTGGCATTTCTCAACAGAACACAGATGGATGCTTCTTGAGTAGTACGCATATTGCATCGCAAGTAACACATTGTTCGTCAAATTTTCAGCACAATATAAGTGGTACAATTTTCCATAACACACTTTGTAAACATAGGTTTTAAAAACACTAAATCTATTTAATTACTTAGTAGATTACGTGGTGATCTCTAACGCCCTTCATTATCTACGATAAGAACACCCTTCTTCTGCACCTCGTGTTGGGCGTTAATAACCTAACACTGCATTGCAGTAAGATAAATAATTGTTTGCAAGGGTACCATACAGAGAGGGCAAGGTTTGCTTATTTACTTTGTACTTTATTCATTCAATCATGCCTATGACCATAGCTCTTTTTCAAGCATCAATAGTGACATCTATAAAGCTGTTTTTGGTTGTAAGGTTCAGAGGGCTTCTATGGTTAACCATATTTAAAGTGGTTTGGTTATTGTCGCAATGAAGAGTATTCAATGAGTTGTGTTGTTGTTGTTCAGTTATTAATTACGTATTGACATCAATCCTTCATATGTATTTATATCAATATTAATTTCGTGTAGTGGCGCGAGGTATCATCTTTCATTAGCGAGTGTCTTTATCAAACGTTATGTTATATAATTTACATCTGTGCATTGGTGTTTACCCGTAAGAAGTATTTAGAACAGTTCTTTGGCGACAATTTTAAATTCCCAACACCCCCTTCCCGCAGTTGACTGCGTTTAGGTTTAGCCAGTGGGGATAACGTAAATAAGGATGAATTTAATCTAATACCCAAACAAATATATTTTGTTCATATGCAATTGCATGCGTTCCGTGGCATTTGACGCAGCTTAATTCAATTAAAACATTAAAGCCCGCATCACCATTTAGCACCTGCTAGTTTTGGCCTTTCATGTTGACGCTGAGGCTGGTTAATGCTGCCTAGTGTAAGCATCGATGCGGACGGTTATTGACAAGCTCTTTTGCCAGGGTTAGCTTCGATGTTGCAAAACATCTGAAACGCGTGTGTTCAGGTGGTCAATTCCGATTTTACTGAATTAATGTTTGTTTTTCATCGGGATTTTAATACACAGTTTGTTGAACCCCAGACGCTTACCCTTGATAGCATTGCAGTTTAGCTTTGGTATGTCTCAAGTTTGAGTGTGTCTCAATTATGGCTTCCTGAAGATTTCTCTAATACACATTACGTAATTTCCAATCAAATGATAAGGTGAGCTATTTCGACACTACTTGCAGTGATTATACTACCTTACCACTCACAACCACCAGGATTAGGATATATTGCCACCTCATAAAACCTCGAATGCGACACAAGACTTATCCACTCACTATGCTCATTTCATACAACACGTATCTGACCGACAATTCACTGTATCGTGTTGGGTCTGTTGCAGGTAATCTATTTAACCCTGGATTATCATATATAAAATGGTTAGCGTTACAACATTTGTGTATGCGAACTTTTGTCATAATTATAATTGGTAACAACAACATGTTATCGACTTTACATATGTATCCTTGTGGTCACTCATCAACCCGGAACAGCACTTATCTGCATTCAGCTAGAGTTGTATTGTTGAGGCGTGGCACAACAACCTTGACAAACCATACTTATCTTCTGGATACAACTATCTTCACTTAGGTGATGTTACATGACTTCATTGCGAGCCGCAATTATCCACGGTTGAATGATCCGACACCTCATTGTGGCTGTCGGATCATTCAACCGAATTAGTAAGCCTCTTCGTCTTATACCGTATATCTGAGCTAATCAACTTCTAATGCGTTGTTGTGGGTCTGTGCCTCATTCACTGGTGAATGCAATATCTGCAAACCAAAAATCATGAAGGCACGTATGGAATATAAAATCGTAATTATCCTGAATAACCTGGTACATCATTAAACACTTGAACAAACGTAAGAGCCACGCGATATTGTATATCTCTTCAGCAAAACTGGACAAGAACGGTCCCATTTATATATCCTGTACGGGTACATTCAGAATTTACAGAGGGAAAGAGACATCAGTCATTGGTGAACGTTTACGGGTGCAGTAAAGTTCCAACTCCTCAAACGCATTTAAACGCGCTGTCAATGATTTATACCGAGGTGGACTTACCAAGTATCTCATCTTAATAATATATATTTGTGTCGCTGATCTAAAATCGTCTATACACTTGTAGGATAACAATAATCAATGATAGTTGCCTATGAGGTAGCCTTGTTTAAAATGCGTAAATATAATGTACATTGCATTTCAGCCTTGAGATCTATCCGACTATGATAGTGTTATCGTGTCTTAAATACTAGCATACTTTACATTACCAATACGGCACATTATGTTGTTTGCTGCACACAGAAAGACAAAATTAGATGAATCAATGCAGATCGTTATATAAGTGCAATATTGCGGTTAGTGCAGCAACAGCAGTACAAGCTATAGTATCAACCACCGCCGTTTGGTTACGCTGTTGTAATGATTGCTGCACAACAATAACGACTTATTCCAATAGATGTTACAACTGATTATCGCATGCGCAGATATTCGCTTAGCAATGGGTGCAGAAATCAGCTTTCATTCATGTTGCAGTACTTTTACGATAACATATATATACATATATATATGTATCAATATATATATATATATATATATATATATATATATATATATATATTTGAATAAATATATATATACATATGTATATATATTTATTATTACATATGCATATATATATATATATATATATATATATATATATATATATATATATATATATATATATATTTATGTGTGGCTTTCCAGTATTTAGCTAAAGTCTCTAGACCTCTATACTCATAGGATTCCACATTCTCGGCATCCTTTGCAAAAAATATCCATCAACACACTTCCTAACACGTCTGATAGGTTAGTTCCTGCGGCTTTATAACTCGTTGCTGCTAATGGAACAACGCGGATAACGGAAGTCATTAGTAAGTCTGAAACTCAGTTCTTATCGTGCAGGACTTCACCTTATGCAAAATTTACAATACTTGCATTTTTTACGCCGCGTAAACAAAAGTTCGTCAAAAAAAAAGGTAATTGCTTGAAACAAACTTATGCTATTCATAACAAATATTTTTTCGACATTATGTTTATGATGACTTTGTTTCAAGGCAAGTAATTGATCAATGATCTGGGTTATAAAACAATCGGGTATCGTTATGTGGTTACGTGGTGGGGATGGAGGTGATAAACTGCTCGCTTGCGAACAATGAATGTATCAATGACTGTAATAACTGAAACTTTTTATTTTCACAAGGGTATTTGCGATTCCTAATGCATGAAGCTCAAGTAACGTTAACTTTAAATGGTTTGCCAATCAGCTAGTTACAATGACGATTCATGCCATCAATTTAGACTCAATATAATGGTTCTACTGTAAATAAGGATTTGAATTCAGTACACCTGACTTGAAATGCTGGCTGTTAGCATAACGAGCTGACGCCATTATAATGAGATGAATGTAGCACATTTAATGATGTCTCCAGGACAATAATATAAATATAATTACAGT
This sequence comes from Urechis unicinctus, assembly GCA_034190875.2. NCBI lineage: Eukaryota > Metazoa > Annelida > Polychaeta > Xenopneusta > Urechidae > Urechis > Urechis unicinctus. The sequence goes on from CM067357.1 coordinate 22,364,352, forward strand.
CTTGTTCTAAGAACATCGCTGGAAGGAATATACATGCTGTTCCTTTCAGCGTTCTAGTTACTTTAAAAATCTCTCTGAACTATGATTAACTATCTGGCATTTAACTGAACATATGTCTCATTTTAAATGTAAATCAATTGTACTTTTCATTTTGTTTAATATAAGCCATGACAATGAGCTTAGCTAACATTGTATCCTGGTATTCAATTATCCAAATATCAGGTCGGTAAAAGACGGTCTTCGACAATGCGACACAAATGTTTGCTATGAGTCATGATCCGTAACAGTGTTAGGATTTTAGCTAGTCCATATAGGATAAGAGGCGCACTGGCTTAGGTGGTAAATATGTCATTTTCTTTGGAGGGATTAAAACTTAGTACATACAGATGCCCATGGAGATAAATAAGATGAGTCCTGGTCTCTGGATACGTGAAAATATAGACGATTCAATGCAAATGACATTCGGCGCGGAGCTGTTTATATTTGCATTATATTGGTCTGATATTAACTGACTACAATAGATAGGGATACTTAGCTTATGACATACATATATATACAAAGATACTTGTATATATATATATATATATATATATATATATATATATATATATATATATATAGATATATATATATATATATATATATATATATCTATATATATTATAAATAAATGTATATATATATTTGTATCTAAATCTATAAATGTATATATATATATATATATATATATATATATATATATATATATATATATATAAATATATATACACAAATATTAGATTAAATATGTAATATATATGCGCTTGGTAATCGCAAATTCTGACTGTCGTCACTGCCTCCGTCCTCAGAGGATTTTTTACATTTGTTACATTTTGCGGGTCCAAAGGCGAAGCAGTAAACCACTATGCAACGGATGCTTTTATGTTTAAATAGCAATATTTGATGAACTAGTAAACAAAGAAAAGTTAAATGTATTACACAGGATACATGATAACGTCGGTCGAATTCGTTGCCATATTATTCAGAACATATCTGCTTCCCAATGAGGAGCAATCTCTTCAAGCCATTCAAATGTAATTATACCCATGGCGTGACTTGTCTGTAAGATAACTGACAGCCCCGCATGACTGCGGTTGTCACAGCCTTGAAATTACCCCATCACCATGTGGATTAAGACTGTTACCTTTCAATTAAAGCTGTACGATGATGACAGCTGCATGACATTTCTTCTGCTAGGTATATGGATCGATGAGAATGATAAGGATCGGAGGACCTAAGAAATACTTAATGGATTGCACAATCATTAGCATTTATGACTTCCGTGGTAGGAGACTTTCAACGCACCTACAGCACGATGTTGACAATATAGAGATTTATGCAGTACAATCAGTACATGCCGCATCACCACCCCGCCAGATATTCACGACATTTCATGCGGTAAGTCATGGCTGCTTGGCACTCCACAATTACCATATCATGTTGCAGGTGGAATGGTCCTCAATAAGACAAGAGTGAAATGATATCGACTGTAAGTTGCAGCTCACTGTTCTTAAGGGCGAAAACAATGCGACCCAACAACAATATCAAGGATCGCATATATTTGGCAAATTAAATCATTAATGTCTTTATTTTTCAGCAAGTGTATATTAGTAGATGTTTGTGTTGACGAGTTCTAATCCTACATCAATACGCTTCCTGTGTGTATTGTCTACAATCAAATGGTAATGCCAATGAGATGAAGTGACGATTAACTCTTGCAGCTGTGTGGCGACAATGCCAATTAGATGTAGCAGGGATACAATCTTGAGGGCGAGTTAAAATCATTGAATAGTTGTTTCATGTGTTTTGATTGAATTGGTGGAACTAGGTAATGTTCGAAATATGGCAACATGCAATATCAGTATTCATGATATATTATTGTTGATCTCTAACCAGCTATAATAACAACCGATGGAAGGTATTGTTTGAGGTGTGTGATAGATGTGTTGGAAGTGGCAAGCCTTCTCTAATGAGGCTAATTTGTCGGGATTTGTGCACTGTCCAGTGGCTACAAACGGCGATGCCATCTCCTCTCTTGGTTAATGTTCCGGTATTTACCTCATGTATATCAACAAATCTAATACATGAATAAACACTCTGTATTTCACCACTTTAATCATGGCCTTTGAGTGGACATGTCTGAAATGGCAGTTCATCATTTTCTAAATACCCAAAGGCTAATAGACACACAAAGCAAAATGGGCGCAACATGGAGAAGAGCGTCAAAATTTGTGAGCTGCTTGTACTTAATACGCGCTATACAAAAGTCTTATTTGCAAACTGGATAACATTGCGAATTTATTGTCAAATTACCAACATGATGGATCTTCAAGTATTCCATGACAGTGGGGTTGCTCTTAGCAAATCAAACAAATACAAGCCAAACCTTATCATCTGCATTACATATTTATCACCGCAATTATGATCATCTAGACAATATGGCAGATATGATTATGTATGTGCCACGAAGAAGTTGTGCATTGATTTAATGTTCTATGCTGCAAATATTACACTACCTTTCACGGGAGACTGTCAAAAACCACTTAACGTATTGTAGGCGTGATATAAAGCTAAAGTGCTTTATTGTGAAATGAGCTGTATTCGCCTAGAACTACACTCCATTTGCCTACACGCGGATTTCGTTCAGAGGATGAAACCTCGCCATATTTGTATGGTATTCCGTATGCTATCGGTAATGTAGGTGTTCATCCACTAGGACGCATGTGTAGGTTCACTCTGTGCATCAATTTGAAACCCAGTAAATGTCACGTTAATGTAAGATCTATGTATTGATAGAGAGTTTAATCTTTGTGTGGTGCCAATACAGCATCATCGTACTCCCATATCGGGGGTTTCAGGACATTTTTGTGCTAGAGTTCATCGACAAACAATGCTTTATAATTGCACTTCATAGCAGGACAATACAAACACTCCGCCACTCGCCTTTTTGTATGTCTAGTATGTAGAATACAAGTGTTGTATACCAACAACTGTAACCAAATGTGCATAGCAGCTTAGTGTAGGATGATCGATAAGCGTCAACACCCACAACACTATGATGGTAGCTCCATCCGCGCCGAGTTACACATTTGAATTCATACTATGAACGTGTCACTGGTGTCGCCTACATCACTGACACGTTCAAGGCATGAATATACGTATAGATGATTACAAATGCATTGCGATTGCCTTCATTTATCCCCATTAGGGATACTTAGCTTATGACATACATATATGTACAAAGATACTTGTATATATATATATATATATATATATATATATATATATATATATATATATATATATAGATATATATATATATATATATATATATATGTATATATATATATATATATATACATAAATGTATATATATATATATTTGTATCAATATCTATAAATGTATATATATATATATATATATATATATATATATATATATATATATATATATGCATATATATATACATAATGACATTAATATATATATATATATATATGTACAAATATTAGAATAAATATGTAATATATATGCGCTTGGTAATCGCAAATTCTGACTGTCGTCAATGCCTCCGTCCTCAGAAGATTTTTTTACATTTTTTACATCATGCGGGTCCAAAGGCGAGGCAGTAAACCACTATGCAACGGATAATTTTATGTTTTAATAGCAATATTTCATGACCTAGTAAACCAAAAAAAGGTAAATGTATTACACAGGATACATGATAACGTCGGTCGAATTCGCTGCCATATTATTCCGAATATATCTGCTTCCTAATGAGGAGCGATCTCTTCAAGGCATTCAAATGTAATTATACCCATGGCGTGACTTGTCTGTTACGTAATTGACAGCCCCGCATGACGGCGTCTGCCACAGCCTTGAAATTACCCCATCACCATGTGGATAAAGACTGTTACCTTTCAATTAAAGCTGTACGATGATGACAGTTGCATGACACACTCCTGTTAGTCATATGGATCGATGAGGATGATAAGGATCGGAGGACGTAAGAAATACTTAATGGATTGCACAATCATTAGCATTTATGACTTTCGTGGTATGAAACTTTCAACGCACCTACAGCACGATGTTGACAATAAAGAGATTTATGCAGTACTATCAGTACATGCCGCATCACCACCCCGCCAGATATTCACGACATTTCATGCGGTAAGTCATGGCTGCTTGGCACTCCACAATTACCATATCATGTTGCAGGTGGAATGGTCCTCAATAAGACAAGAGTGAAATGATATCGACTGTAAGTTGCAGCTCACTGTTCTTAAGGGCGAAAATAATAGATACTTACTAAATGTATCATATGCGTTTATATATGCGACCCGATAACATTATCAAGGATCGCATATATTTGGCAAATTAAATCATTAATGTCTTTATTTTTCAGCAAGTGTATATTAGTAGATGTTTGTGTTGACGAGTTTTAATCCTACATCAATACGCCTCCTGTGTGTATTGTCTACAATCTAATGGTAATGCCAATAAGATGAAGTGACGATTAACTCTTGCAGCTGTGTGGCGAAAATGCCAATTAGATGTAGCAGAGATGAAATATTGCAGGCGAGTTAAAATCATTGAATAGTTGTTTCATGTGTTTTGATTGAATTGGTGGAACTACGTAATGTTCGAAATATGGCAACATGCAATATCAGTAATCATGATGTATTATTGTTGATCTCTAATCGTCTCTAAACCAGCTATAATAACAACCGATGGAAGATATTGTTTGAGGTGTGTGATAGATGTGTTGGAAGTGGCAAGCCTTCTCTAATAAGGCTAATCTGTCGTGATTTGTGCACTGTCCCGTGGCCACAAACTGCGATGCCATCTCCTCTCTTGGTTAATTTTTCGGTATCTACCTCATGTATATCAACAAATCTAATACATGAATAAGCCCTCGGTATTTCACCACTTTAATCATGGCCGTTGGGGTGGACATGTCTACAATGGCCGTTCATCATTTCCTAAATACCCAAAGGCTAATGGACACACAAAGCAAAATTTGCGACCAACACGTGGGCGCAACATGGAGAAGAGCGTCAAAATTTGTGCGCTGCTTGTGATTAATACGCGCTATACAAAAGTCTTATTTGCAAACTGGATAACACTGCGAATTTATTATCAAATTACCAGCATGATGGATCTTCAAGTATTCCATGACATTGGGGTTGCTCTTGGCAAACCAAACAAATACAAGCCAAACCTCATCATCTGCATTACATACTTATCACTGCAATTATGATCTTCTAGACAATATGGCAGATATGATTATGTATGTGCCACGAAGAAGTTGTGCATTGATTTAATGTTCTATGCTGCAAATCTTACACAACCTTTCACGTGAGACTGTCAAAAACCACTTAACGTATTGTAAGCGTTATAAAGCTACAATGCTTTATTGTGAAATGAGCTGTATTCGCCTAGAACTACACTCCATTTGCCTACACGCGGATTTCGTTCAGAGGATGAAACCTCGCCATATTTGTATGGTATTCCGTATGCAATCGGTAATGTAGGTGTTCATCCACTAGGACGCATGTGTAGGTTCACTCGGTGCATCAATTTGAAACCCAGTAAATGTCACGTTAATGTAAGATCTATGTATTGATAGAGAGTTTAATCTTTGTGTGGTGCTAATACAGCGTCATCGTACTCCCATGTCGGGGGTTTAAGGACAGCATCATCGAATAAGTACTCCCATAAATGCGGGGATTAAACATGGCTGAGGTAGACATATTTTTTTTATGCAAATAGAGCACTGTTGCTAAAGTCGACAAACAATGCTTTATAATTGCACTTCATAGCAGGACAATACAAACACTCCGCCACTCGCCTTTTTGTATATCTAGTATGTAGAATACAAGTGTTGTATCCCAACAACTGTAACCAAATGTGCATAGCAGCTTAGTGTACGGATGATCGATAAGCGTCAACACCCACAACGCTATGATGGTAGCTCCATCCGCGCCGAGTTACACATTTGAATTCATACTATGAACGTGTCACTGGTGTCGCCTACATCACTGACACGTTCAAGGCATGAATATACGTATAGATGATTACAAATGCATTGCGATTGCCTTCATTTATCCCCATTAGGGATACTTAGCTTATGACATACATATATGTACAAAGATACTTGTATATATATATATATATATATATATATATATATATATATATATATATATATATATATATATATATATATATATATATATATATATATATATATATATATATATATATATATATATATATATATATATATATACATAAATGTATATATATATATATTTGTATCAATATCTATAAATGTATATATATATATATATATATATATATATATATATATATATATATATATATATATGCATATATATATACATAATGACATTAATATATATATATATATATATGTACAAATATTAGAATAAATATGTAATATATATGCGCTTGGTAATCGCAAATTCTGACTGTCGTCAATGCCTCCGTCCTCAGAAGATTTTTTTACATTTTTTACATCATGCGGGTCCAAAGGCGAGGCAGTAAACCACTATGCAACGGATAATTTTATGTTTTAATAGCAATATTTCATGACCTAGTAAACCAAAAAAAGGTAAATGTATTACACAGGATACATGATAACGTCGGTCGAATTCGCTGCCATATTATTCCGAATATATCTGCTTCCTAATGAGGAGCGATCTCTTCAAGGCATTCAAATGTAATTATACCCATGGCGTGACTTGTCTGTTACGTAATTGACAGCCCCGCATGACGGCGTCTGCCACAGCCTTGAAATTACCCCATCACCATGTGGATAAAGACTGTTACCTTTCAATTAAAGCTGTACGATGATGACAGTTGCATGACACACTCCTGTTAGTCATATGGATCGATGAGGATGATAAGGATCGGAGGACGTAAGAAATACTTAATGGATTGCACAATCATTAGCATTTATGACTTTCGTGGTATGAAACTTTCAACGCACCTACAGCACGATGTTGACAATAAAGAGATTTATGCAGTACTATCAGTACATGCCGCATCACCACCCCGCCAGATATTCACGACATTTCATGCGGTAAGTCATGGCTGCTTGGCACTCCACAATTACCATATCATGTTGCAGGTGGAATGGTCCTCAATAAGACAAGAGTGAAATGATATCGACTGTAAGTTGCAGCTCACTGTTCTTAAGGGCGAAAATAATAGATACTTACTAAATGTATCATATGCGTTTATATATGCGACCCGATAACATTATCAAGGATCGCATATATTTGGCAAATTAAATCATTAATGTCTTTATTTTTCAGCAAGTGTATATTAGTAGATGTTTGTGTTGACGAGTTTTAATCCTACATCAATACGCCTCCTGTGTGTATTGTCTACAATCTAATGGTAATGCCAATAAGATGAAGTGACGATTAACTCTTGCAGCTGTGTGGCGAAAATGCCAATTAGATGTAGCAGAGATGAAATATTGCAGGCGAGTTAAAATCATTGAATAGTTGTTTCATGTGTTTTGATTGAATTGGTGGAACTACGTAATGTTCGAAATATGGCAACATGCAATATCAGTAATCATGATGTATTATTGTTGATCTCTAATCGTCTCTAAACCAGCTATAATAACAACCGATGGAAGATATTGTTTGAGGTGTGTGATAGATGTGTTGGAAGTGGCAAGCCTTCTCTAATAAGGCTAATCTGTCGTGATTTGTGCACTGTCCCGTGGCCACAAACTGCGATGCCATCTCCTCTCTTGGTTAATTTTTCGGTATCTACCTCATGTATATCAACAAATCTAATACATGAATAAGCCCTCGGTATTTCACCACTTTAATCATGTCGTTGGGGTGGACATGTCTACAATGGCCGTTCATCATTTCCTAAATACCCAAAGGCTAATGGACACACAAAGCAAAATTTGCGACCAACACGTGGGCGCAACATGGAGAAGAGCGTCAAAATTTGTGCGCTGCTTGTGATTAATACGCGCTATACAAAAGTCTTATTTGCAAACTGGATAATACTGCGGATTTATTATCAAATTACCAGCATGCTGGATCTTCAAGTATTCCATGACATTGGGGTTGCTCTTGGCAAACCAAACAAATACAAGCCAAACCTCATCATCTGCATTACATACTTATCACTGCAATTATGATCTTCTAGAAAACAACATGGCAGATATGATTATGTATGTGCCACGAAGAAGTTGTGCATTGATTTAATGTTCTATGCTGCAAATCTTACACAACCTTTCACGTGAGACTGTCAAAAACCACTTAACGTATTGTAAGCGTTATAAAGCTACAATGCTTTATTGTGAAATGAGCTGTATTCGCCTAGAACTACACTCCATTTGACTACACGCGGATTTCGTTCAGAGGATGAAACCTCGCCATATTTGTATGGTATTCTGCATGCAATCGGTAATCTAGGTGTTCATCCACTAGGACGCATGTGTAGGTTCACTCGGTGCATCCATTTGAAACCCAGTAAATGTCACGTTAATGTAAGATCTATGTATTTATAGAGAATTTAATCTTTGTGTGGTGCTAATACAGCGTCATCGTACTCCCATGTCGGGGGTTTAAGGACATTTTTGCTGCGATGTTTGGACATATTTGCGAATAAGTACATAAGCCTGACATAAATGCAATTGGGAATCGATGAGCACTAAACATGGCTGACTACGGTAGACGATATTATTTTTTATGCAAATTGGATTATCCTAAAACGAGCACTGCGTGCTAAAGTTCATCGACAAACAATGCTTTATAATTGCACTTCATAGCAGGACAATAAAAAACACTCAGCCACTCGCCTTTTTGTATATCTAGTATGTAGAATACAAGTGTTGTATCCCAACAACTGTAACCAAATGTGCATAGCAGCTTAGTGTACGATGATCGATAAGCGTCAACACCCACAACGCTATGATGGTAGCTCCATCCGCGCCGAGTTACACATTTGAATTCATACTATGAACGTGTCACTGGTGTCGCCTACATCACTGACACGTTCAAGGCATGAATATACGTATAGATGATTACAAATGCATTGCGATTGCCTTCATTTATCCCCATTAGGGATACTTAGCTTATGACATACATATATGTACAAAGATACTTGTATATATATATATATATATATATATATATATATATATATATATATATAGATATATATATAGATATATATATATATATATATATATATATATATATATATATATATATATATATATATATAGATATATATAGATATATATATATATATATATATACATAAATGTATATATATATATATTTGTATCAATATCTATAAATGTATATATATATATATATATATATATATATATATATATATATATATATATATATATATATGCATATATATATACATAATGACATTAATATATATATATATATATGTACAAATATTAGAATAAATATGTAATATATATGCGCTTGGTAATCGCAAATTCTGACTGTCGTCAATGCCTCCGTCCTCAGAAGATTTTTTTACATTTTTTACATCATGCGGGTCCAAAGGCGAGGCAGTAAACCACTATGCAACGGATAATTTTATGTTTTAATAGCAATATTTCATGACCTAGTAAACCAAAAAAAGGTAAATGTATTACACAGGATACATGATAACGTCGGTCGAATTCGCTGCCATATTATTCCGAATATATCTGCTTCCCAATGAGGAGCGATCTCTTCAAGGCATTCAAATGTAATTATACCCATGGCGTGACTTGTCTGTTACGTAATTGACAGCCCCGCATGACGGCGTCTGCCACAGCCTTGAAATTACCCCATCACCATGTGGATAAAGACTGTTACCTTTCAATTAAAGCTGTACGATGATGACAGTTGCATGACACACTCCTGTTAGTCATATGGATCGATGAGGATGATAAGGATCGGAGGACGTAAGAAATACTTAATGGATTGCACAATCATTAGCATTTATGACTTTCGTGGTATGAAACTTTCAACGCACCTACAGCACGATGTTGACAATAAAGAGATTTATGCAGTACTATCAGTACATGCCGCATCACCACCCCCGCCAGATATTCACGACATTTCATGCGGTAAGTCATGGCTGCTTGGCACTCCACAATTACCATATCATGTTGCAGGTGGAATGGTCCTCAATAAGACAAGAGTGAAATGATATCGACTGTAAGTTGCAGCTCACTGTTCTTAAGGGCGAAAATAATAGATACTTACTAAATGTATCATATGCGTTTATATATGCGACCCGATAACATTATCAAGGATCGCATATATTTGGCAAATTAAATCATTAATGTCTTTATTTTTCAGCAAGTGTATATTAGTAGATGTTTGTGTTGACGAGTTTTAATCCTACATCAATACGCCTCCTGTGTGTATTGTCTACAATCTAATGGTAATGCCAATAAGATGAAGTGACGATTAACTCTTGCAGCTGTGTGGCGAAAATGCCAATTAGATGTAGCAGAGATGAAATATTGCAGGCGAGTTAAAATCATTGAATAGTTGTTTCATGTGTTTTGATTGAATTGGTGGAACTACGTAATGTTCGAAATATGGCAACATGCAATATCAGTAATCATGATGTATTATTGTTGATCTCTAATCGTCTCTAAACCAGCTATAATAACAACCGATGGAAGATATTGTTTTGAGGTGTGTGATAGATGTGTTGGAAGTGGCAAGCCTTCTCTAATAAGGCTAATCTGTCGTGATTTGTGCACTGTCCCGTGGCCACAAACTGCGATGCCATCTCCTCTCTTGGTTAATTTTTCGGTATCTACCTCATGTATATCAACAAATCTAATACATGAATAAGCCCTCGGTATTTCACCACTTTAATCATGTCGTTGGGGTGGACATGTCTACAATGGCCGTTCATCATTTCCTAAATACCCAAAGGCTAATGGACACACAAAGCAAAATTTGCGACCAACACGTGGGCGCAACATGGAGAAGAGCGTCAAAATTTGTGCGCTGCTTGTGATTAATACGCGCTATACAAAAGTCTTATTTGCAAACTGGATAATACTGCGGATTTATTATCAAATTACCAGCATGCTGGATCTTCAAGTATTCCATGACATTGGGGTTGCTCTTGGCAAACCAAACAAATACAAGCCAAACCTCATCATCTGCATTACATACTTATCACTGCAATTATGATCTTCTAGAAACAACATGGCAGATATGATTATGTATGTGCCACGAAGAAGTTGTGCATTGATTTAATGTTCTATGCTGCAAATCTTACACAACCTTTCACGTGAGACTGTCAAAAACCACTTAACGTATTGTAAGCGTTATAAAGCTACAATGCTTTATTGTGAAATGAGCTGTATTCGCCTAGAACTACACTCCATTTGACTACACGCGGATTTCGTTCAGAGGATGAAACCTCGCCATATTTGTATGGTATTCTGCATGCAATCGGTAATGTAGGTGTTCATCCACTAGGACGCATGTGTAGGTTCACTCGGTGCATCCATTTGAAACCCAGTAAATGTCACGTTAATGTAAGATCTATGTATTTATAGAGAATTTAATCTTTGTGTGGTGCTAATACAGCGTCATCGTACTCCCATGTCGGGGGTTTAAGGACATTTTTGCTGCGATGTTTGGACATATTTGCGAATAAGTACATAAGCCTGACATAAATGCAATTGGGAATCGATGAGCACTAAACATGGCTGACTACGGTAGACGATATTATTTTTTATGCAAATTGGATTATCCTAAAACGAGCACTGCGTGCTAAAGTTCATCGACAAACAATGCTTTATAATTGCATTCAGCCACTCGCCTTTTTGTATGTCTAGTATGTAGAATACAAGTGTTGTATCCCAACAACTGTAACCAAATGTGCATAGCAGCTTAGTGTACGATGATCGATAAGCGTCAACACCCACAACACTATGATGGTAGCTCCATCCGCGCCGAGTTACACATTTGAATTCATACTATGAACGTGTCACTGGTGTCGCCTACATCACTGACACGTTCAAGGCATGAATATACGTATAGATGATTACAAAATGCATTGCGATTGCCTTCATTTATCCCCATAAAGCCTTTAAGGACTGACTGTTTAACTTTAGCAGCCTTAAGGGGGAAAAATGATCTCCCGCTTGTCACGTGGATCGTGCTGTCTGGTGCTCACCAGAGAGGCGCAGTAGAAAGAAATAAGAGAGGGGTTGCAGGAGAGAACAATCGCCCGGGCCGGGGCGCAAAGGGCTGCAGAAGTAGGGATCACATCAGCAGCTAAGGGAATGTGATTAGCCGCTATAGCGGGGAAAGAAGCACACTGGACGAACAGCTTTGGTACGCGACGTGAGGGGCCTGGGCAGTGCCACGTCTTTATTTCTGATAGATATTTCTACAGTGACCTGCAGAGAGCCAGGACACGGGTTTTATAGCACAATTAGCTTTTGTTTCCCAGTGCAAACTATGCCACGTCCCATCGCATATCGCACAACAGAAGGTGCCGTATATTACTGGCCATCAAGTTGTTCACATGCGAATTGTCCTTTCCGACACTTTGCGCCAAGACTAACATTCGTTTATGATCAGATAGTAGCCTGGAGGGGGCCCGGGCCTGTGTTCTTTTTTTTAGTTCATTATTTGCCACTTAATGAACACATTCATGCCTAATATGGTTACAATCTGCAGGAAAATGGCAAACCAAAAATACGTATATAGACCCTGGTCATTTTAAAAAGGCTAATAGTGTTTGGAGAACTACAAGATAATCAGCGAAACAAATCCGTCGAAGGTGGTTTGTAGAGTACTGGTAAATAGATGCTGATACAATGATCCCGTGAACGGTATACTGACGGCTAGGTATTGTAACATCATTGTCATTTAATCCACGCACATAGTTTTTGCACAATTAAGACAAATATGCATGAGACATCAACCTGTGCCTGATAAGCGATTCAGATCGATGTCCATGTTAACGTTTGTCAAAGTAGATGACCGCGTTGTTGCGAACGTGCAGCATCCCTGTCATCATGCTGTGGCCTACTCGTATTGTCAACAGTAGGACCGTGCCGTTTTCAAGCAAACAAGCAAGCTAAGTGGCAGCATGCAAGTTGTGGGTAGTACACGCGGTGAATCAGGTGCGCACTCTGATCTTTGTTTCCTTTTACCAATGCAGCTAGAAGGAAGCATAAGTCGTGATTAAGTCAGAGACAGACGGGTGTAATATCTTGATCAAGAGCTTTATTATCTGTCCTCATAGATGCTTTTGATACGTGGTGAATGCGATGTTGTTTTGCAGCGATCCGATCCCGGTAAGACGGGGCCTTTAGACTCAATAAGAGAATGCAACTACTTAGTTAATGCAACTAAAACATAATGCATAACTATTTAGTGTAAGCCCCTCCTAGATTGAAGCTCTTGTGTTTGCGCTGCCTGACAGGAGATATTCAATCATCCCTATTACGAACGATCGATCTCGCCAAACCAATTGCCAGCATAATTAGTTCCACCTTTGTACGAGCACGTTTTATCAGCAGTTAAGAGGGGAAAGCTAGCCTTGGGGATTACCCTCCTCAAGACATGTCAGTGTCCTTTTCGAAATAAAATATGAACCTTGCTTACGTCCTACCCATCACCAATGACTTTTTCTTTGATACCACGTGTCATAAATCCACATGTTCATACAAACTGAACAATGATTGTGAAACATCGTTTGCATGCTATGTATGACAACACCAAAAGGCACTTAAGTAAATATTATGGGTGGTCACAGCGTCCGTCGATGCAACACATAATAACCCAGTCAAAATTATCTGATGATGGGTTTGCGTTTAGTTTGTGACAAATTTCTAGGAATTGTCTGGGGCCCAACCGCACTCCTGGTGGCTGCCGGGTTATTTTTAGGCGTCAGACGGGCGTCAAGTTACTTCCAAAACGACCGCCAATATAATCCACAAATCGGCCAGATGCCGGCCGGACGCTGCTCAAACGTCTGCCGGGAGCCACTCATACGTCGTGTGGGCTCCACCCCGCATCCGCCTGATTTGGCAGCACCCGGCCGGAAATCAGTCGGACATCACATCATCCCTCAGATTATTCACTCGCTCTCTAGAGAGTTCAACGCAGGCTCAATAGTAAAAGTACAACACGATGGCCTTGGCAAATAAAGGAGGACAGAAGGGGAAGGAGAGGGCACCCATAAGAAGCTCCCCAAGGGATAAAAAGCAACATCAAAAGGAGAAAAGGGAGAGGGTGGTCATTCTCCAAGACATAAATAGACTCCTTTTCAGAGGTCCTGGCTTGCCTTACCCACTGCGACATTCATAAACCCAGTCTGATATCCAGGTGGATGAGGACTATAGCATCTGCAGAGTGGTGTTATACCGGTACAGTTATCTGTGACTTAGCTATAAATGGATGTTACGACTCCACAGTTAGTTGTTTTCTCACCAAACAAAATGGCCTTATTTAAAGCAAACTATGATTAAATGAGAGTTCGCACTAGATCGGCCACTGCTAGAAACTAATCCTATACCAGGGCATACATGAACATTAAGATTAGCATGTACAGTTGTCTTCCGCCGAACATATATGCCAAGTAGATGTATCCTTACAAATGACTGTCTATGATTCGATGCATATGTACATCTGTCTTATTTGTATCTGAGTGCAACATAAATGGCTAACTGTAGTAGACATCTTCCAGTGATTGGTAAGTGCTTGGGGAAATAAATATAAAATCACCACTTTATTACTCAAGCTAAGTTGGGGTTGCTGCTCAATATATTCAGCTCGCGCATCACGCTTTCTAGTTCATCTGAGAGCTTGTTCTTGGCAATTCTGCTGATGGAATAAAGTTTTACTCTACAAATAGTAATATCTGATAAAAAAAATGCTGGCACCTACAAGAGAGCTTGTTTTAACGACAGCTTCTATTCAGATGAGAAAATGACGTTTTTCTGATAGACCATACATTATTTAGCAGTAAGGTATATTATAAGCACATTTCATCTTGCAAGCATCCCAATTCTGGCAAGATCTAAGCCATGTATATATAAAGATACAACTGAGTGTTTTAATATCGTTTTTAAGCAAATGCATGATTGAACTTGTTGAACATAGCATAGAGGCAGTAGTTTGACGCCTCACAACGGCTCTTTAATAATACTGAGTAGTCGTCAGTTCACTCTGAGGTATGAAAATCCATATGTTTGAAAATATTCACCTGAGTAAAATTGGAAGTCACAGTCTGAGTGTTGCATATTTTTTGTCATTATAAATGATAGATTATTACGCTTTCAGCATTAATCATGTTTAAATAACCAATGTCAGCTAATATTTCTGACTGGCATTTCGCTTTAAGGTAAAGCAATACATCAATCTAATGGTTTACATATATATCGTGTGGGGCAGATTAGGGGTATGTTTCGCAAACAAACTAGCTCAGCTGCAATTTACATATGACATTAAGCACCAATATATCGTCATATATTATTGCGTTGGCGCGTTGTACCAACCTATACCGTTATGACGACCATCCAATGAACATAATCCGTGACTGTACGTATATATATATATATATATATATATATATATATAGAGAGATATATATATATCATATATATATATATATATAGATAGTAGATATATATATATAGATATATCTATATATAGAGATATATATATATATATATATATATCTATATATATCTATATATAGATATATATATATATATCTCTATAAATATATTTTATACATATATATATTTTATATATATATTTATATATATATGTATATATATATATACATATACATTCATATATGTACATATTTATTTATATATGTATATATGATTATGACTTATGACCAAACAGAGCTTATGTGGGATCAATGCGAAGGATGTGACAGCTCCAAATATATCAAATCTACTGCGCGTGACGTAGACAAAGTGCTTAGTCAGCGTCTCCTTTGCAAATATCCGAGAGTACGTTTTTACTTTACTGCTTATATCAGGCGCATTGCCGATATATATTGGCTCCAGGGGTGGTTACACATTATTATATCTACATGTATTTCAGATATGGCACTTCCTAATTAAACAAGACAAATTATATTTTGCTGGTGAATAAGCATACTTGTCACACTCATCCTGACCTTCGCTTCGCACAGTGCCATCATTTATTCATACTTACCAGCGCGTGTGACCAACCTGCAATAATCCACCTTATTTCCTCATGATCCAATCAGGACGATTACAATATAATTTCAGTGATTTGGTCCAGTTTATGTCCGTGTTTATGCTTACGATTCGCACGAGTGACCGAATTATTGCAATCCAATTAATACATCTCTTAGAAATTAAATACAAATATGAATGTAGGCCTCGAGTTAATAGTTGTGTTGTCCTTGTGTATCTGCATTTCTACCTGACGAGTTTCTTGTAGAGAAAAATCAGATATTGCCCTAGTAGGCTGTTACATAAATTGTCGTTATTGTCGAAATAGTGAGTTAGACAATACAGTCATTGGTATTTAACGTTTTAACCGTGCAACACTTACAATGTGCTCTTGATCGGCTATGTAGCCCAGTCGCAGTCGATATGATGGTATTAAGCTTCGGATGACATTGTGTGTTACTGTTTGCCGCTAGGCCACTGTATCATCTTGGAAGTAGGAGGCATACTAAACACACAATATTTCACAGCATATGGCTCTACAGTGCTTCATGGATAGCACCAGATAATACATGTGAACGAGGCATTGTAAACGCACATTAACTAGTCATTGCTGGGCTGGAAATGCTTGGCATTAAGCTTGACAGTGCGATATATTAAAGGTGGTGTATCGATCACAGATTCACAAAGATAACATATTTGAAAGCTTTACCTCTGAGTGTTTAACCTTAATAATGTGCGGGCGGTTATAAAGAGAACGTGCCTCAAGGTACGTGCTTACTTGATTCTTATTACTTTGTCTTCACTTCATATGAAAAATTTCCACACTCGTTGTTTGGCTGTTTAGTTAACTTTTCGCTAGTCAATGCACAAAGGCTGATACGGCATATATACACTCTTGTTTCGTAAATATGAGTAAGGAAATTGGCTTCATGCAATTAATTGGAAAAATATATTTCACATAACATCCTTATTGAACTATTTATTGGATGATATGCTGCTTACGAGAGTCTAACAATTAATAGGTGTATGTATGCATGTATATGTGCTTACCTCTCTATGATAGCACGCCATGACGAGGGTCATTTATGCAATTCTTGTCGCACACGTTGTCTGCAAGTACACTTCAGACATGAAATGACCGGAATCACGGGAATAATAATTTTTAGTGCAAATAAAGCGAACGTTCAATTCTAGTTGTGTATATTTTAAAAGCCATTAATTAAGTTCATCTTAAGTGGTATCATAGCTGGCTGAAATTAAGACAAGGGAGTTGTCTGCTATGACACATATAATAGAAGAAATCTACGCCCAATAAACAGCAATAGTTCTGGTATCGCTTTTTTAATTAGTGTAGAATCGCTATGGTATTTCGGTATGTTTTTTTGCAATTGAAACATCCAGCTACTGGCTTACCAGCACCACTGTGATATTGCCTATTGGACTTCAACACATGTAATACATTAAGGTAAATAATCTACAGAATGAACAACATGCATTGTCCATCCATGCCTCCACGCAATCTGTTTCGCTCAATAAGTGCAATAATGCATTACATGAGCAGCTATTAATGACTTAGTTACAAAAGGAAGGTTATTTTGTTGTTGGTAGAATACTCTCTGTGCAGCATCAATGCGTTTTGGCAGTCGTGTAAGAAATATAACTCTATTGGTTAATATTCAAATCCTGCCATGACATAGAGATATGCGGTATTTTTCGTTGGTCTCGCAAAAGCCGTCACTACCATAGATTATTGGAACTTCTGATAGCAGATAGTGCGCTTAAAGCTGATTGTTTTAGTTCTGTACCATTTCCCAACATTGCTCGCGCGGATTAGAAACAGCTTTCCGCGGCATCTTCTGTCCTCTTCTATTATCAGATATAATACTATTATTTATGGCACTTTATTGCACTCTTACATCAAATGAGCAATGCCAGAATCAGTATTGATAGATATAAATGATAAGTGCAGCGTTGCACGATACAATTAGCTTATAATAGATTACACAGCATTTTGTAAATGCCAAAACCATATCATCAAAAAGAATATGCCTTATTTTAGCGACTAAAATGCTTTACCATTTAACTACGAGATTTTCAAGTGCTTGTTAATTGGTAGTGTGTTACAACTTTAATTACGTCAAGGTAAATCACGATTGCATTTATGCAAATCCTATCACATTCTAGCTGATCACCTTTTTGTCCTAAATATGTCCTCGGCTGTGAGGTGGACCAAACATATCTAGTCACCAATCATGTGTGCCTCGAGTAGCTTACTCATCAAAGATGAATATTTTGTTTGAAGCAAATGCGATTTCAGCCGCCTAAATAAAGCAGCGAAAGTGAATTGTAAAGCCTCGTGCTTTTTAAAGCCCCTAATGATTACGAAACCCCACAACACAACGCGTCTTTCTGCTTGCACCTCTGTATTTATACAACGTCTAACAGACAGAAAGTAATTTCATTTGCCTGTGGACCTCGGGCAATTTCAAGATAGATTTTCATCAATCCGGGCCTTGTTTTATCGTAGGATTTCAAATTTTCTATCATTGACGGGACTAATTGTATTGAACGTGTAGTTTCAACCAATCAAATGAATAAAGCAAAGTGATGTTGCAGCACTTACTGGATTACAAAAGCTATCAACCGAAAACGAGTGCAGCTGTGATAACTTCAGTAATATGAGAGCCCGCTAAACTTGGCATTCAGTGAACATCTCATGCAATGAGAGCGATTGACTTTTACATCATCCACTTAACTAATGGAACTGACGAAAGAACATATATCACATGCAACGTTACGCTACTAATAATAGTTAATTAATATACACGATTGTAGACTGAGCTTAACTTCATCTGCGCCTATAAGTCTTGTGCGGTGAATGTGAAAAGATGGTTAAATAACTGTTGCTCCCTTTAAGAATAAACCAAATGTATCTCTTCACACAAATATGCTAGATTCTGTGCATATCAAATGTTGATTTAGGATACACCCTGAGTGTAGTAGCCTTGATATTCATCAGCATTGCGGTAACCGACATATATTTAACCAATGTTTAATCAACCTGTGAATAATTGTTGGTTGTTGTTTGTTATTGGATGCATTGCCCTTAGCAAGACGGTTGGCGGATATAGAGTTCAATCCCTTCATCGGCAAATGAATAAAAGATCAATCTGTGGTTCATGCTTGTCATTCTGATGATTATATGCATTAGAAGACCGAGGTTGTAATTGATTACATTCTTCGTAACAAATTAAAAAAAACACATCTAATTCACGCTTGTATTGAATCTACCTTTATCCTACTGTATGCATTCTTCGCACAGACTGATATCATCCTGGATAGAAGATAAATTCACTCTGTAACGTTGTTACTCAATGATAGCGGACATAGTTGTGAAGCACGAGGGACAAAATATCTCCTCATCTGCTTCATATATAAGTTAAATCAAATTCAGACTAAACGTTCTGTGAAGACGTTGTGCTATACTACCCAAGCAGACACTTTGTTCCGACAATCGCTCAAATCATCAGTTCAAAGGTATGTCCTCTGATGTAAGGAATTAAACCTCGATGTTATTTGGAATATGATTCAGCAACACATGCAACATTCTAATGGAGCACTTGAAAATATTGAAGCAGTATTCGAATATGATATATCAGATTTGTGGAAAAGAGCATTAGCACAATCTATAATCACATCCAGTTATTTGACAGCCACTCGGCAGGTAAGATTTCTGTGATAGAAAGTGAAATGTTGTATGTGTTCACAGTCACAGGGGAATTCACTATGTAGGATTTGTCACTAGATGAATGATAATTTGCTCTATGTACTATAGAGGCGTCCACGCGGAATCACTCCTCGTTCGGGCGTATACTTTTGTTTTAATTGGTTCTTAAATCTTACGCTACCACCGAGTTTGTATGAACACAGATCGTCATACTAGGTATATCAGCCACGCCATCTATACATTCATGCAATGGAATCTTACTTCAATCTCTCATAACTAGTGAGCATTCTAACAAAGCACACACTAGATGGTCGAGAGAAATCCGTAGATGTACCCAAGACAGCCATGCTTAGTGCTTGCTAATGTACGAGTGCCGTAGATTTTGAACTGTGTTAGCAAATAGGTACAAACTTCACTTGCAGCAACGTAGCTGTGCCTTCCGTGGAAGAGGTTTCGAAATATATCCCTTAGCAGCGAGTGTGTCGATGGGCTATTCTTTGCTATCCAACCCTAAATCTCCCTTGATTGTTAGTATCCCCTTACTGTTTCCTATTAAGTGTTATGGTAATAGGAACGTTATCTGTTGATGGACTGAGTGGAGCGGACTGGCGAAGGGCGGCATAATACGGAGTGGAGCGGTGTCGAGTGGTCTGCAGTTACATATCACTCCAGGTTGCTTCGGGCTACATATATTCCAGGTTGATATGTTGATGTGAGGTGTAATTCGGACAACAAGACGCATATAACAGAAATATACGGTTCTGTACTGTATGCATCACAAATGGTTAGCTAATAATTATGTTTGTTCCGGTAATATATGGTCAACAACACAATTTCTCATGTTTATGCATTCATGAAAGGTGTTAACCTAAGTATTTTTCAACGTGTAGTTGAATTCGGCAGCAGTCGTACTAATTTGTTTTCATTTTTTACAAGTGCGCAAATAGAGAGCCGCACGATGTACACGTTGTAGCTATAGCAAATCTTTAACATCCATTGAAAGCACAAATATGAATATGATATTGCTCGTCCTACGGTGATCGTTTGTCTTTCTGTGACCGCTCGTCTTTCTGTGCGAGGAAGACATTTGACTACCGGGCTCATCCAACTCGATCAATTGAATGATTGCGGTCGTCGATTGTGCTTGCCCTGGTCTTGTATATAGTTGTTGTGCCATAAATAGTACATAATGTATCGGTGTTTTCGTCTTTATAGATATGTAACGTACCTGGTCGTAGCCTAGGAACAACAACTTCCATGTCCGTTAGCTTTTGTCTATAAGTACCATACAACTACTTAGATATATGTGACTGATCAGATAAAATTGCCTTTGCGTTCAATGGAACCAAGTAGTATTTATGTGCAGGTGAAATATACCTCTGTTATGCCAAACTACACAAAAACGACTATTATAGGATGTTGCGCCGCATACGACAATTCGTTTTGCAACTAAACAACGTATGTTTTGAGGACTTTTGATGGACTTTTGAGGACTTTTGAAGGAAATTTACCTTTTATAGGACATGTTATATCAGACAACCCTCGCTCGGTTTCCCTCTTTACTAAGGACGAAAATTCACACAAATCTTTTAATGTTCGACGCAATTGATATCATCAAATGGAAAGCGTTCGGCCTCCTATAATTTTTGCTTAATTCCATTAGTTACGACTACGGGTGAATTGACAGGAGCATGTTTTTCATGTAAAGTGGGGAAGACGTTGACGTATAGCGTCTTTACGGATGCAAGTGGCTAAAATGGGACATAGGTGTATGTGTGGATAGTAGATTTTGTGTCATTAGAAATTTTGCTTTCTAATAAGCATCCTTTAGGATGATTTCACTGCGGCACTTAAAGTTGCGGAGGTTTTGTAACACTGATAGGTGCTGGTGCTCAGATGGTGTGTAGGCATTACGGAATACATAGTTCGATTTTTAACGAAGATATTTAATTTCAACGGGACTGTGTATGACATGATAAACTGTGTTCGCTCAGTGTATAGTTAGTGTCACATTAGTGTTATCTTAAGCGTTCAATAATGCAGTATTGTTGTTGACATATGCTCTATGTAATCCAAAACATTCTAATTTACATTAGGTTATAAGAAGATGAATCTAGTCTTGCAGTTCTACACCTATATGGGTTTATTAATATTGTAACACAGAAGATATGACAAAAATAGCGCATATATTTGAAATATGTTGTTGTTAGTCACGTGAGTCATTTATTTGTTATAAAAGTTACATTGCATATATAAACTGTGCAAGCCAAGATGTTCAACAATTTTCATTACCCTACGTATAACAGTAAATAAAATCAATGCGGCAATGTTTTCCATAACAACTAGCACATAAAACAGTGTTGTTGAAGGAAAACATATCGCAAATATTAGTATCATTTTCTGCCAAACAAATGGCATTGATGAGTTGCTTCTCGATATACCCATTCGACACTTTGGTTTTGCGCTTTCGTGAATGCTGCAATGGTAACTTATTTACACAAAAGGGACTCAGTTAAAGTTTATTGCATCCAACAATAGTAACGTAGCTACTATCGAGAACATCGAGTCTTCGCTACTAACGCCTGCCGTAATAATGCGAATAGCAGATATCGGACGGGCTATGCTACGGAGGGGCTAATCACGCTAAGGATAGCAAATCCGCACACACGAACGCTCATCCATATCGTCTCAGATACGCTATGAAACTGCATGCCGACACCCATGTTTTTACTATGTCACCTCTGCCGAAATAACGCACTATTGGAGAACGGTATAAGTTTCTTAATCAATTTGCTGGCCATGCCATATATAAATTCGTGGTCTCGCAAGAACAGTTGTCGCGTTGTGACGTGTATAAAGTGTTACTAACGTTTCCAAGTGGTTACAGTCATACTACATAATAATGCCCAAACCCTTGACAACAGTAAAGACCGTTAGATGAATGTTCAGTGGCTGAAAACCGAAATATATTTGAGCGCATAATTAATATAAGACAAGTGTATGTAGCTCACTTGACGTAGAATACAACTACACCACTAAATTCATCTGGTAGCCAGAAGAACCAAGAACGTTTGCTTAAAGCTGCAGAGCTACCTGCTTACCAACAGCTGCAACCTATACCAGGTCTCTCCTATGCAAGCGATGAATAATACTGACGAGGCAGACAATTGACACCGTGGCTTGCAATCAACGGTGATGCTGCCTTCTATTTATTTCGCAAGGCTAGGTTGCAGCACAGTCCATATATCCAAAGAAGTATGTCGTAAATAGAGGTCTTCTCTGTCATATGTCATAAACGTCATTTCCATCACCACCAAGTCACGAACGTCATGACATTTTCACGGGTAACATTATTCGAATAACCCCGAGGACGTATTTCGTGAAAGAGGCTATTAAAGCAGACGATTTGGTTGTATCTGACATAGCAGACCAACAATACGCGAAAAGCGCCTTGCTCGGAATTACATTTATATTGCATGACAAATAATGTCATTCATTTGAGGGCAAGGCACTTATTTGTGTTCTTGAGTTCTGGCCTAATGCAAGGCTTTTATGAAACTATTGTCATATTAATATCAGTATGGACCATAAAAGTGCAGTTGTCATGTTATGTCACTAGTCATTTCTACAGAAGTAATTGTTTCAATTGAACGTAGGCAACATAACTCATGACAAATGTGTGGCATTTCCGAGACAGAACTCTTTTTACTCAATATTATCCGAAAATTGTGCAGCAAATATGTGTTCGTCAACAAAAAGAGATAATAGTTTAGAAGACTTTTGTGTTTAATATCCTGTCGTTGTATTTGTAAATCTAAATGATCATGTGCCTCGCCATGTCTTGTTGCAGATTATCGATCAAATGTGTTGTTATGACTATGACTTATGACCAAACGGAGCTGTCTTTGTTGTGTACTTTGCGGCGCAATGTTGGGATGTTATAACTACGTGGTTGAACTGCTGATGTTGGATTCAATGCGGAGGATGTGACAGCTCACAATATATCATATCTACTCCGCGTGACATAGACAATGTGCTCAGCGTCTCCTTTGCAAATATCTGAGAGTACTTTTTTTTACTTTACTGCTTACACCAGGCACATCTCACACTGCCGATATATGCTGGCTCCAGGTGGATACACATTACTATATGTACATGCATTTGAGATATGGCACGTCTTAATATAGCAAAACAATTAATATTTTGTTGGTGAATAACCACACTAGACCGGCTCATCCTGACCTTCGCTTCGCACTGTGCAATCATTTATTTCATATTAGCCAGCGCTTGTCATGCAACCTGAAATAATCCATTATATTTCCTCATGATGCAATCAGGACGAAATAAATATATTTCAGTGCTTTGGTCCAGTTTATGTCCTTGTGTATGCTTACGATTCGTACGAGTGACCGAATCATTGCAGTCCAATTAATGCTACTCTTAACAATGTGCTGCCGGCTATTAAGGTGAAAATGTCTCCAGAGAAGTACGTGATTAATTGATGCTTAAAACTTGGTCTCCACTTCATTTGAGCATTTGCAATGCTCGTTGTCTGCTAGATATGCCATTACATGAGCACATTTCATGATGTTGGCAAACGCGTCAAAACTCAATAAAAGACAATGTCGGATGTGGATGTGTTATAATATGCATTGTCGTTTCCAGGTTCTTAAGCAAATACCAATTTTACGCCCTTAGTTATGATCGCTACGCTTTTCGGAATATCAAATAAAGCTTTTAGTCGCTCAAAGAGTCTTGACTTTACTGTGTAGCTTGTCCGATGTATAACATAAGCTCTGGGTGTTCCCCGGCACCTTCAAATCACCATATATTCAATTCACTGCTAATGTAAGACGGAGTAAGTTTCTAATATTTATTCACTGATTTTTATGATTACGCACCAACAGCCTTTATAAAATGCAAAGATGACATTGTAGCAGTTATAATACAGACAATATGTACCCTGAGTTAATTGCATGTAACCGCTATCACATTTACACCGTTGCCTCATTACATCTGATTGGCCGCACAATAACGGACATTTAAAAACCATCTGAAGTAGCAGACTGAGATTTGTAAAATTTTCTACGTTAATCCAAATGTATAGGCCACCAATGCCATGGAAATTTTCTGCGTTTCTGATGCCTGATGTAACCTGAATCCCTCTGGCAATCGCATTGTCACACTATCATTTCTTTGAAGCAATAAATGCGGTTTATGTTGACATTAAGATCATATGTTGCATTCTAAGTAAAATCAATATCCTCAGCCATGGTAGATACTTTGATATGCATGATTTCATTCACCCCGATACGGAGACCCAATTAAGTTTATTAGCTGTTGTTGAAGCTTAGAACAATGGTTTTAACACCTATGAGTAAATTTATGTTCCAAATCATTTATAACCTTCAGACATTTATCATATATATTGCATTAGGCACAGACATATAGTATCGGCTGGGCTTCTGCTTCAATCTAACGTTTTCCTTCATGATAAATTGAGATTGATAGTACATCGCAAATGCAGCACAGCCGGATGAATTCACAAGTACTGTATATAAATATAATTTATGTCTTTATGGGATTATCTACCAAGGTCGAGCTCCAGTGATTCATGTGTTGATAATATTTCTACATTGTGCAATCTAGTCCGATGTAAAGTGTCAAATAAGCCCCTTGGATGCAAGTTCCAAAATCGAGCATTATGCAATACGGTATATTTCCGAGGCTATTGACGAAATAAAAACAAAAGCTGTTAGGGTTAAATTAAACGAGCATAGGCCTTATTAACCGCCCCATGTCTACATTTGTGTATTACTACATACATTTTTCTAATGCAACAACTTTAAAGCTATAACCGAGCCGCTCAGTGGAGAACGGAGTGGAGTCTCAGGCCCAGTTTAAGCTACATGACTACGTATCCCTAATCAGTGTATTAAAAGGAGCTGGTTGGTGTGTATACGCCTTTTGCGTTAAATGAGGTGATTGCCTCCAACGGATCTAGGTCATGCTATAATGAGTGAAATAAGAATACCGTCGTCAAGTATTTTGAAATATTGCCACACTCGTCTCATATGTGTGTGTGTGTGTGGGGGGGGCTTGCGCGACTTATTGGGAACGATTCAATGTCATTTAATCCACATATTTACCTTCAACAAGCGTTACACCGGGTACGAACTTGTGTGTATGTGTGTTCGTCATGTTATGGGGTTTTAACTTACTGAACAATGGAGGAAAGATCAAATGTCCTCACCAAGTATGCCCTACCAAAATGTTTATCGCATGTACTTTCATTCATTTTTAGAAATGATCACCCCTTTCACAACTTAACCTTTACTGTAAACAAGTTATAATCAGAAACATAAGGTAAAAGCCTATAGATTACATGGACAATGACATCGCTTGGGCTTGAAGTCTATTTGCGTACGGAGAGGTCATTGTTGTAGACAACATTGTTTCATGTTATTTACTCCCTGACGCAGCCACTTCAGATTTTCGTATGTGAATGCCATCTTTATTATTCTGTCTGTCTTCACATTTGTCAAGCATCCGGTTATTGTAACAGGCTGCCGTCTGTTATTCCGGTATATTATATACAATCCTCCTCGCATTCGCCTAAAATGTATAAAGGTACTCCTAGTATAAGCAGTATCTGTACCGAATTCATTTTGAGAAGTATCACCGCTCTAAACCCCAGTCCGACTTCTTTTTATAGAGCAACCGGTCGTTTGTCGATCTTTTTTAGGCACGGACGATCAAATGCTAATGACCCAAAGGTAGCACTTTGCAATATGTTTTATACACAATGAAATATAGATATATATATATATATAGAGAGATCTATATAGATAGAGATAGATATAGAGAGATATATATAGAGAGAGAGAGAGAGAGAGAGAGATATAGAGATAGATATATCTAGAGAGAGAGATAGATATATAGAGAGATAGATAGAGAGAGGGAGAGAGATCTCAGATATAGATATCTCCTCTATAGATAAATATGGATATATATAAATATATATTTTCATACATTATCCATTATATATATAGATAAATATATATATATATTCATAAATATATATATATATTTATATATATGTAAATATATATGTAAAATACATATGATTTAAATATATAATCATATATACATACAAATATATATATATATATATATATATACATATATAAGCAAATATATATTTATGTGTCTATAAAAATGTATATATAGACACACACATTCACATGCATATATATATAACCGTATATATTCACAGAAATATATATATATATATTTATGTTTGTGTGTGTGTGTTAGTTTATTTATATATATATATATATATGTGCTTGTTGTTATATATATATGTTAATATATATATATACATTTATATATATATATACATTTATATATATATGTATATATATATATATATATTTACTTCAACGTATATATATTTGTGTGTGTGTACGTGTATATATATGTGTATATATACATGAATATATATATATATATATAAATATGTACATATATTCATATATGTATATGAATATATATATATATACGAATATATATTTAAATATATACATATATCAATTTATTTAAAAATAAACATGTTTATATATATATCAATAAATATATATATATATATAAAAATATGTATAAATATATATATATATATATTTGTATGTATATATATACATATATACATATATATATACATATATATATAAATTTATACATATATACATGTATATGTTTATATGTAAATGTATATCGTTGACGAGATTACAGTTTGGTGGCTTAATTGCGCCCAAATGGTTGAGTCTTCAATAATTCAGACATTAGCCTATTATCCTCTTTCGTGATAGAGAAGACTTCTCACGTTTAGATGAGGCACTTGTACCATTAAGTCTTGTCTTTGCTAGCTTTCACTTTATTAATGATCACACATGTCTCGAGCTACAATATCACTTTGAGTCAAATAGTATCTTTGTCACATCCTTTTATATATGGCCCTGAGAACGTTTGGGGCCCAATTAGTTCAAAGACTGATCTACAGCTAAGACCCTCTATGTGAATACATCACATATGTTGCCTTCAACACATTTTGTTGGGATATGATGGCCTACAAACATTCAAAAATATTTGTTATCACTGTGGAGATTCAATCTACGGGATTATGTATTGGAAACAAAGTTGATATAAAAGATATATATATATATATAGGAGATAGAGATAGATAGATATAGAGAGAGATAGAGATATCTAGATATAGAGAGAGAGATAGAGATAGAGAGATAGATAGAGAGATAGAGAGAGATAGATAGAGAGATCTATAGAGATCTAGAGAATAGATCTATCTATATATGTCCTGTATCTCTATATATATATAGATATCTCTCTATATCTATCTCTATATATATCTATCTCTATATATATATATCTATATATATATATATATATATATATATGTATATATATATATATATATCATCTTATCTGCAATGGCTTTAGAAGTCGAAACAAAACACATATTTGCAGTCGATGCATTAAGTGACTTTGGGCAGCTGTTGCCTGGCTTCAAAGTAAACTTACAATCAATTCTGTGCAGACAGGACAACTAGTGCCAGAGCTGATAGAGAAGCGTGGAGAAGAGCAGTTATTGAATATACGAACTAACGATAAACTAGAACTAAATAGGATGTTTTTAGCTGCACTTAAGGTGTTACGAGGCCTACAACTGCCGGACCATCAGCCTGCGTCATTTGAAGTGACATTTACAGCTGCCTAGCGCCAGGCAAAGGGCTGCTCTATCACATAACACCATCCCTCTGTTATGTTACTTCTAGATGCTAGGACGTTCAAAAATGAGATGCAAACAAAAATATATCAGATTCTAACTATTCAAACTACCGAATATTTGTAATATGAAATCGTCCAGTCGTGTGAATGTAACTATTTATATCGCTGATCAATCATCATCAACAATATCACCCAATTATATGTGTCATACATTACTAATTATATAAGTCGTTGAAGTGGAGCATATAAGATCATTAATCGTCAGATGATTTCACCCTATCGATTCAAAGTAATTGTTACTAGCCTTACTCTGAGAATTTGTTGAAAGTAATATTATATTGTCATCGCGACTTCGGTATGATAAGCTGCTTTTAGAAAGCGATACAAAGGTTGGATCAATAAAGATGATAACGATACAGCGACACTGGGGTTCAAAAGGGTCATAAAAGTACGTGCCAAGTCAACGACCCCTACAAACGCCCGCTCATTTATATCTCTGCTTTTGTCATCACTGTCACTCTTAGCACTTATTCCCTGCATCGAATTTAACAACTATACCGTAATATATATTTATATATATACATATACATATATATATATATATATATATATATATATATATATAGAGATATATATATATATATATATATATATATATCTCTATATATATATATATATATCTATATCTCTCTATATATATATATATATATATATATATATATATATATATATATATATATATATATATATATATATATATATATATATAATATTTTGCTCGGCTAATTGGGGAAGAAAAGCACCTTCTACCTGAAGCAACCTACCGTTTCTGTGTTTAATTTGGCTGTCGGAAAATTGTAAGGGAGGTTGGACAAGTAGTATTTAATTACAAAGCGTCCATGAAGCCGGACAATATTCCCTGCCCTATGGAATACAATAGGAAAAGGTTTCCAGTGGTAAATATAAAGTTGGAACAATACACTAGCTCCTTGTATTACTTTAACGACCTTTGTATATCCTTTGTATGCTGCGCTAGCGCAGCTCTATAAGATCTGCTAGCCTTTAACTTCAATTTAATGTTTCTGGACTTAAGTGATTGATATGACACTCCATGGATCTAACATAGCCGGCTGAATACGCAAGTATTGGTATGTGTGTATGCATTCGTGTTTGTGTATGAGTGTGATTAAATGAGGGTGTATGTGTTTGTATATGTGTATGTGTGATAGAACGAGCAAAAATACATATAGTGGCAGATAAAAGACAGAGATAGTTGTATATGCGGGTTTCTTTGTGAATGCTTACGTCATTCAAAGATGTTGCACGTGGCAAGAATTGGATCCGTTTGTGACCCTGGCCGCTATTGCTCACACCTGTTGAAAACTGTCCAAAATGAAATCTTATACGAAATGGGAGCTGAAATGTATGTATAACTCAAGCACGCACTTGCCATGTGTAAACAAAACACTTTCGATGCATTATTATACAAAAACAACTTATGTCTTTATCTCTATATCGCTCATTGTATCTTTCTGTACTCTCACTCTATCGCTTTATTTAATGATCTCTCTGTGAGGGTTTTGCCTCGCTTTGCCATAGCTATAAATTGCGGTGGCTACAACTTTTGATCTATTCTCTAGATGCTGTGTTATTGTGCTCTAATAAGCTTAATCGGCTAACAGCTAAATACGTTTTACATTCTCGTCTCTCATTCGCAATTTATATCAATTAACACCTTTTGCCAAACTGCACTTGATGATTTAGTTACAGAGTTATTTACTTACCTGGTGGTGGTGCTAGCATGAAATTTAACGATATACTTTAAATTGACGATTGTCACCATTCCATAGTTAACGTATTAATTGATCTTATTTACCTGACCTAATAATATGCATTCTCACAGTGACAATTCTAAGAAATCGTACATATTGGGCTCGCTAAAGCCTACAAATGGCTTGCGTCTGCTAGATGTTATATATTTATCCAATATTACTCTGCAATTATGCCATATTCAAGATAACTCGGCGAAGCTTCTTCTGAGGCTTTTATTTTTATTCCACATCCTACATTACTGACATCAAAGCCTAACACATTGACCTTTTCATCACCTTGGCACAGTACCGAAAATGCACGTAATGTCTATGGTGGTTATGATTAATTCATCAAGTTGACTATTTGCATTTGAACCTTTTTCAGCTAATTGGGCAATCAATATAAATCTGCGATATGTTCAGGCGTATATGCGTTTCAATGTGCCTTTTACTGTTACTTTTACACTGTGAGCTTGAAAATGCGATGACCTGACTGAATGATTGACTGCTATCTAGCTTGACAATACATGTTTATTATAATGCAGCTTTCATAACAGTTTTGTAGCAACCATGAAACAGCACTGTGATTAAATAGTCTATTTCTACACCATACATAGAGCATGAGCAGCTAGTTCAGCAACTACGATTAAATATGAAACAGTCAGACAAATATTGGCTAGATAATCTTAAGTAGTTAGGTATATATTTCGTTTGAAGTAAGCCGCATATGTTGGAACAACAACACAGCCTTGCGCACGACATGTTTATCTGCTTTGAATTCGTATATTTTCTTGATATCAATGGTACAAAAGGTAATTTCATCTCTGTCATTTCTGCTGGGATATTTTGTTCCGATCAGGAGTAGATAAGCACCGTACCATCAACTGACACTTAGCACCTAGTTCAATTACTTAGGTAAATATGTCCGGTAAAGAATGTATGGCAATATAAGCGACATTACTTATTGACCTGAATAATTAAAATCGCGCCAACCAACTCACCTAATCTGACGATCAAGGATCTTAAGTAGATGCCACATACTAGTTGCATGCATAGGGCGATAAAATATCCGACAAGGGCACTTGCACTTTGAAAATTATTTAATCAAAATGATTTCACTGTGTCAATCCAAAATCAATTACTTGGATTAAACAATTGGCGAGTCGAATGCCTATTCACATCCACACATTCTGACCTATTATCTACTGATAAGCAACTCAGCTAAACGTGTACTAAGTACAACATGCGCATATGCACGCTGGAACTATGGCGAAAAGTGTAATTAAGGAACATAAACACATACTAAGATACTTAATAAAGACTGTAGGTAAAATGTAAAAGTTGAAGCCATGGTTTAACTTATCATGTGCATCTATACGAATCAGAGGTTGTTTTCATAGGATCATCTGAAGGTGTGACTACCGAATCTTCATAATGTAGAACCGTACAATCTTAGCAACGATAATGAATCTGCATTTGGCTACAATAGTTTCATGGCAATAATAAATGAATGTACTAGAATGATTAATGGTCAGGACAATTGTGGCTTTTATTTATTAGCAATCAGCCTAGAATTTAGCTCTTCGAAATGTAACTAACGATGTGTGATTGATTTTCCCAATTGACATACGCCATATTAATCAAGAGCTAGAATAGAATCACTTGATGAGAGTATCAATAAATGTCCAGCCTCGGCCGAGATTTATTCCAATGGCCATAGGAAATTCCACTTTCAAGGAGAGACCGCGAGTTTTAATCCGCTACAGCACGGAGCAATGCGACCCCTCGCCAGCTTTCGATAGTCAAATACTCACAGTTTACAATGGAAGGTTGCGTAACATCGTTACTTTTGATTGAAACCTATCGAGTTATAGCGTTGATAAAGTTTGAACATATCCTCACTGATAGATAAGTACGGCTGTCTGACCTAACATCAATTGAAAATACAGCTGAAGAAGCGAAAGGCGTAGCTTAGCGTGCGAAAACTTTTACTTAATGAAAGGTGAGTTTTTCCGCAAGGATCCATAGATTTTGCGTTTGTGTTGTTTGCAGCTTTACTTGTTCATCCCAGTGTTTGTTGTTAGTGACCAATGATCAATTATAAATGATCAGCTCTAAAAATTCTATTACGTTACCTCTGTATTTGTTAGAGTTAAAAGTGAGTCAAGTCGATTACGCTTGTGTATTCTAAGTTTATTGTGCTTGTGTAAGTTTATTGTGTCAGGCATAGGAATATCAACGCGGACACCCTGCTTTCCTGCTTTGAAATGGCCCAGGTGACTGCCTATCTCCACTCCCTCCACAAACTGCTTACCAAAAACGCAAAATGATTATACGCTGAAGGATTCTGCCCTTCCCTGTGAGCTACCTCTGACCTGGACTTCTTCATCAGTGGAGTACGAGGTTTATGTGGTTCATGACATCCATGGCGTCATCAAGGAGTGCCAGTGAGGTTGCCTTGCGGGCATGGTCCCAGATGTACACTGTTAGCATGAGTGCGCTGTGCTGTGTGCATTTGTAGACT
The DNA here is from genome assembly GCA_034190875.2 of Urechis unicinctus. Classification (NCBI taxonomy): domain Eukaryota; kingdom Metazoa; phylum Annelida; class Polychaeta; order Xenopneusta; family Urechidae; genus Urechis; species Urechis unicinctus. Next base: position 22,397,478 of record CM067357.1, read on the forward strand.
TTAAAGTGACTTGTAACCTTAAACTTGAGGAAAGCTGCACAGAAAAGTTCCAGACCTTCCATCAAACGGAAAAGTTCAAGGGATCGCCTGTCAAGGCTCAGAACATGAATCTGAGGTCAGCAACTTTTTACAATGGCGACTTTGACTCCAGGCCATACACAAGTATAAGTCTTCTTGATGCAGTTTATGGTATGGGATGTAATTCAGTCAAAACGATTATTAGTTGGCGGATTTGTAGTGGTAATGGAATAAAGAAGAATAATTCTTCTAAACAACTCATGAAATAATGGCGAGTTAATTTTGAAGACAATTTAGAAGACAAGTCAAGAATTTATCAAAATAACTAAACCAATCAACACATATAGGACTTAAATGAATATTAATTATTGCTACCAGGCACCTTTAACACATATCAGAATTGGTGGTAGGGGGTGGGGGCGTGCAATGCAGATCGCTTATTCTTACACACTACTACCACAAACAGCAAACTTTGGTGCTCCGTTCATCTCTCCATGTAACATTATATTACGAAGTTCAACGTCGTAAGAATTTATTTACAACTGAACTGATGAATAGTACAAACTAAGCAATCGCCAACTCAGCTGTTAGTCATTCCTAGTTCTGAATGATGGCTTTACCGTGTTCCTCTAGTTGTGACATCTTTGCCAGGGTATGAAAAGGAACAATAACCTCATCAGTATAAAGCGCATCATGTAATATGAACCTTCATTTATAATGCTTAAATATATTGACTTAAGCCATTGAAGGGCTAGTTTCGAAAAATGTATGGCATGGCAGAAATATGAAAATCATATTGATGAATCAAAACAATTTCCGTGTTTCTCCGCTCACTCTGAGTCTTAGCGGTATGCCACTTGAATTCTCTCTCTTCTATGACATTGGCAAAGCACCACTTTCCTATTCATTGAAAAAAAATGTGTGATTGAATATTTGCCCCTGATAACCCACGCATATCGCGAATGTCGTTCACGTAGCTTTCTTTCGCTTGCTAATATGTAAGGCTTCAATACCTTTGTTACTCGTTCATGTGACGGATGAGCTGATTAAATTTATCAAGTATCAACGCATGGCAAACAACAATCGCTGCATGCTTGGAATTCACTACAGCTTCGGCATGAGCCTCCCGAAAAGAAAATGTATTCCCGGTTCTTCTGCTATTGTCTCTGAGCAAAATATCCTGGTCGTCGAATAAATTTCAATTCATCCATAGAGTACCTTACGGCACAAAACTATTCTCCTGATGCCTGGTGCTGGTTGGTTATCTTTCGCTTATATCAAATAAATGCGGCGGACACCGACTGTTATAGACGACCTTACTGATCATGGAAGTTTCTCGCTAAGCAACGGAAACTTGTGACACATATATTTATCAAATAACATAGCCAAAACGGAGCCTTGTGGCTAGTACTTCCTCATATATTCCAACTAAAACCATTCGAGGTGCAGCTATTCCGGCATTGTTTCAGTGTAACCGTAGAAACCTTGAAGGCAAATTGCATTTAACAGTAAAACCATGTATAACATTGTTTATTGCTGAGGCTAAGGTGGCTGAATTCCCACATGTTTGATATAATATTATAACAGGTGAGCTAGTGATGTTCCAAATACCTATCAAAACATTCGAATTCGCAAAACGGATATTGCCTGTCAGTTTATATGACTGGAACAAAAGCTGCGTTTAGCTTTTCGGCATCCAGGCAACATTGAACCAGCACATGTGCGGACGAAACTTAGCATTATGTAATTCCCTCCATCAAAAAGCGAATAGCAATATTAGAGCAATTAAGCATACTCAGTCCTACCACATATATGTTATATTGCTACCCATGACAAACATCCATCACTTCCTGCAAAATTAGTGGAACATTTATTTTGTCATTCCCCTGTTGTACCCCATTATGACATTATGCAACATGAGGCCCCAGTAGTAATAGTTCGTGCGCACTGATTAAATGGATGAAGGTAATACATGTCATCACCTCAGGTTAACAATGAGTTTGCATTAACAATGCTCTATGCAATCAATATCAGGTTTAAGACCAGCCTATCATGTATTTTTGCTAAGGTTTATGTAAGCCATTATAGTAATATTTTCAGAAGCAGGTGATTTGAATGGTTTACAGTGGAAGCGACGAATATTTCTCCTGACGAAGGATCTGAATTACCGTATAACTACTATCTGGCCAAATATGAACTCTCGCAAGCTGCTTAGAAACTCAGCATAGCGAGCATGAATTGCAGCGTGCAAACTTGATGATAAGATACGTTCCTTAATGTGCCATTAATGTGTAAGACCGCGGAGAGAGTTTAATTTCACTTGCTCGTGGTGCTACTGGTGAAGCATCGCATTATTGGATTGAATAGTAAACATGTGACCGATTTTAATGAGTTTGGATTTCTCATATAACACCCTCACTACATTAGCAACACTGCAATTCATTCATCGCAAAAGTTTTTGAACAACATGATGCTCATCAAAACACTTAACAACGCGTTCATAGGGTGTGTGTGTGTGTTACAACTACTTGATAATAATTCAGCTTTATTGGAAATTGCATTAGACTATCCAAATGTTGATTGGAATTTGATCGTCGTTTAGACGTCATCTCGATGAGCTACGACACCTATGGGTCGCGAAAATCCGGTTCCTACCTACATGTGTAACAATGTATATTTGGTGCTCCAAAAAATTTTGGGAATAGCTATCTTGACACTTCTGACTGCATGTACAGACTGTGTTACATCACTTGTGCACTACGAAAACCTTTCGAAGCAGTAGCAAATATAATTATCAGGATTATTTATATCACTGTGGATGTTAGTCAAATACACAGTCGATATTTTAATGTTTGCATCGAGTCGGAATTTAAAGGGCATTTGCATTAAAATAACGATATGTTGACCTATAATCATCTTTGTGTTGTACTTATAAGCATGGTAGACGACAACATGGACATCATTAAGGTGAGCACAATAGGTGTCAAAAGTAATGCGTGGCAGAATATTTACGTATATTTCTAACAATCCCACAGCCAGTTGCCTTCCACGTCACCGTGAGTGCAGAAGCCGCTCAACCAGGTTTTAAACCTACTTGCATCCACTTAACGGCAAATCTGTTCCCAAAACACTTAGAGTAATGGTCTCACGGTAAAAAAGCAGCTACTTCCTTGGAAATGTGATTTATTCATGAGAAGTAAGATGAAAGAAACATTTTACGAGTAAATACTGTCTTATCTATAACGGCTGCATGGCTGAACACGATGCTAATTATAGCTGTCGAATTAACACAGCCATAAATACGATTATTTCGTAACATGTGTATGGGTAATATATAGTAGCTATCATGCAGCCGAAGTGAGGCAACATGAATTTCCCAACAACGCTGAAGTGTTAGCATTAGTTAATGGAGTCATTTGTAGGCGCATATCGATTAAAGCACATTCGTTTTTCACACGTTCATTAACGAAATCGCAATATACTGCATGTTTGTGATATTTTAAACATATTATTCTAATCAGCAACGACAATTTATGTGTCCTTACACAGCATACGAAGTACGACATTCTTATATCTAGCCTGGGAAAGTGTACTACATAACTAGATGGTGCTGCGCTGTATTATTGCATTCCAGGCGCTGCACGAAGATTTACCGATTTCACAATACGTATTTCCGACGCAGAACTACACAACATAATGTTCCTTCGATCTCAATGTGGTGTTGCCGTTGAAATAACGAGACAAAGAAAGAGGCGTTACATATGTTAACTTCAGTTGAACAAATCGTTGATTATAGCTTGGATGTTGCTTGCAGCGATGTCAAGTTTGGTTTTGTATAGCAATACAAATTAAGGCTCAGAGGAATAGACCTCAACATTTATATTCCACGCCATCATACCACTTCTACGCTTGAATGCTGTGATTTCTAGTCTTCTGTACGTCCAGCTATTGTTGCACCACTGTGTTGGCAATTTGACAATCAGACTTAAAGTGCTTTTATATTTATAATTTACATTGTCAACGCAATGGTTCAAATTCAAATTTCAAGCTTCCGATTCAAGCGATTCGCACACAAACAGATGGCAAGCACCAATATAGTTCCTAACTAACATTTGCCAAACGTGTTTTTACTGCTTTTATTGGTGTTAAGTAGACACTTGCATATGCAGGCTCATATTTGATATTTTAAGACTTATTCGGTTGTAATAATGCAGCAATTTAAATTTGATTGTAAGTTTGAAACATAAAGCTTAATGATTTGCAGAAGTCCACATGAGACTACCACAATGTATTGCACCCCGATTGTTGCCTGTTGCCTAGCAGCTCATGAACACTACATCTGTTATATTCCATAACGTTCTCCGCCTTACCAATTGTTCAGTGAATGGCTATAATGTGAGAGGTGCACTGTCATGAGAGCATACAGGGCCTCTGTTCTCAGAACAGTTGTTCACATATACAAAGAAACCCTCTTAACTGAGCTATAGCAATGCAATGTATTTCTCGCAGTATGACAGCATTGCTAGCAGAGACATGAGTAACGTTAACTTTAAATGGTTTGCCAATCAGCTAGTCACGATGACGATTCGTGCCATCAATTTAGACTCAGTATAATGGTTCTACAGTAAATAAGGATGTTAGCATAACCAGCAGACGCCATTATAATGAGATGGATGTACCACATTAAATGATGTCTCCAGGACAATAATATAAATATAAATACAGCCTGGTCCTAAGAACCCTGATGTAAAACGACGACATCGCCGGAAGGAATATACATGCTGTTCCTTTCAGCGTTCTCGTCACTTTAAAAGTCTCTCTGAACTATGAATAACTATCCGGCATTAAACTGAACATATGTCTCATTTTAAATGTAAATCAATTGTACTTCTCATGTTGTTTAATATAGGCCATGACAATGAGCTTAGTTAACATTGCATCATGGTATTCAATTATCCAAATATCAGGTCGTTAAAAGACGGTCTTCGACAATGCGACAAATGTTTGCTATGAGTCATGATCCGTTACAGTGTGAGGATTTTTTAGCTAATCCATTTAGGATAAGAATGAGGCACACTGGCTGAGGTGGTGAATATGTCATTTTCTTTGGAGGGATTAAAACTGAGCACATATAGATGACAATGGAGATAAATACGATGAGTCCTAATCTCTGGATACGTGAAAATATAGGCGATTCAATGCAAAAGACATTCGGCGCGGAGCTGTTTATATTTGCATTATATTGGTCTGATATTAACTGATTACAATAGATAGGGATACTTAGCTTATGACATACATATATATACAAAGATACTTGTATATATATATATATATATAAATATATATATATATATATATATATATATATATATATATATATATATATATATATAAATATATACATAAAAGTATATATATATATATTTGTATCAATATCTATAAACGTATATATATATATATATATATATATATATATATATATATATATATATACATATATATATATACATAATGACATTAATATATATATATATATGTACAAATATTAGAATAAATATGTAATATATATGCGCTTGGTAATCGCAAATTCTGACTGTCGTCACTGCCTCCATCCTCAGAAGATTTTTTTACATTTTTTACATCATGCGGGTACAAACGCGAGGCAGTAAACCACTATGCAACGGATACTTTTATGTTTTAATAGCAATATTTGATGACCTAGTAAACAAAGAAAAGTTAAATGTATTACACAGGGTACATGATAACGTCGGTCGAATTCGCTGCCATATTATTCCGAATACATCTGCTTCCCAATGAGGAGCGATCTCTTCAAGGTATTCAAATGTAATTATACCCATGGCGTGACTTGTCTGTTAGGTAACTGACAGCCCCGCATGACGGCGTCTGCCACAGCCTTGAAATTACCCCATCACCATGTGGATAAAGACTGTTACCTTTCAATTAAAGCTGTACGATGATGACAGTTGCATGACATTTCTCCTGTTAGTTATATGGATCGATGAGGATGATAAGGATCGGAGGACCTAAGAAATACTTAATGGATTGCACAATCATTAGCATTAATGACTTTCGTGGTATGAAACTTTCAACGCACCTACAGTACGATGTTGACAATAAAGAGATTTATGCAGTACAATCAGTACATGCCGCATTACCACCCTGCCAGATATTCACGACATTTCATGCGGTAAGTCATGGCTGCTTGGCACTCCACAATTACCATATCATGTTGCAGGTGGAATGGTCCTCAATAAAACAAGAGTGAAATGATATCGACTGTAAGTTGCAGCTAACTGTTCTTCAGGGCGAAAATAATATATACTTACTAAATGTATCATATGCGTTTATATATGCGACCCAACAACAATATCAAGGATCGCATATATTTGGCAAATTAAATCATTAATGTCTTTATTTTTCAGCAAGTGTATATTAGTAGATGTTTGTGTTGACGAGTTTTAATCCTACATCAATACGCCTCCTGTGTGTATTGTCTACAATCTAATGGTAATGCCAATAAGATGAAGTGACGATTAACTCTTGCAGCTGTTTGGCGAAAATGCCAATTAGATGTAGCAGAGATGAAATATTGCAGGCGAGTTAAAATCATTGAATAGTTGTTTCATGTGTTTTGATTGAATTGGTGGAACTATGTAATATTCGAAATATGGCAACATGCAATATCAGTATTCATGATATATAATTGTTGATCTCTAATCGTCTCTAAACCAGCTATAATAACAACCGATGGAAGGTATTGTTTGAGGTGTGTGATAGATGTGTTAGAAGTGGCAAGCCTTCGCTAATAAGGCTAATCTGTCGTGATTTGTGCACTGTCCCGTGGCCACAAACTGCGATGCCATCTCCTCTCTTGGTTAATTTTTCGGTATCTACCTCATGTATATCAACAAATCTAATACATGAATAAGCCCTCGGTATTTCACCACTTTAATCATGTCGTTGGGGTGGACATGTCTACAATGGCCGTTCATCATTTCCTAAATACCCAAAGGCTAATGGACACACAAAGCAAAATTTGCGACCAACACGTGGGCGCAACATGGAGAAGAGCGTCAAAATTTGTGCGCTGCTTGTGCTTAATACGCGCTATACAAAAGTCTTATTTGCAAACTGGATAATACTGCAGATTTATTATCAAATTACCAACATGCTGGATCTTCAAGTATTCCATGACTTTGGGGTTGCTCTTAGCAAACCAAACAAATACAAGCCAAACCTCATCATCTGCATTACATACTTATCACCTTAATTATGATCTTCTAGAAAACAACATGGCAGATATGATTATGTATGTTCCACGAAGAAGTTGTGCATTGATTTTATGTTCTACACTGCAAATCATACCCACCATTTCAAGTGAGACTGTCAAAAACCACTTAACGTATTGTAAGAGTGATATAAAGCTACAATGCTTTATTATGAAATGAGCTGTATTCGCCTAGAACTGCACTCCATTTGCCTACACGCGGATTTCGTTCAGAGGATGAAACCTCGCCATATTTGTATGGTATTCTGCATGCAATCGGTAATCTAGGTGTTCATCCTATTGGACGCATGTGTAGGTTCACTCGGTGCATCCATTTGAAACCCAGTAAATGTCACGTTAATGTAAGATCTATGTTTTGATAGAGAGTTTAATGTTTGTGTGGTGCCAATACAGCGTCATCGTACTCCCATGTCGGGGGTTTCAGGACATTTTTGCTGCGATGTTTGGACATATTTGCGAATAAGTACATAAGCCTGACATAAATGCAATTGGGAATCGATGAGCACTAAACATGGCTGACTACGGTAGACGATATTATTTTTTATGCAAATTGGATTATCCTAAAACGAGCACTGCGTGCTAAAGTTCATCGACAAACAATGCTTTATAATTGCACTTCATAGCAGGACAATAAAAACACTCAGCCACTCGCCTTTTTGTATATCTAGTATGTAGAATACAAGTGTTGTATCCCAACAACTGTAACCAAATGTGCATAGCAGCTTAGTGTACGATGATCGATAAGCGTCAACACCCACAACGCTATGATGGTAGCTCCATCCGCGCCGAGTTACACATTTGAATTCATACTATGACCGTGTCACTGGTGTCGCCTACATCACTGACACGTTCAAGGCATGAATATACGTATAGATGATTACAAAATGCATTGCGATTGCCTTCATTTATCCCCATAAAGCCTCTAAGGACTGACGGTTCAACTTCAGCAGCCTTAAGGGGGAAAAATGATCTCTCGCTTGTCACGTTGATCGTGCTGGCTGGTGCTCACAAGAGAGGCGCAGTAGAAAGAAATAAGAGAGGGGTTGCAGGAGAGAACAATCGCCCGAGCTGGGGCGCAAAAGGCTGCAGAAGTAGGGATCACATCAGCAGCTAAGGGAATGTGATTAGCGGGGAAAGAAGCACACGGGACGAACAGCTTCGGTGTGCGACGTGAGGGGCCTGGGCAATCCCACGTCTATATTTCTGATAGATATTTCTACAGTGACCTGCAGAGAGCCAAGACACGGGTTTTATAGCACAATTAGCTTTTGTTTCCCAGTGCAAACTATGCCACGTCCCATCGCATATCGCACAACAGAAGGTGCCGTATATTACTGGCCAGCAAGTTGTTCACATGCGAATTGTCCTTTCCGACACTTTGCGCCAAGACTAACATTCGTTTATGATCAGATAGTAGCCTGGTGGGGGCCCGGGCCTGTGTTTTTTTTAGTTCATTATTTGCCACTGAATGAACACATTCATGCCTAATATGGTTACAATCTGCAGGAAAATGGCAAACCAAAAATACATATATAGACCCTGGTCATTTTAAAAAGGCTAATAGTGTTTGGAGAACTACAAGATAATCAGTGAAGCAAATCCGTCGAAGGTGGTTTGTAGGCTACTGGTAAATAGATGTTGATACAATGATCCCGTGAACAGTATACTGACCGCTAGGCATTGTAACATCATTGTCATTTAATCCACGCACATATTTTGTGCACAATTAAGACAAATTTGCATGAGACATCAACCTGTGCCTGATAAGCGATTCAGATCTATGTCCATGTTAACGTTTGTCAAAGTAGATTACCGCGTTGTTGCGAACGTGCAGCATCCCTGTCATCATGCTGTGGCCTACTCGTCTGTCAACAGTAGGACCGTGCCGTTTTCAAGCAAACAAGCAAGCTAAGAGGCAGCATGCAAGTTGTGGGTAGTACACGCGGTGAATCAGGTGCTTCCTCTGTTGCTTATTTCCTTTTACCAATGCAGCTAGAAGGAAGCATAAGTCGTGATTAAGTCAAGGACAGACGGGTGTAAAGCCCGATATCTTGATCAAGAGCTTTAATATCTGTCCTCATAAATGCTTTTGATACGTGGTGAATGCGATGTTGTTTTACAACAAAATGATCCCGGTAAGACGGGGGCTTTAGACTAAATAAAAGAATGTAACTAGTGAGTTAATGCAACTAAAACATAATGCTTAACTATTTAGTGTAAGCCCCTTCTAGATTGAAGCTCTTGTGTTTGCGCTGCCTGACAGGAGTTATTCAATCATCCCGATTACGACAGATCGATCTCGCAAAACCAATTACCAGCATAATTAGTTCCAGCTTTTTACGAGCACGTTTTAGCAGCAGTTAAGAGGGGAAGGCTAGCCTTTGGGATAACCCTCCTTAAGACATGTCAGTGTCCATTTCGAAATAAAATATGAACCTTGCTTACGTCCAGCCTATCACCAATGGCTATTTCTTTGATACCACTTGTCATAAATCCACATGTTCATACAAACTGAACAGTGATTGTGTGAAACATCGTTTGCATGCTATGTATGACAACACCAAAAGGCACCTAAGTAAATATTATGGGTGGTCACAGCGTCCGTCGATGCAACACATAATAACCCAGTCAAAATTATCTGGCGATGGGTTTGCGTTTAGTTTGTGACAGATTTCTAGGAATTGTTCGGGGCCCAACCGCACTCCTTGTGGCTGCCGGGTTATTTTTAGGCATCAGACGGGCGTCAAGTTACTTTGAAAACGAACAACATACCTTGCCGTTTGCCAAACCATCTCGCCAGGTCGTTGCCTGGCCGATGTACAATATGCATCGCACACATCGGACGGGCACCGACTGCCCAGATAATCCATAAATCGGCCAGATGCCGGCCGGACGCTGCTCAAACGTCGGCTGGGAGCCACTCAAACGTCGTGTGGGCTCTGCCCCGCATCCGCCTAACTTGGCGGCACCCGGCCGGAAAACAGTCGGACATCACATCATCCATCAGATTATTCACTCGCTCTCTAGAGAGTTCAATGCAGGCTCAATAGTAAAAGTACAACACGATGGCCTTGGCAAATAAGGGAGGACAGAAGGGAAAGAAGAGGGCACCGATATGAAGCTCGCCAAGGGATAAAAACCATCCTCAAAAGGAGAAAAGGGAGAGGGTGGTCATTCTCCCAGACATAAATAGACTCCTTTTCAGAGGTCCTGGCTGGTCTTACCCACTGAGAAAATCACAAACCCAGTCTGATATCCAGGTGGATGAGGACTATAGCATCTGTAGACTGGTGTTATACCGGTACAGTTAACTGTGACTTAGCTATAAATGGATGCCACGACTCAACAGTTAGTTGTTTTCTTACCAAACAAAATGGCCTTATCAAAAGCAAACTGGTTTGTTGGCAATCAACTGTTCCATTGTCGTCCAGTACAAACCATCATTTCTGGGCCTAATTTGGGTCACATTGAGGAGTAATAAAATGCTGGATACAGAACCTATAAACTTGACTCGCGACATTTGTCTTTAGCGTACGAAATGTATTATGATTAACCCTGTGAGAGCTAGCCAACACTAACTACGTGCGGACTGGATTATAATAATCCACATGGAAGCTAGTCACCAGTTTACAACTATGTGTATTGTAGTAATCCACAGGAGCTAGTCGCTAGTTGACAACGATGTGCAGAGTGCAATGTACTAATAAACATGAGAGCATTCCACTAATTGATAATGATGTGCAAAGTAGAAATCAACATCAGATTTATTCGGAAACATTAACCGTACGATGTTTGTCACTGTGCCTTTCTTTTGTGATATTTTTCATGCGGTTGCGTTATTTTCCGGTTTGATTGGATTACTGTCATGCCAGCTTTATCTTACAAACGCTGAAGAAGTCATTCAATGATGTTTTTAATGCGGTTGTCACATCTACTACACGATGAAGAGCTTTTAATGTCCACTATAGCACACCTCTAGTGACGTACCTTGATTAAAAGGATGTTTGCAACCATATCGTAATAAGGGGGGAGCAAGTAGAGCTGCGGGTGTCATCAGCACACAATTATAATTCCACCATGCCCCTTTGTTAAAATGGGGCTTTCAGGGTTACGCATTGGCAATATTTGGGACAGTGGTGATATAAGCGCCCGTGTTTTCACGACATGACTTGGATCAGCTAATTAAGGACAATCGGATGGAAGATCTAGCGTTGTCTTTTACAAGTCAACCAAGTTGTTTTCTCTTCTCTTAACCTCCAGCATTGCAATGGGAGTCGGTTGAGATGGGGTAATTTACAAGCTTTAACAAGCTTCACCGATAGAGGCAGTGTGGAAAAGGGCTGCAACTAGAGGCAACGCTGTAACTACTGTTGGTCAAGTTAGTTTATGAGCCTGTGTGGCGTGCGCCAAACAATCGATAATCCAACAAGCTGGAAACATATGCAGCAATGCATACACACGTTGACACAATAAGTTTACATCCCCCTTAACATGTTATTAACCTGAAACCGTTGGTTGAGTCATGAGGGACCATGTTTGATGTAACAATTTCGTCAAATTAGTAAGGTGATCTACGAGTTGAATGACATCATGATGAATTGCATTTTTCAAACACCTAAAAGGAAAAATGACTAACGGAAGTTGTTTCCTTGCTTGTAAATCAACCTATAATCTGCACATTATATTATATTAGCACAGACAGACTGAGAGCGTTAGATCTTCTTATAAGGCGTGAGGGATACTATGATTAAATGACAGTTCGCACATGATAAGCCACTGCTAGAAACTAACCCTATAACAGGGCATACATGAACATTAAGATTAGCATGTACATTTGTTTTCCGCCGAACATATATGCCAAGTCTATGTATCCTTACAAATGATTGTCCACATCTATGATTCTATGTATATGTACATCTGTCTTATTCGTATCTGAGTGCAACATAAATGGCTAACTGTAGTAGACATCTTACAGTGATTGGTAAGTGGTTTTAGGAAAACCTAAAAGCGCTTGGGGAAATAAATATAAAGCAACCACTGTATTACTCAAGCTAAGTTGGGGTTGCTGCTCAATATATTCAGCTTGCGCATCACGCTTTCTAGTTCATCTGAGAGCTTGTTCTTGGCAATACTGCTGATGGAATAAAGTTTTACTCTACAAAGAGTAATATCTGATGCAACGAATGCTTGAGAAAGTGCTGGCACCTACAAGAGAGCTTGTTTTAACGACAGCTTCTATTCAGATGAGAAAATGACGTTTTTCTGATGGACCATACATTATTTAGCAGTAAGGTATATTATAAGCACATTTCACCTTGCAAGCATCCCGATTCTGGCAACATCTGAGCCATGTATATATAAATATATAACCGAGTGTTTAGATATCGTTTTTAAGCAAATGCATGCTTGAACTTGTTGAACATAGCATAGAGGCAGTAGTAGGACGCCTCACAACGGCTCTTTAATAATACTGAGTAGTCGTCAGTTCACTCTGAGGTATGAAAATCCATATGTTTGAAAATATTCACCTGAGTAAAATTGGAGTGTTGCCTATTTTTTGTCGTTATAAATGATAGATTATTACTCTTTCAGCATTAATCATGTTTAAATTACCAATGTCAGCTAATATTTCTGACTGGCATTTCGCTTGTAGGTAAAGCAATACATCAATCTAATGGTTTACACATATATCGTGTGGGCAGATTAGGGGTATGTTTCACAAACAAACTACCTCAGCTGCAATTTACATATGACAATAAGCACCAATATATCGTCATATATTATTGCGTTGGCGCGTTGTACCAACCTATACCGTTATGACGACCATCCAATGAACATAATACGTGTAAGTAGTATGTATATATATATATATATATATATATATATATATATATATATATATATATATATATATATATATATATATATATATATATATATATATATATATATATATATATATATATATATATATATATATATATATATTATATATATATATGTATATATATATATAAATATACATTCATATATGTACATAGTTATTCATATATATGATTATGACTTATGACCAAACAGAGCCTATGTGGGATTCAATGCGGAGGATGTGACAGCTGGTGAATAAGCACACTTTTCACACTCATCCTGACCTTCGCTTCGCACTGTGCCATCATTTATTTCATACTTACCTGCAATAATCCACCATATTTCCTCATGATCCAATCAGGACGATTACAATATAATTTCAGTGCTTTGGTCCAGTTTATGTCCGTGTGTATGCTTACGATTCGCACGAGTGACCGAATCATTGCAATCCAATTAATACTTCTCTTAGAAAATAAATAAAAATATGAATGTAGGCCTCGAAATACTAGTTGTGTTGTTCTTGTGTATCTGCATTTCTACCGGACGAGTTTCTTTCAGAGAAAAATCAGATATTGCCCTAGCAGGCTTTAACATAAATTGTCGTTATTGTCGAAATAGTGAGTTAGACACTACAGTCGTGGGTATTTAACGTTTTAACCGTGCAACACTTCCAATGTGCTCTTGATCGGCTATATAGCCCAATCGCAGTCGATATGATGGTATTAAGCTTCGGACGACATTGTGTGTTACTGTTTGCCGCTAGACCACAGTATCATCCTGGTTGTAGGAGGCATACTCAACCCACAATATTTCACAGCATATGGCTCTACAGTGCTTCATGGATCGCACCAGATAATTCATGGTAACGAGACATGGTAAACGCACATTGCTAGTCATTGCTGGGCTGGAAATGCTTGGCATTGGCTTGACAGTGCGATATATTAAAGGTGGTGTATCGATCACAGATTCACAAAGATAACATATTTGAAAGCTCTACCTCTGAGTGTTTAACCTTAATAATGTGCGGGCGGTTATTAAAGTGAAAGTGCCTCAATGTACGTGCTTACTTGATTCTTATTACTTCACTTCATATGAGCATTTGCACACTCGTTATCTGCGAAGTATGCCATTACATGATCACGTTCCATGATGTTGGCAAACGCGTCAAAACTCAATAAACGACAATGTCTGAGGATGTGTTGTAATATACATTGTCGTTTTCCGGCTCTTAAGCATGTAACAATTCTATGCCCTTGGTTAGGATCGTTACGCTCTCTGTAAAGTCTAATAAGGTTGTTAGTCGCCCAAAGAGTCATGACTTCACTGTGTATCTGGTCCAAGGTATTACCTAAGCTCTGGGTGTTCCCCGGCATCTTCAAATCACCATATATTCAATTCAGTACTATAGTTACACGGAGTAAGTGACTAATATTCAATCGTTGATTTGTATGATAACGCAGTATTTATTAAACGCAAACTCTACCTTGTAGCAGTTATAATACAGACAATAAGTACCCTGAGTTAACAGCATGTAACCCCTATCACATTTATACTTTCGTTCGATATAGGGAAACGCGCATTGAGGGTTGCCTCATTACATCGTATTGGCCGCACAATAACGGACATTCAAAAACCATCTGAAGTTGCAGAATGAGATTTGTAAAATGTTCTATATTGGCCACCAATGCAGTGGACAGTTTCTGATGCCTGATGTAACCTAAATCCCTCTGGCAATAGCATTGTCACATTATCATTTCTTATAAGCAATTTATGCGGTTGATGTTGTCTTAAGATCATACGTTGCATTCAAATGAACATATAAAGCAATAATTCTACAATAAATACCCTCAGCCATGGTAGATACTTTGATATGCATGATTTCATTCACCTCGATACGGAGACCCAATTAGGTTTATTAGCGGTTGTTTGAAGCTTATAACACCTATGAGAAAACGTATGTTCCAAACCATTTATAACCTTGTGGCATTTATCATATATAATGCATTAAGCAAAGACATATAGTATCGGCTGGACTTTAGCCTCAATCCAACGTTTCACTTCATGATCGATTAGGATTTAAGATTCATCGCGAATGCAGCACAGCCGGATGAATTCACAAGTACTGTATGCAAATATCATTTATGCCTATATGGGATTATCTACCAAGGTCAAGCTCCAGTGATTCATGTGTTAATAATATTTCTACATTTTACAATCCAGCCAGACGTTAAGTGTCAAATAAGCCTCTTGGATGCGAGTTCAAAAATCGAGCATTATGGAATAAGGTATATTTCCGAGGCTATTGACGAAATAAAAACAAAAGCTGTTAGGGTTAAATGAAACGAGCATAGGCTTTATTAACCGCCCCATGTCCTCATTTTGCATTACTACATACATTTCTCTAATGCAACAAATTTTAAAAGCTATAACCGAGCCGCTCAGTGGAGAACGGCTTTGTCCCTGATATCTTGGAGTCTCAGGCCCAGTTTAAGCTACATGACTACGTATCCGAAATCAGTTAATTAAAAAAGAGCTGGTTGGTATGTGTACACCATTTTGCATTAAATGAGGCGATTGCCTCCAACAGATCTACGTCATGCTATCATGACTGAAATAAAAATACCATCAAGTATTTTGAAATATTGCCACACTCGTCTCATATGTTTGAGTGTGTGGGAGGGGTGGGGGGGGTTGTGTTTGGGTGGCTTATTGGGAACGATTCATTATCATTCACTTCACAAATTTACCTTCAACAAGCGTTACAACGGAGGGGGGGGACTTGTTCTTATGTGTGTTCGTTATTGTATGGTGTTTTAACTTATTGAACAAGGGAGGAAAGATCAAATGTCTTCACCAAGTTTGTCCTACCAAATTGTTAATCGCAAATACTGTCATTCATTTTAAGCACATGATAACCTTTTCACAACCAAACCTTTACTGTAAACGAATTATAATCAGAAACATAAGATTAACGCCTATAGATGACGTGGACAATGACATCCCTTGGGCTTGAAACCTATTAGCATACGGATAGGTGATTGTTGTTGACAATATTGTTGCATGTTATTTACACACTGGCGCACCCACTTCAGGTTTTCTTATTTAAATGCCATCCTTATTGTTCTGTCTTTCTTCCCATTTGTCAAGCATCCAGTTATTGTAGCAACATCTGGTGAATTGAAACAGGCTGTAGGCGACCATTTTGGACATTTAGCAAAAAAAACCGACCATTTTGGTACATTGGAGGCGACAAAACATATAGTCAATGTGATGATTATTTCTTGTTTTCTGTTGGTCTGTCGGTAACATGTTTCGGTTTCGTAAACTTATATTGGATTTTTATTGTTTTATTAAACTTATATATTTTGTGTACCAAAATGGGTGTTCCAAAATAGTTCGGGTATAAGGGACATGTAAAAAACCAACTATTTTGGAACATAGCAAAAAACCAACTATTTTGGAACATAACAAAAAACCGACCATTTTGGAACATCACAAAAAAACAACTATTTTGGTACATAAAAAAAAAAATCATTTTGGGATATCACCACAAACCTATTATTTTGGCACATAACAGAAACCCAAACGCTCTGGGACGCAACAAAAACCAACCATTATGCGACAGTGTGGCGGGAATTAAAAGTTTGCATCTATGCCATGGGGTATGTCTTTCATCCCTGTCTGTATGACGGGTAATCTTAATTTGAAATGATAATAAGCGATAAAATCAACGTGCAGTTAAGGGGCAATGCATGTTTAATTAACGACGATTCATTTATTTCACATTGAAAGAAGTACTATCCAACGTAATTCAAACATGGAGCAGCAAAGGCTCTATATGTCTGGCGCTTTCGAGTGCGTGGTCAGGCACATGAATAAATATATCTACACCGAGATACGCACACTGTGAAACTGGAAGTCGTACAGGAACTCGTGGGATGGAACGCGCAATATGTGTCGAGAGTCAGAATATGAACTTGACAGGGGTCGGCTTTGTTATCATTGAGAAAACACGAACATAGTTCAGTATCATTCCACATCCTGTCCGAGACCTGTACGCTCCGTCGCTAAGTGATCTTCGATGTTTCAAGCGAGGTTAATCCCAATCTTGCACACACACCGCATAAGGATCATCCTCTGCTACTAATATAACAACACTGATGTAGTTATAGTAATAGACGATTTATATAAATCCCTCTGGCTCCCACTCTTTTGCTCGATATGGTTGTTTGTTTGTCCATGGAGGCGTCTCCTTGGTTCATCATAACGCTTAATCATCCAATGTAGCTCACAGACGGGCAGGCTTTTTTTTGCTCTAGTTCATAGAAATATACAATAATAACTTAATGATAACCGTACTACCGCTATGTTATCTGTATTATTTCTGATTATATCATCTGCTCTCGTAATACATTCATAGTTCTCCCTAGAGAACAGGTTTCATATGGATTTGAAATGCAGGTAACACAACATTAATATTACAGCTATGGAACAAGTAAGGCTACTGGTAAACATAATTTTAACATTGAGGTCATGGGTAAACAGTTTAAAAATCGTTTTTAACTGTCAAAAGCTATGATGAAATATTATTGCACCATTAACTGGACATGTGTAATACTGTCTATAAACTATATAGTGATTAAAAAGATCACTTGTATGACAATTATGCATGTTTATTGACATTTCAAGCATCATTAAGAGTTTGTGGCACATCCATTTGGAACCAGCACTGCTCATTACAATTATGCATAGTTAATGGCATTTCAAGCATAATTAAGAGGTGGTACAAGGCCCATTGAAACTTGAGCTGCTCATTCATATTTTTTTCCCAGTAGTGACCGTCCCATTGGCAGCTGTGACTTAAGAACTTTTTCTTCCCTGAAACAATCAACATGTACACATATTAAGCAAATTACTTGGCACCACTAATCCAGAGATAACAGTTCTATTATTCAACCATATGATGTGTGGTTCAGATTGATGGGTCATCCCACAGAATGTTAGGTAGTGTTCCTTGCTGGTACAGCTATAACCTACCGTTTGTCTGATTGAATGGTGTAGAACAACTCCAGGTGTCAAAGTGAGGTTGTGTGTGTGAGGGTAGTGTCCAATGAATAGTGTCACATGCATTCTGTATATGATGGTGACCATAAATGTTTTACAGACTAAATTGCTGTTGAACACAAGATTGCAGCACCTCAGCAGGTTTTAGATTGACCAGGACATCTTCAGATAGATGCACCCAACAATAAGAGAGATTATTTTAGAGCTACACAGATTGTATATTTATTACAACTTTTGTAATAATCTGTCTGCAGTGTAATGCTGAGAATAGAAGATATAACTTACTGATAAAGCATCAGATAAAGTTACTTTAATTATGAAACATTACATGGCAGTGCATGACTAATCTAGAAGCTTAAATAACAATTCAGCCTACACCACAATTGTGCAACAATTGTATATCATATATGACATCTACCATAAAAGAGATACTTATCTTTCTGAAATTATCCTGATTAAAACAATATATTCTAAAGTGTATATACAATACCTGGGAGTAGTTTCCTTAGACTTGGGATCTGAATGTAACTTCTGAAGGCAAGTTGTAGAGCTTGGGTCTGCCTTGTATCCCATTAGAAGTGGTCTGCATGTGCATTGATATATTGTTTTCATATTTCGCTATTAGTTTCTAGTTATAGCAGACTTGTAATGACTTTCATAATATAGCACAGGCCTTTATAGACCATGCAGTGGGTAGTGTCTTGAAATATGAAGGTCACTTAACTAGAATTCATTTATAATGCAAAGAAGCCTTTCCTTGGTTATACCTTGTCACTAGTTAACAGACCACAGAGGAATGAAAAATACTCACTTGTATCTTTGATGCATGTTCTGCTCGAGACATCCTAATCTGACTCAGAGTAACTAGAAATCAAGTTGTTTTTGTTGGCATCTTTAAGTCTGGGGTCTACAGGGCTTTTTGTTTTAGTCAGACTTGTGACATAACTGGTACTTGCTTGGGCTGCTGGTTCAGTATCTAATGAACAAAAGCACATACATTTTACAATATGCATTGCAAAATTAATATAATTGACACATTACAGACTATGCATTAATTCAGATGTAAACAATGAGAAACAATGTTTGTATCACCGCATATTTCTGCCATTGCTTCACATTTGTTCATAATTATGTGACCTGCATATTATGTGAGTTTTTTCAGAACCATCTAATTGATCATTTGATGAAAATCGGACCATGTTCCAAAAATGTTGGTATGGTTGTGGTACAAAATTGAAAAATACTTCATAATACAAGCAAACAAACCGACTGTGTCAAGGCAATCCATTTGTGCCAAGTACACGCCCACTTTAGCTATGGCCAATTCAGGCAGTGTTCTCTGATAGGTTCCCAAGCTAACATCTGACATAGGTACCTATATTAATGAAACATATATGGGTAGATTTTTGGAAATATACATATCTGGTTGGTTCAGAATAGAATTTCTTCCATATTCACAGTACATGGGCCCAATCATAAAATGTTTCCACACTAACTTATAGGATACCTTTCAACGGTCAGATCACATAATTCAATGCCAGGAAACTTATGTGAGGCCACATCAGCTGTTCAGATGAGAACATTCAATATTATCTACTGTCAAATTACATAATAATCATAGTCATGGTGTTTATAGCACAGATGCTCATTTATTATGCAATTAAATAGTTATGCAATTCTGAGGCTGTTTATTTAATGACTGGTGTTATTTGTATTAGGTGACCTTCTGGTGATATCTGACACTTTCAAGTCTGTATTTGCACCATCAACTTATTTCCTCTTTTGATAGACCATTACATTGGCCATTGCTTGGATAGGCAACAGCCCAATATGTATGTGATGTTGTGAATTCAAATTGATATTTGGTCATAACATCAGACAACCTCTTTACAATTTAGATCCAACATCAGAAATATGACTACCCCCAAGTATAGTTTATGATTGCAATCTGAGGACCCGTTGAGGTCTATCATATTAAGATAATTGGCAATAGTTAAGTTTATGAAACACCAAGTGACAGTGTATAAGCAGCCACTGATATGTGTTGATCAATTTATAAAACCTACCATGCAAATCATGCAGGCCAGTTAAAACCATCAATGGTGCTGCAACATTAGTCCCTTCAATCACAACTTGCCAAACAGCGCAGTACCATACACATTATGGTTATGTCTGACCATAATGTCCATATAACATCATATCTATCTTCATAGCTGAAGCCTAGTGAAGGGAGTGAAGGGCAACCATTAGCTTCGACAGTCGAGATTCCCAACACAAGTTTCCAAGAACATTTGTGGGTTCGCGTTAAGTTAAGAGGCCAGGAGGAACTTCTTCTCGGTTGCATCTACCGCAGCCCCCGATCCACAGCGGACAATAACACCAGCCTCTCATGCCTACTCCATCAAGCTTCAAAACTGAAGCCCACCCATCTAGTGATAGTCGGTGAATTCAATATGAGAGAGATCGACTGGGATACTTGAGTTGCAAATGCACCAGTAACCCACCACTCCCAACAGTTCCTCAACACTGTCCAAGACATCTTCTTGACTCAGCATGTCTTGGAGCCAACCCGCTTTCGCCAAGGTCATAGGCCAAGCATACTGGACCTGATACTTACCGAAGAAGACATCATATCCGCCTTCGAGTATAGCACCCCCCCCCCCCCCCCCCCCCTATGAAAAGTGATCACATATGTCTCAAGTTCAACATCATTTGCTACCCCACGCCAGCAGTCTCCGACCAGCGCCGTTTCAACCTAAATAGGGGGGACTACCCCCGCTCACTGGCATGCTTCAAGCAGTCGACTGGGACACTGAACTCGACTGTCCAAGTGCGCAGGAAGCCTGGACCCGTCTTGCCCAACACTTCGATACCGCCATCACCGAATGCATCCCCCGCTCAGCCCCCAAGCGCTCTAGGAAGCAGTTGTACACCACCTCTGAGGTCGATCGTATGCGGAAAACCAAGAAAGCCCTCTGGCACACATATTGTGAGTCCCATAACCAATCTGACCATGTTTGCTACAAAAAGGTCAGGAATGCACTGCGATCGCTTTCCCGTCGACTCCGTACCGACTTCGAACGCCGTATTGTTGATGACGCGAAACACAACCCAAAGTCCATCTGGACCGCCCACCAATACGACCTTCCGTCCGACCCCTGATCCTTCCCCCGGGCATGCCTCCAGCAGTGGTTTATAGTCTAAACGCCCAGATTGGACCTACAGGCTCTAGCCTTATTCCCAACATATTACTATTACTATTAATCGTTAAAATTATTAGGTACATGTTTCATAGTCAAGTTCTCTTTGCATTTACATATCACCGAACAGTCTTAGCTATAATAGCCAAACAAGTCTGTCAAACAACAATTTGCTTTTCAACCATCCAACAGTATTAAACGAATGCTGCTAAGGCCTAAATTGTCGATCAGCTGATAGCGGTCGTTCCGTCAAAGGAATTGGGTCATGGATATAAATTCGGTCAGGGAAGGGGTAAAAGGCGGATTAGGTAATACAGAACCCGCAGTAACAGAGATGGTATATTATTTTACCGACACAGCTTCTTTTCCGTCCATGTCAGAATGTATTTGTTGGGAAATCCGTATTTAACAACAAATTTCTATGCTTTCCGCGAAGTCACGAGGAAGCAGTCTAATGTAGAGTTATTGTTTACGAGTTTCGTAATTTATGAAATGTCATTATTAGCCGAAATACTGTAACAATCGTATCATTCTTATCCAGGGCTATGATAAAATAAGTTAAATTTAATTCTAATGATCATTATTTATCAGATTGGCAATTTTATGTAACTTGACTTTGGTAATCGCCTGCTAGTTGTTCGCTCCTATATTTTTCGCCGATCTGTCGTTCATCTGGGGTCAAAGTTCGAAGCCAGATCATCATGACTAGGGTCAAAGAGTGAATTTTGTAGCTTCGATCGTAGGAATGGGTTTTTATATCAAGTGTTTTGTTATTATATGGTATTCAATGATCCAACAGTGTTGAATACTGTGTGAATAATGTATATTTGGCAGTCTGTCAAGAAGGTACTTGACTTTTACGGTCGCACTTGATTATTTTGGTCACATGACCATACAGAAAGTAAACAAGGCGGGGTAATTGAGAATAAGACCGCATATGTAGACTACGTGAGTTCCATGGATGGATCAGGGGTTATTGAATGAAGTATTATACGGGAAATCATTATAAAAGCTTCTGCAGTACTGACCAACAATATCTTTTTTCCGGCATCACTCATGGATTCCCTATTATTAATGACATGCCCCATCATCAGGTAAACACCAATAACTACAAATCCGCCCTTGCAGCACATCCCGAGGTAAAGAAACATATACTACGAGAAATGGCATTCAATCGACACCTCCGACTGCACCCTCAGCCTCCCGCTCGACATGGCACAGGCCTTCAAACAACTTCTGCAGCAATTTCGCACAAAACGCCCGCCTCTCTAAAGCGGTTGCAAAGCCTCGCCGGCAAACTCCAATGGGCTACGCACGTCGTTCATGGCGGTAGGATTTACCTGCAACGCGTGCTGGCTACCATACGCAATCTAATAAACCCCTAACACAAAGCATGAAGCTGAAATAAATAAAAATGTTGACCTAGCTCATACATTGTTATCATAATAATGTGAACCACATTTAATATGCTTACAACTGCAGAAAACGTCAAATGGTTCTAGTGTAGACTTGAGGCAATAAAACCTGGGGAATGGGGAACACTGTTACTGATGAATGAAATAATAAGTTACCATTCTTTTCCCATACGACATGATGACTTATTTGTCAGATCTGCAAAATGAATATTGAAGAAATTGTATTAACACTATGTCCCACCTGCGAAGTCTGGACACATAAGCTCATTCAATCAAATTGCACACTTGACCATTTAAACTCAAATCTGCACCACAGTACTAGACTTTGTTTGAAATTTGGGGATCCGACGGAGTACATGTGACCCAATTTGTATTACCATCGGACATTAATTGACGGTTTTATAGGCGCTCAAAATATTCATGAAACTTATGTAGTCATTCGGACCGATACCACGATTTTTTGACCTGAGGTAAGGACAAACGCGGCGCCGATCTCGTTTGGACAGGGCTGTTTTTAGGCCGTTTGGTAGTCTCATGTAAATGACCACTGTCAACAAACGATGCAATGATACATTTTGTTCTTTTAATATGTCGAGACAATAAAAGTTGTCGATTGTACCGCTTAAACACCGGATAACTCTACAAAACTCGAATAACTTTTAGATTATCCCCAGATCCCGAGAAACAGTGAAGGTGAATCCGCCGCTCTCTGGGCACCTGACCAAGCAGCTGATACAGGACAGACACAGCAATATGCCTCTGTGTCGTCATCTCCCTTCATTCCCCGGATGTTCAAAACCAGCACATGCCGGGGCTCCAGGAGGGATAGCACGTGGAGTAGGGCATGTTGCTGTGTCCCCCATTTAGCAGGGAGGACTGAATGGTCTACGCCAACCTCCCAAAGGCCGACAACTTCGGACCGTTTGAGAAAGCTGGACATCACCTGCATTTGGTCCGATGTTAACTTCGCTGCGTGCTTGGGGTGGAGACCAATCGCGACCCTCTCTTTTTGCTGCCCCAGGTCGATAATTTTATTGACACTGGGATAAGTGGCATGGTCGCAATAGTTGGCCACAGCACCCCCAACCACGACAGCGATTGCAGACTGGGGTTTGGCAGTGATGAACAACTTACGTGGCCCGGAATTCCGTGAAAGGCCCAGGGAAGTCAGGGCCCTGTCCATGTGGAAATGGGAATCGAAGGCCATGGGTAGCTGAGGGTCCGGTTTAGCAGACTTCTGCCCCGCCCCGCTCCCCACGATCCTACCACAGCAGAAGGTAAGCAGGCTTGAGAAATTACAATATTGGCCACAGCACCCCCAACCACGACAGCAAAGGCAGACTAGGGTATGGCAGCCATGAACAACTTACGTGGCCCGGAATTCTGTAGAATGCCCAGGGAAGTCAGGGCCCTGTCCATGTGGAAGTGGGAATCGAAGGCCACGGATAGCTGAGGTTCCGGTTTAGCAGACTTCTGTCCCGCTCCGCTCCCCTCGATCCTATCACAAGGTTCAGGCCGACGCCCTAGGTCCCAGACGAGCTCCCTCTCATTGGATCCGAGCTGAGACAACAGTGACATCGGAGGTTGCCAGTGGAGGAGGACCGCGGGCGAATTTGGGGGCCTTAGACAGAAGCTATGAGGAACCGGATCCTCATGGACCCGACAGAACTCCCGCATTGCTTCCTTCAATAATCCTGTGGGTTCCCTCACGCTTTGGCATCCAAAACCGCCTAACCCCTCTGCGAGACGGTCCAAAGTTTTTAAGTCTCGGCCCGGTCCAAGCATGTAGTTGGCGATTACATGGAGGACAGACAATTGCTGCCTTGTCACATCCAGGTGCTCCAGGCCTTCATTGAAAACCTCCAGGACTTGCGTCGTCGGAGACCCGGACGAATCCCCACATCCAGGAATGGGACATCTAGGTGTGGACTTCCCCTTGTGGCCGTCCATGTTCCCTCGGAGCGTCCCGCCTACAGCCCCCTGGGACCCACCCTGCACAACCTGGGGTCTCGAGTTGGCTGTTGATTGGGGGGTAGGGGTCGTTGCCGATGGTCATGGGCTTATGTGCCTCCCTCGGCTTGGATGACCCTGCAACCCCCGTTTGCCGCTTGACAGGCAACGTGATTGTCAGCACTTGCACTGCAGTTGCCTGCGCGGCTGGCTGTTTTCGACCACGTGCCTTTGCCTTCCTTGCACCTCGGAATCTCCTACCCGCCCGCTTGGTCTTATCTTTGGAAGGGGGCCTTACATTTGAACCAGCCAAAGCATCGGCGACGCCTGAGCCTTCGATACATTCCACCCCTCTACGTAGAGGACATGAAGGCCCCATACCAGTGGCAGGGGTAGGGTTACTAAGCGGGGAACCTGGAAGATTGAAATCCTCCCCCCTACCTAACAATTGACCCAGGATGGATACAGGTTCGGAATCGGAGCATTCCTCTGTATGTTCCAGCTCGATTGACGACGTTGTCGCCTCTGCTCCAGTGCCACCCATAGCAGGGGGTGACCTTTTTCCAGAGGCTCCAAACATGGGCACTAAGCCTGGCCCGGCTGAGTCAGGGTGGCTGCGGCCCATGCTCCTCCCTGAACTAGCTACACTTGATTTACAGCGCCCACATTCAACTCCACCGGTCCCACAACGAATCCGGCCAAAGCCATGTCTCTACCAACCTGACATCCCTGACCTCTCGCGGCTGTAGGCTTACCTGGCGGAAAACACGGTCAGACATAATCGTGGCTTCTTTAGCGGTATCGACTACGGAATCTACAGTCATACCACCGATCTGCACAGGCAGGGTAAACTGAGACGCGGATAGGAGTTGGCACACCTAAATGCTTTCATTGGGCACCTGATTGGTCACCGTACTACTGGCCAACTCTGTCGCCGGTCCCCCAACCCGTTGTGCATCATGAGGTCCCCTGTAGTTGGCCAATGGTCTCGATTGTGGTGACCCAATGGATTGAGGAGCCGAGTCTGCTTCTTTTTTTTTCAACTTGGGTAAGAGGGGGTATTCGGGGTGGGATGGACATTTCTGTGGCGCCAGATGAGCCACCTTTTGCTCGACCTCTTTGCCCTAGACCCTTTCGTGCCGCACTACCTACACCGGCAGTGCTGACATTCTGGAGAGATACTCGAATCCCTATCCTAGGCCCCGTACCAGCCAGAACCTAACCCCAGGCTCTACCTCTCACAACACCACAACAACCCCATTCAGCCCCACAACCCACACAGACCGGAGGCATTAATGGTGTAGGGGATCGACTGTCCACCAAACGACTAATGTGTTAGTCAATTTGACTAAAGCAGTTAGTCAAATATTGATTAGTCAAAATGACTAATCTACCTAGTCAAGTAAAGAGTAGTCAAAAACGACTAATCCATTGGTCACTATGACTATCTTATTAGTCACACTGACTACAGCGTAAGTGAGTAATGACTATTGTACTAAGTCAGACTGACTAGAAGATTTGGTCAGTTTGACTATGATTGAATGTCAGTTAGACTATGTTTGAAGGTCAAGCTTAAAATACCTCGTACACCCTGAACAAATACAAATTTATTTGACCAAATAAGTCCTACTGCTTATAAGTTTGTATAAACAAGTCAGACAAAATTGTATGCAAAACAAGAACATTTTATTTCATTCAATCACATTAATACATAGCCTTGTTAATGCTAGCTGTGATACAAAGGCGTTTGGCATCAATAGGGTCTTTAACCTCATCATCAATGGCAAGCATAACTTTCTGGACATAGCGAGAAAGTTTGTTTGGCAGAGTTGGGGCATGGTACATAAAAGACATAAATTCCAGCCATTGGCATGGCCATGGCTTCTGTTACGTCCACCGCTTCTCCAACAATGTACACATGTATTTCAGCATCCATCTATTCTCCCTCATACAGCAGCAAAGGAGGCAGGCTGTTTATGCTGGTGTCGTGCTGTGTTGCGACATTCTAAAACACATAGGTGACTTATTGTTGAGCCATAGCTCTCATTAGAAATAGTACAAGGTCCACAAATCCTGCCTGAATGAAAGAATGTTATTATTAAAAAGAGACATTGTTACAATCATTGTTTACCTAGTCATTATTTAGCTTGATAATAATACATGATGAAATATAAACCAAAAATTACCTTGAGTGTGCCTTCAAGGATAAAGGATTTTTCCTTGAAAAGTATTGGCAGACCGGTGATAACTATAGCTGCATGGGCCACTGAGAGATGGCAATGACACAGACAAAATGGGGTAGATATTGGAATCCATGTTGTAAAGCAACATCAAGTTTAGTATATGATGATCGAACCATAGTAAAAATAACTAAATAAATAGTAAGAAAATGACACTATTGTAGCTACCAGGAACCTGAAGCACAATATGTGGCAGTTATTTGGTTGGTAGATGTTGAATATGGTAAACTGGGATTCTTTACCTGCTCTCTCTACTTGGTCCCTTAACAGGTTCATTCTCGACATCATCTCCTTCAGTCTGAAACGGCATATTTTTTGCCGCCTAAGAAGTTCCATAATGCCCCACCCAAAGCGATGGAGACTAGACAGAAGGAGCTTGCCAATGTTGCCACTCTCTACCTTAGGCCCCAGTCTAGTAAATTCTGCATACAGCTGCGACCAACAAAGCCTTAACAGTCATTAATTAATTATTGATTCAGTGCAATTATACAACGGGAAATCAGTTAATAAAATATAGACTTCAAACACTATGATACTATTCAAAATCACATATGCTTGTATTAAAATATGGCCCATGTATAATATCTCACCCCTGCTCTTCCCTGCAACCATGGGTGTTGCTCAGTGCACTGAGACACTGGCATTCCGTCTCGCACAATCTGACTACGTCGCAAAGACATAGTTAGGCGCATCTTCTCAGCTACCTTGTTTTTGTCAACAGCCCCTCTCTCCTTTGCAAACTCTTTCTGGAGCCACTTCCTGTGGGCCACAATGGTAGAATCGTCTTCACTTTCAGGCTGCTGGGGAAGGTAGTTTCGAGGCACCAAGTCCTCTTTGAAGCCTCAATGCAGGAATCTAGTGATGGCTTCTTTTTAGGTCACTTGTGGGCCTGCACCTCTTCCAAATCCATTCCGATTCCTTTTCTGGAATTGCACAACTTGTGCTGCATGCTGTTCCGCCAACATTTCTGTAAACAATGATCCTCATTGATAAACATTTCACTCTTAAATATTCTCAAAACTTTTAACTGTCTCTAACTTTCCTTTACATATTAGTGTACATACGTTTAAGTTACTAAAGAATTACTAAGGAACATTAAATATACCAGTGTTAATTATACTTATAGTAATGCTGAAACATAGATAAATAATGTCCATGGGCGTTTCCGACTTGGTCCCCTGGGGAGTTCTGGGACTCCCTCCTCCCGGGCCATTGGGCATTCCCTTTTGAAGTGCTCCTGTTTCCAACAACGAAAACAGGACCCAACTTCGCTTTTGGGTGACTTGTAGTGGGGGGGGGGGGGGGGGGACTTAAGATAACCTTGGGTGCCCCTGGATCTTTCAACTTTTGCAAGGCCCTAGTCGAGTCAGAACTTCGCGCTGCAATTGGTTCATCATGCGCGTGAGGTTCTATACTTTGCTGGATTCACTAGGGCCAGTGACCGCTGAAACCCTAGGGGGTACCCCTTCCTCTTCCCTTCCCCGCTTCCGGGACTGCTTACCGAAGCATGTCTGGTTCTGTTGTTGGTAACCTTTACCAGGTCTATTGCTTCGCGGAGGGTTTGAGGGTGCCGCAAAGAGTGAGGTGCGCCGCATCTCGGGATGCTGAGTATATCGGAGATCCGCGTTACCTCTCGCACTCCCGACAAATGGCACTGACGGAGGTGTGAAAGGCAAAAGTCTCTTTGGGAACCGCATAATCTTCATGGAACAGGCATCCCAGGGTCGGTTCACCGGCGGGGTGGGGAGCTGCCTACGGGGGGAGGGGACGATATTATACCCACATTCCCCTAGGGCTGGCAACAGGATGGCGGTAAGGGTCCCAAGAACCGCAGCGTGAGGTGGACGGAGTCCTTTCTGACCATGAAAACCGAGAGGAATGCGGGGCAGAGGCACAACGCCCGTCGCCCCCACCTGCAGGCACGTCACGGCGGTAGTAGCCCCGGAAATCTCCGACCCCATGAAGCAAAGCGCCGCTGCAAGCCCCAGAGATCCCCCGACTGGGAGGAAGGCGAGACCGCGTCGACACCCGCCAGGCCAGAAGACCCCAAGTTCAACTTGAATTTCGCCGACACTCGCCGATTTTTTAGTAGGCTTCGTTATTGAAGGCTTGCAGTCTAGACGGCTGGGCAACAAGTGGCCGAACACTTGTTGCTGCGTTGCCGCCTCAAAGGCCCGGGCGGTCCAGGGAGACGTGATTTACTCCTCATAGGTGCCATACGCTTTAATGCAACGCCGTCACGTTAACGGCATTGGAGCGCAGCGGTGACGTAAGTTACCACAACATAAAGGAGACTCACCTCAACACATCCGTATGATTATCTCTTCTGTGGGACTAAGAATGAAATGGTACGGTTAATTTAAAGACACCATGTATCCAGCTTATTTTCCCAGAGAAATCTCTCAACGCCATATAGCTTCGGCGTCATGGCAACAATCCGCGTCCTTGGGAGATTTCATATTGCGACTTTGTCAAAGGTTGGCGAGTCTAAGTAGGTCGCGTTTTTTTTAAGTTAGTCGATATAGAATTAACCTGATTTACAAATTCAATTGGACTGTTGTAGTCATTTGCACGATTAACAGCCATTTGGCGTGTGTG
This sequence comes from Urechis unicinctus, assembly GCA_034190875.2. NCBI lineage: Eukaryota > Metazoa > Annelida > Polychaeta > Xenopneusta > Urechidae > Urechis > Urechis unicinctus. The sequence goes on from CM067357.1 coordinate 22,427,137, forward strand.
AGTGAAACTGTTGCCATGCTTAAATTACTTTTTAAATAATCTATGTCATACCGTTGAATCTATCAACCCTGCTTTTTGGAACATCCCAATGAACTATTTGACCTGCATTGTTTGGGAAACTCACCTCTTCTCTCCATCCCGTATTTTTTAACAAATACGGAAGAACTATGTCATGATACTCAGAATACAACAAAGCGGGTGTTATTTGAGGAGCTATTCTTACTATGTAAGTTCGGAGGTCTTAGCGGACTGGATGGGCGGGCGCATGGGCGCTTGTCTCTCAGACCGCGTGAGCAGCTTTTGAGTGGGGAACAGCATAATAACGCTGGTGGTGGTTATGTGATATCAATGGCTATAAGTGAGTGGCAGTTTCCCAATATTAGAATTTAGAGGGGTTATGAATAAGTGTGCAAACATTCGTCGATTCTATGAAATCAATAATACTATCACTTACGCTTCCAACTGTAATGGTAGGTTGGGGATAAGAGTTACTTTTGAATCAACATGACACTTTTAGCAGCAAATAAACACATAACCCATTTTATACCGTATATGGTGCATACATGACTCATCGATAAGGAGATGATCAAGAATATATATAGTGATAATTCCATATACATCTTTATCAGCACTGCCATCAAGGTAAAATGGAACATATTAATTGTTATTAAATAGCTCAGTTTACATATACTTGTTATGTTCCATCCTATCTGCTTAAACAATTTACTCGTTCTAGTTTGCAATTAGAATGAGCTACACAATGATGCAAATTGTGTAAAAGTCCGACCCTCCGAACATCTTGGTTTAACGCATTTTTTACGATGACGATTGAAAATAAAGATTGCGACCTGTATCGCGCATCAAAATGTTGTTTACAAACATACATACATACATACATACGTTATGACAAACGCGACTAACCAACATAACTTGACTGCACCTAGCTAAAGTAATGTACCTCAAACTTTGACTAGATTCCATTTATATGTCAAATTGAGTATACTACACAATATATCCAATCTATCGAACCAGCGTTGTCATGATTTAGATCAATCACAAAATGTCACAGTGGACGATATTAGAAATCCAAGGCTAAGAACCCACTTTAGCGACATTATATACTTTTCTTGCTATCATCTGGTTGACCTGGGTCTAAGTGTCTTAAATAAGGCTATAATATATTCAAGAGTTGTGGTTATTGCTTACCAAATCGCAAGATATTCTCGGCCCGAAACGCAACTTCATCTCAAAGCACGAGGTGCCTTACGAATTATCCGACAAGCCGAAGCATTTCGGTTTTCTGGGCGAATATATATCATTGGAAAACGTCGAGACCAAATATATATATTTTTTTTTTCCTTCTATCGAATGTCACGTGTGTAGAATATATTTGTGAAGGAAGTTATTCTAAGCAATATATCAGAAGTTGGGATAATGATATATCGGATAATAACGTGAAACAAGCTGTTAAATGCAGAGTACCAAAATGGTCGTCAGTCCAATATATAAAATTTTTCAAACGTCCCAAACTACCACCTGCGCGCGCGTGCAGGGGTTTAAGTCTTGCAATGGATGAATGTGAATGGAGATAATTTACCAGGTAACACAAATTTAAAATAAAAATTTGCAGAACAAAGCACTCAAAAAGCTCTTGACTATTTTGGCACTCAGATCGTGTGCCAAGATGTGACTGTGTGCCAAAATAGTAGGTCGATTGTATCAAAAAGGTCGGGACAAGTAGTATTTAATGACAACGCGTCCATGAAGCCGGACAATATTCCCTTCACTATGGAATACAATAGGATTACGTTTCTCGTGATAAGTTTACGGTTGGAACAATCCACTAGCTCCTTGTATTACTTTAACGACCTTTGTATATTTTGTTTGACCAGCAACCTCCTTTGTATGTTGCGCTAGCGCAGCTCTAATGGATTTGCTAGCCTTCGGCTTCAATCGAATATTTCTTACAAATGTTAATGACTTAAGTGTTTGAGATATATGACACATCATGGATCTAACATAGACGCTGAATACGCAAGTAAAGTGCATTTATATCATATATGTATATATTAGATTATCTACCAAGGTTGCAGTCGGGTGATTCGTGTACTATATAGCATTTCCATCCCGGACAATGTAGCCTTGAAGTTTCGAACAAGGGTTTTAGATTCGAGTTGAGAACCGAGCATCGCGGTATAAAAGAATTCGTCTCTGAAAGATATATGTTCACAAATCGGGATAAACTGCTTGCACGGATTTGTGAGAAGTGTTTGAAGAAAGTAAATAGATTTAAGGGAATCTGCACTTCTACAACAACACCAGGTCGCCCACGTGTGCATTTTTAATTTAGTGTTTGCGCATTAGCTATACCTGAACAATTCCTTTATCTGTTTGTGGTTGAGTGTGTGTTTGTGTGTATTGGTATGCGTGTGTATGCATTCGTGTTTGTGTATGAGTGTGATTAAATGAGGGTGTATATGTTTGTATATGTGTATCTCTGATAGAAAGAGCAAACATACATATAGTGGGAGATGAAAGACAGAGAGAGTGGTATATGCGGGTTTGTGTGTGCACGTGGCAAGAATTGTATCCGTTTGTGACCTTGGCCGCTATTGCTCACACCTGTTGAAATATGCCCAAACTAAAAACATATAAGAAATGGGAGCTGAAATGTATGTATACCTCAAGCACACACTTGCCAAGTGTAAACAAAATACCCTACTTTCGACGCATTATTATCCAAAAACAACTTTAGTCTTGATCTCTATATCTCTTATTGAATCTTTCTCTACTTTCCATCTCTCGCTGTATCTAATGATCTCTCTGTATGGGTTTTGCTATCTTCCTCTCTCATTTTGTCTCCCTTTGCCATAGCTATTAATTGCGGTGGCTACCACATATGATTTATTCTCTAGATGCTGTGTTATTGTGCTGTAATAAGCTCAATCGGCTAACAGCTAAATATGTTATACATTCTCGTCTCTCATTCGCCATTGATATCAATGAACACCTTTTGTTAAACTACCCTCGATGATTTAGTTACGGATTGACTTACTTACTTTGTGGTGCTGCTAGCAAGAAATTTAACGACATACGTTAAATTGACGATTGTCACCATTCCATTTTTAATGGATTTATCGATCTTATTTACCTGCCCTTATGTTAAACAATCTCACAGTGACAATTCTAAGAAATCGGAAATACTGGGCTAACTAAAGCCTACGAATGGCTTGCGTCTGCTAGATGTTATATATTTATCCAATATTACTCTGAAATTATGCAATATTCAAGATAGGAAATGAATATGCAAAATGCATAGCTCGGCGAAGCTTCTTCTCATGCTTTTTATTTTTATTCCACATCCTACATTACTTACTTTAAAGCCTAACATATTTAACTTTTCATCACCTTGGCACAGTACCGAAAATGCACGTTATGTCTATGGTGGTTATACTTAATTTATCCAGTTTATTTTGGAAATGATCGAATGCTATTTGCATTTCTACCCTTTTCAGCCAATTGGGAAATGGATATAAATCTTCCATATGTTCAGGCGCAGATGCATTTCAATGTGCCTTGTATTTATAAAATCCTTCTTGAATGTATCAACTAAATTTCTTTTTTCTAGGTTTGACTGTGCTGATGTTTCTTTACAATATGTATCAAGAATTCTCAACATTGCGGATCTAGCATATTCTGTAACACCACCTTTATACGAGAGTGCCTGTTGCAAGACAGCACCAACCTGTCCTGAAAGCTGTTACTTCTATTACTGCTCACAATAAGAATCCTCAAAAATGCCCACTGAACTGCCGTTAGTGCTCAAATTGTGTTGTAATGGCAAATCATATTATCGACCTAATTATTCGTGACATCAAAATGATTAACTTTGCATCCTCACTAAACTGAAATAATTCCTTCCTAAAACGATATCGGCCTTCCAGGGCTAGATTTATAGTACTTTCAATTATCAAGTGGAGATTACTCGGCTATTACGCTGCTTTTTTCTAACCCATTTAAAAGAGATGAAGGGAGATTTCTTGGTGAAAACACAAACCTTTTATCCTTTGTGCGCCCAGGTAAAATAATGGGATGCGTTATGATGTTGCGGTAAAATAACAATAGATGATGGAGAGCAAAGCATTGAACGCAAAATACATTCGTGGTAGCTTGGTATATATTTCATGGATGGAAAGTATTAAATATCATCAGTGCACGAGTGAACAACACTTTGAGCTAGATAATGCGATGATCTCACTGAATGATTGACTGTTATTCCAGCTTGACCACACATGTGTATTATAATGCAGCTTTCATAACAGTTTTGTAGCAAACATGAAACAGCACTGTGATTAAATAGTCTATTTCTACATCATATATAGAGTGTGAGCAGCAGATGTTAGTTTGGCAACTAAGATTAGATATGAAACAATCAGACAAAGATTGGCTAGAAAATCTTAATCAGTTAGGTGTATATTTTCGTTTGAAGTAAGCCGCTTATATTGGATCAACACAACAGCCTTGGGCACGCCATGTTCATCTGCTTTGAATTTGTATATTTTCTTGATATCAATGGTACAAAAGGCAATATCATATCTGTCACTTCTGCAGGGATATTTTGTTTAGACAAGGAGTGGATCATCACCGTACCATCAATTGACACTTAGCACCTACTTAAATTACTAATGTAAATATGTCCGGTACAGAACGTATGCAAGATAAGCGAAATAACGTATTGACCTGAATAATTAAAATAGCGACAACCATATCACCTTATTTAACAATCAAGGATCTTAAGTAGATGCCACACACTAGTTGCATGCATAGGGCGATGAAATATCCCATGAGGGCACTTACACCTTGAGCATTATTTTATCAAAATGATTTCACAGTGTCGACCCAAAATCAATTACTTGGATTAAACGATTGGCGAGTGGAATGCCTATTAACACATTCTGACCTATCATCTACTTATAAGCAACTCAGCTAAACGTGTACTAAGTACAACATTCGCCTACGCACGCAAGAACAATGGAGAAAAGTATAACTAAGGTACGTAAACACAAACCAAGATACTCAATTAAGACTGTAGGTAAGATGTTAAAGTCGAAGCCATGGTTTAACTTATCATGTGCATCAATACGAATCATAGGTTGTTTTGGATAGGTGTGAATATCAAATCTTTATAATGTAGAACCGTACAATCCTAGCAACGATAATGAACCTGCATTTGGCTATGATAGCTTCACGGCAATCATAAATGAATTAACGAGAATGTTAAACTGCCAGGATTCTAGTCAATTGCGTGCAATGCAGAACGCTCATCATTACACATTACTACCACAAACAGCAAACTTTGGTGCTCCGTTCATCTCTCCATGTCACATTGTATTACGGTCTTCAACGTCGTAAAAAATTATTTACTGGTGAAAAGAACGAATCGAGCAATCGCAATCACAGCTGTTACTCTTTCCAGGTTCTGAACGATGGGTTTACCATGTTCCTGTAGTTTTGACACCATTGCCAGGGCATGAACAGGAACAATAACCTCATCAGTGCAAAGTGCATCAGGTATTATGAACCTTCATTTATAATGCTTAAATATATTGAATTAGGCCAAGAGACGTTCATTTAAGGGCTAGTTTTGATAAATGTATGGCATGGATGAAATATAAAAAGCGTGCTCCCTGTTAACCCACGCATATTGCGAATGCCGATCACGTAGCTTTATTTCGCTTGCTAATCTGTAAGGCTTCAATACCTTTGTTACACGTTTATGTGATGGCTGAGCTGATTTAATTCACCTTGCATCAACGAATGGCAAACCACAATCGCTACATGCTTGGAATTCACTACAGCTTCGGTATGCGCCTCACAAAAAGAAAATGTATTCATGATTCCTCTGCTATTGTCTCTGAGCAAAAATATCCTGGTTGTCGCATAAATTTCAATCCATCCACAGAATGCCTTATGGCACATAACTATTCTTCTGATGCCTGGTGCTGGTTGGGTATCTTTCACTTATTTAGAACTAATACGGCGGTCCCCAACTGTAATAGACGACGTTACTTACCATGGAAGCAGCTAAGCACCGGAAATTAGTGACTCATATATTTATCAAATTACATAGCCTTGTAGCTTAAACAAACTAGTACTTCCTCATATATTCCAACCAAAACCATTCGACGGGTTGATATTACGGCATTGTTTTAGTGTAACAGTAGATACCTTTATATAACAATACCTTCAACAGTACAACCGTGTATAACATTGTTTATTGCTAAGGTGGCTGAATTTCCACATGTCATCTTTTAACAAATATCCATCAATGTTTTTCGAATCAGTAACAAAAAAAACCATTAGGAAGCGGATATTGTCTTTTAGTATAAATAACTGGAACAAAAGCTGCGTTTAGCTTACGGCATCCAGGCATCATAGAACCAGCATATGCCCGGACGAAACTAAGCATTACGTAATTCTATCCGTCAAAAAGCGAATAGCAAAATTACAGCTATTAAGCATACTCGGTTCTACCACACATGTTATATTGTTACCCATGACAAACATCCATCGCTTGCTGAAAATTTACTTGACCATTTATTTGTCATTCCCCTGTTGTACCCCATTATGACATTTATGCAACATGAGGCCCCAGTGGTAATATTTCATGCTCACTGAAAATGAATGAAGGAAATACTTTTCCTCACCTCAGGTTAACAATGCGTTGGCATTTACAATGCTCTATGCAATCAATAACATGTTTAAGACCAGCCTATCATGAATTTATGCTAAGATTTACAGTAACCCATGATATTACTATTTTTAAAAAAACTGGTGATTTGAATGGTTAACAGTAAGAGCGACGAAAATCTCTTCTGATGAAAGAACTGAATTACCGTATAACTACCTTCTGGCTAAATATGAACTCTCGCAAGCTGCTTAGCAACTCAGCATGGCGAGCATGAATTACAGCCTGCAAACTTGACGATAAGATATGTTCCTTAATATAGCAAAAATGTGTAAGACCGCGGAGAGAGATTAATTTCACTTGCTCGTGAGATGCTTCTGGTGAAGCATCGCACTATTTGATTGAACATTAAACATGTGAACGATTTGTATGAGTTTAGACATGTGATATATATCGGGCGTACTTCTCTTATAACACCCGTGCTACATTCGCAATACTGCCATTCATTAATCCCAAAAGTTTTTGAACAACATGATGCTCATTAAAACTCGTATCAACGCGTTCATTAGGTTTGTTTGTTACACATACTTGATAATAATGCTAGTCAAATACACCGTCGATATTGTAATGTTTGCATCGAGTCGGTATTTAAAGGGCATAACAATATAGATTTGTGGACCTATAATCATCGTCTTTTTGTGCTGTATTTATCAGCATGATAGGCGGTAGCTTATTATATTCGCGATGTAAATTGACATCGCCTCACACGGTGAACGTATGCTGAGGCGTGTTTACTGACGACGCTGTTTACCTGCATCACGTATCCGAACACCTGTGGATTTATCTATATTAGGACTTTTCTCCTTTATCCATGCGGCCATTCAAAAACCAAGAGCAACTCTATGCGATACGTAAATTGTTCACTAACACAACCGACAACATAGACATCATTAATGCGAGCACAATAGGTGTCAAAAATAATGTGTGGAAGAAGCCGCTCAACCAGGTTTTAAACCTACTTAACGGCAAATCTGTCCCCAAAGCACTTAGATAGAGTAATGGTTTCACAGTAAAAAAGCAGCAACTTCCATGGAAATGTGATTTAATTATGAGAAGTAAGATGTAAAAAAGATGATGCAAGTTAATACTGTCTTATCAATAACGGCTGCTTGGCTAAAAAGTCGTATTAACACCATTACTTTTCACACTCACAAAAATGTTATTTATATCACGGCCACCACTGGGTAAGGAACCACTTCATTAACATAATCAAAAAAAGCCATTAGTACGATTATTTCGTAACATATGTATGCTTGATATCTTATCTTGTTTCTATTATTATTATTATTAACAATGAATGCTAAATGAATTGTTATATATATTATAAACATGAATATATATATATATATATAAATATACATACGTACGTTATATATGAATATACATATTATATATCGAAATATGTATATATGTACATTCTATGTGAATATACAGATTATATATTTATTTAATATACCAATGTTGTCTGTTGCCTAGCACTTCATAAACACTACTTCTGTCATATTGCATATCATACGCCTTACCTATGGTTCATTGGATGGCTATAAACTCTTCCCGTCAACCATGGAATAGATATAAGAGGTTCACTGTCATGAGAGCATACAGAATATCTGTTCTCAGAACAGTAGTTCGCATACACAAAGAAACCCACTTAACTGAGATGTAGCAATGCAATGTATTTCTTGGAGTATGAAAGCATCGCTAGTGGAGACATGAGTTCTGAGTGGTTATTGGCACGTTAACAAATTGCATGGCAACTGCTAGTTCAACATATTGTGTACTTGCCACATATCATTGTTCCGTGAGCTGCTTTGCGGTAGTTATTTGTAGCAGTTTCCCAATAACGTAAACAACGCACAGCATGATCAGCTTTTATTTCATTGTTTTTTTGTCTTACACTAGGAACCTCTACCGAACAATTGATATAACAATGCACCTATACTCGCTTACACAGTCACGATTTACTGATAATCAATGCGCTTTTCATATGGAGCATACAACTGGCGAGCACATGGCATACACAATTGAGCCCATATCGATAAAGGCGCTTTAATGAATTATTCACTGTTTAACTGCTGTCTACATACCATTAAAAGGTAGAGAGAGTAAGTCATATTTACAGCATCAAGCACCTATTCTAAGCTCTAATGTTGTAATTGATCAAATTTTTCTAGTTTTACTATACTTACCTAATGCATAATATCGCACCAATGGATCATCCAGTACATAATTATGATCAGCTTGGGCGTTGGTTTTAAAAGGATAACAGGTTTGTGCTATTTGCAAAGGTTACACACGAATTACGGATTAAAGTTGTCTTAGTTTATCCTTACGTCATCGCGATCAATTTCATCTTACTGTACCTCATTTTACTCTCGGTGAAATAATATATTAAGAAATGCCCTTACGATTTCATATCAGTAATTGAGCTACCCCTGCGTAACATATCTTCGATAACTCGAATAATGCATAAATGTTTTTACCTTTGTGAATAAGACGTAGACTCATTTCCTCCTAAGCTTTTTACCAGAACATAACTATTTTTGTTGCGTCAATTGTGTCACAAAACTTTTTGTTTGAGCAATTGGCATGTAATAAGTGGCCAATTAAGCAACAATGTGATGCAATTCTACCCATATCCTTTTACCAAAAATGTTCTTCCTGACATGGTATCACATTGTCTGGATAAATCGGTTAGTAGGATTATGTGGGTTGCTATACATCATGTGGACAACACACTATACGTATATTTACAATTTGTAAAACCTGACTCCTAATAATATAGAAAACAGTTTGTCCCTTTTGAACAAGAAAAATGAAACATATTCAACGGAATCGCAAATATTTTACCATTATTAATCGTATTGTAAGATGCCTGCATGTGCTCACCCATATATCTTATGGTCACTCAATTTTATCGTAAATTTTAGATTGCTTCCCCTGTCGAACTTCTATCGTATGCCAACTAATGAATTAATGGTCTGCTTTGCCATCTCTCTATTGTAGCGCATTGTTAGGGTTACATAAAATTGCATGACAAGCACTGTCCACAACAGGTACATTTGACATACCGATGATAAGCTCCAGAATTGCCATAAAATCTCCCTTAAACGTCCTTCGTATGCATGACGGCAATGAATGAGAGATGCTACAGGTGTAACCATTATGCATCAAATACGTAGTTGTTTTTACCGCGGAAATAACTGAGACGGAGTGCGTTTATTTGCGTTATAATTACTCATGCACTTGTTGGGTCAAAAATAGGTAGAAAATTGTATTGGAAAGCATATGAATGACGAAAAGGAGATCCGAAGAGAAATACTTGTGCTCCCTCAATTTGAACATAGATATAATCAGTCAACCCGAAACATTTAAAGTATTACATTGATGCAAGTCATCATGTTATAGATAATCTTAAATGAACACTGTTATAGCCTCAGCAACAATAAATGTTTGAAGATCTGAATAATCGCCAGATATTCATGTTAAGACCAGTTTCTAATGGCAGCATGATCTGAATAATAACAACCAATATAGGCTTAGACTCTGGTGGGGATATGTCTGGCATTTCTAAACAGAACACAGATAGATGTGTCTTGCGTGCATCGTGAGTAACACATTGTTCGTCAAATTTTCTGCAATATATAAGTTTCATATAACAGACTTTGTAAACATAGGTTTCGAGTACATTAAATCTATTTAATTATTTAGTACATTATGTGGTGATCTCTAAAAACTCTTCTTCTGCACTTTGTGCAGGGCGTTAATAACCTAACACTGCTTTGCAGTATGATGAATAATATTCAATGAGATGTGTTGTTGCTGTTCCGCAATTATGTATTGACATCCATCCATCATATGTATTTATTTCAATATTCATTTCGTCCAGTGGTGCGAGGTATTGTCTTTCATTGGTGTGGGTCTTTATCAAACGCAATTTATCTAATATATCGTTGGCGACATTTGTAAATCCCCATCACCACATTCCCGCAGTCGACTACGTTTATATCTAGGCAGTGGGGATTACGCAAATAAGGATGACTTTATTCTTAATTCAAATTAAACATGATACCGCATCACTACTTAGCACCTGTTAGTTTCGGCCTTTAATGTTGACGCTGGTTAATGCTAGTGTAAGCATCGATGCGGACAGTTATAGACAAGCTCTGTTGCCATGGTTAGCTTCAATGTTGCAAACATCTGACAAGCGTGTGTTCAGGTGGTCAATTCCAATTGTACTAAACTAATCGTTGTGTTGTTCCTCGGAATTTTAATACACTGTTTATTGGAACCCCTGACGTTGACCCTTGATAGCATTGCAGTTTCGCTTCGGTATGTCTCAAGGTTAAATGTGTTTCAATTGCGGTTTACTGATGATTTATCTGAAATACATTACGTATGTTTTAATCAAATGATACTGCTATTGTTGTAATATATGCATATACTGTCGTTATTGCATTGCGAAGTGTACAATGCCACTCAATTACATTTCGTTATTAAGACGAACGATAAGTTATTGTTCAGTCAAAACACCTCGAATGCGACACAAGACTTGTCCACTCATAATGCTCTTTTCATACAACACGTACCTGACCACCATTTCACTGTATCGCGTTTGGCTTGTCACTTGCATTCAATTTTAACCCAAGATTATCATATATAAAATGATTAGCGTTACAACATTTGTATATTCGAACTTTTGTCATAATCAAAATTGGTAACAACAACATGATGTCGACTTTACATATGTATCCTTATCTGTATGCAGCTATAGTTCTATTGTTGAGACGTTGTAAAACAACCTTGACCAACCATTCTTATCCTCTGGATACAACTATCTTCTGATGGCTGCTTAATCCACTGTTTATTATCTCTTGTAGTCAGCGCTAGCGCTTAGGTGATGCTACATGACTTCATTGCATGCCGCAGGTAACATGCACGACAAAACATTTGGCAAATCAAGCGAACGATTTTACCATTTACCGGTTAAAGAACATTGAAATTGCGTATAAATATATATATATATATATATATATATATATATATATATATATATATATATATATATATATATATATATATATATATATATATATATATATATATATATATATATATATATATTTTGGACATTTTGGACATTTAGCAAAAAATTGTAAACGACAAAATATACACTTAATCAGATGATTATTTCTTGTTTTATGGTGGTCTGTGAGTAACATATGTCGGTTTCTTAACTTTATTTTTCATTTTCATTGTTTTATTAAGCTTATATATTTTGTGTACCAAAATTGGTGTTCCAAAATAGTTAGGGTACGAGGGACATGACAAAAACCGACTATTTTGGAACTTGACAAAAACCGACTATTTTGGAACATGACAAAAACCGACTATTTTGGAACATGACACAAACCGACTATTTTGAGACATAAAAAAACCCTACCATTCTGGTACATAAAAAAACAACCATTTTAGGAAATAACCAAATGAAATGACACAAAGTTACAGCCATTTTACGGCAGTGTGGGGAGCTGGTTGTGACGGGAATCAAAAACTATTTTGGAACATGACACAAACCGACTATTTTAAGACATAAAAAACCTACCATTCTGGTACATAAAAAAAAAACGACCATTTTAGGAAATAACCAAATGAAATGACACAAAGTTACAGCCATTTTACGGCAGTGTGTAGGGGGCTGGTTGTGACGGGAATCAAAAGTTTTCATCTATGCCATGGAATTTCGTCACTCTCTGTATAAAGGTGTATCTTTATTTGAAATGGTAATAAGCAATAGCGGTTTAAGTTAATGGTTAGTATCATTAAATTTCAACTACTTTTATCTTGCAGTTAAGGGGCGATCCATGTTTAACTACCAAGATTCATTCATTTCATATCGAGAGAAGTACTAACTTAAGTTATTCAAACATGGAGGAAGAGTGGTTCTAATTGTCTGAAGCTTCCGAGTACGGGCCCGCCGCATGGTTATATATATCTAGACCGAGATAAGCAAACTTTGAAACTTGAACTTGTTCTGGAACTTGTATGATGGAACGCGCAGTATGTGTCGAGAATCTGAATATGAACTTGACAGGGGTCGGCTTTCATATCATTGACAAAACGCGAACATAGTTTAGTATCATTCCACATCATGTCCGAGACCTCTACGCTCCGTCGCTAAGTGATCTTCGATGTTGCAAGCGAGGTTAAGCCCCAATCTTGCTCACACTCCGCATAAGGATTTATTGTATCGATGTAGTTATAGTAATAGACGATTTATATAAATCCCTGTGGCTCGATATGGTTGTTTGTTTGTCCGTGGAGGCGTCTCCGTGGTTCATCATGACGCTTAATCGTTCAAGTTTTTTTTCTCGTCCAATGTAGCTCACAGATAGGCATGTTTTTTTTGCTCTAGTTCATAGAAATATACGCTAATAACTTAATGATACATCGTACTACCGTTATGTTATCACTATTATTTCTGATTGTATCATCATATAGTAATACATTCATAGTTCTCCCAGTAGTTCTCGGCCCTGACGCCGTTATTCCCTGGAACCAAGACCCCCCAAAAGAAGCAGAGAGGCGGGAGCTCTTCAGCGAGAAGTCAAAACGGCTCTGGAACGATATTTTCGACCTAACAAGTAGAATAGCAGACTACGCAAAAACCAAGGCAGCCTAAGACACCCAAATAAAAAAAAGCTACAAGCGCTACTAGTCTCCCCGCCACCAGAGGAATAAGAACCCTTCGGTGAGAGGGCCCTACGGGTCCAAAAAGAGTTGCAACATAAAACCGTTTAAGAAGAAGCACCGCCGGGCGGGAACCAAAAAGCCCTCGCCGAGCAAGAAAACCTTCTTGGCGCCAAGGAGCCAGTCTTGCCCGACACTCCCGTCAACGAGGAGCCGCTCCCCGCCGACGTCCCGTTCCGGAAGCAGTACGACGCAGCCATAGAGGATTTCCGTCAGTAGAGCAGCATCAAGCTCATTTATACCACCTGGATCCTCAAGGACGACGATGTCGGCCTCACAGAGCGCCGAGCCTTCGAGATCCTCGGTGCACTAGGTAAGGGCCAATTCATTCTCCGGCAGAAGATAATCAAACAGGACGGAGATAAGTGGTACACCCGCTGCGAGCCGCGAAAAAGGCAATAGCGCAGTTCAACAACCGATGCCGAACTGGCCTCCTCATTGGGTTCTACAAGATGTCGTCAACGTGGCTTACCCAGAGCGCGCAATCGTCTGGGCTTGATAAAAGAGGTCCTTGCCGATCTCGAGCCAATGAAGACCGGAGAGTTAAACTGCGTCGCCATGATCGTCCTCGACCGCATCGACCAGATGAGCAAACACAACCCAACAAAGGAGATCGCCGCAAAAGCGAAGGTCGTTGCGTGGGAAACCAATATTCGCGAAGAAGGGGTCGATATCCTAGACATTCCCAACCTCGAGAAAATCATTGGCCAGAGCATTATCATTCGCGACATAGCGGGGGGGGGGGGGGGGGGGGATTCTCTATATGGAAACGCGCTATCCGAAGAAAGCCACCATTGAACCACCATCCAACACAAACGGTCATGCGTGGCACGCCAACCCCCAGTTCCCCGCCAACCGGGAGATTAAGTTCTACGAGGGCAACATCTGGGAAGCAATCGCAATCCTCGAAGAACCACGCGGCACTGGGCTTATGGGCCACCCCACGTACGACCAATTCATTTCTGACGACGGCGCCCTTTAACCGTACTAAGGAGCACCACGCCTACCTGGCTGAGATCTGTCAGCGCCTTGAGCTGGACAGCAGCGTGGTCTGAGAGTCCGAGGCGCCAACCGGTTGGCACGTGAGCGCAACGGGTGGAAGCCAACGCCCCACACCTTCCTGCCCGACATTGAGGCCGCTTGCGCTAAATACATAGGCGGGAGTGTCTGGAATAAAGCAACGTACGCCACTGCCAGCCTAGTGGAACTGGACATGAGCCTAGTAGAACTGGACATGAAACACTGCTTGCGCGCCCTACTTCAAGCGTTTTGGCCACCCGAAGCCACACTTCCGGCGCATAGCCGTCTACGGTACGTTATTGCGGGATTTTACGGGCCTCGTCAAAATTGTCACCTGGTCCTTCACCCAAGGCATCCACCCGGCCATCGTCCTCTGGCTTGGGGAGCACCTAGATTTCCCCTGTGAAATGGCCATACCCCCCCCCCCCCCCCCCCCCCCCTGCATTGCGGCGGCGGACCAACGCCACAGAACAGCCATGTAAACGCTGCCGCGACAAACCAAGCAGCCGAAAACTACTAACCCTGCAAGCCAAACCAAATACTCACCAACTAGTCCACCTACAACATTGCAGAAATCCCGACAAAAAAAGTCCCCCCCAAAATAAGGGGGTACCACCCTTTAAAAACCCTTAAAACCCAATATAAGGGTCGAATACTTTCATAGGGTCGTTAAATAAGGACTACTCTCACTAGGGAACAGGTAAGCATAATTTTAACATTGAGGCCATGCGTAAACAGTTTAAAAATCGTTTTTTACTGTCAAAAGCTATGATGATATAGTATTGCATCATTAACTGGGCATGTGTAATATTTTTTATAAACTATATAGTGATTGTTTGACAATTATGCATGTTTATTGACATTTCAAGCATATTTAAGAGTTTGTGGCACATCCATTTGGAACCAGCACTACTCATGACAACTGTGCATAGTTAATGACATTTAAAGCATAATTAAGAGGTGGTACAAGGCCCATTGGAACTTGAGCTGCTCATTCATATTTTTCCAAGTAGGGAATTGTCAGCTGTGACTTAAGAACTTCTTTGTTCCCTGAAACAATCAACATGTACACATATTAAGCAAATAATTTGGCACTACTAATCAAGAGATAACAGTTCTATTATTCAACCAAAACTGGAGGCAAGAGATGTGTGGTTCAGATTGATGGGTCATCCCACAGAATGTTAGGTAGTGTTCCTTGCAGGTACAGCTATAACCTACCTTTTGTCTGATTGAATGGTGTAGAACGACTCCAAGTGTCAAAGTGAGTTTGTGTGTGAGGGTAGTGTCAAATGAATAGTGTCACATGCATTCTGTATAAGATGGTGACCATAAATTGCTGTTGAACACAAGATTGCAGCACCTCAGCAGGTTTTAGATTGACCAGGACATCTTCAGAAAGATGCACAGAACAATAAGAGAGATTTTAGAGCTACACAGATTGTACATTTAGTCAGTGTAGCTACACTTTTGTAATAATCTGTCTGCAGTGTAATGCAGAGAATAGAAGATATAAGTTACTGATAAAGCATCAGATAAAGTTACTTAATCATGAAACATCACATGGCGGTGCATGGCGAATCTACAAGCTTAAATAACAATTCAGCCTACAACACAATTGTGCAACAATATATATCATACATGACATCTACTATAAAAGAGATACTGGGAATGATCTGTCAAATGTATCCTGATTAATACAATATATTGTAAAGTGTATATACCATACCTGGGAGTAGTTTCCTTAGACTGGGGATCTGAATGTAACTTCTGAAGGCAAGTTGTAGAGCTTGGGTCTGCCTTGTATCCCATTAAAAGTGGTCTGCATGTGCATTAATATATTGTTTTCATATTTCGCTATTAGCTTCTAGTTATAGCAGACTTGTAATAACATTTGTAATATAGCACAAGCCTTTATAGACCATGCATTATGTAGGGACTTTTATATGAAGGTCACTTAACTGGAATTAATTTACAATGCAAAGAAGCCTTCTTTGGATATACCTTGTCAATAGTAAACAGGTCACCGAGGAATGAAAAATACTCACTTGTATCTTTGATGCATGTTCTGCTCGAGACATCCTGATCTGACTCTAAGTCACTAGAAATCAAGTTGTTTTTGTTGGCATCTATAAGTCTGGGGTCTACAGGGCTTGTTGTTCTAGTCAGACTTGTGGCATAACTTGTACTTGCTTGGGCTGCTGGTTCAGTATCAAATTAACAAAAGCACATACATTTTACAATATGCATTGCAAAATTAATGTAATTGACACATTACAGACCATGCATTAATTCAGATGTAAACAATGAGGAACAATGTTTGTATCACTGCATATTTCAGCCATTGCTTCATATTTGTTCATAAGTATGTGATCTGCATATTGTGTGAGTTTTTTCAGAACCATTTAATTGATCATTTTATGACAATCGGACCAAAATGTCGGTATGGTTGTGGTAAAAAATGAAAAAAATACTTCATCATGTAATGTCTCTCGATACAACCTAACCTAACAAACGGACTGTCAAGGCTATCCATTTGTTTTAAGTACAAGACCACTTTAGTTATGGTCAATTCAGGCAGTGGTCTCTGATAGGTTCCCAAGCTAACATCTGAAACAGGTACCTATATTAATGATCATATATGGGTAGATTTGTGGAAATATACATATCAGGTTGGTTCAGAAATGGAAGCTTGAAGAGCAATGCGGTTAGAAGATAGAGACCCAGTAAACAGATGCTGGTTATTTATTTTCACAATATAACACCTCATAAAATGTTTCCACACTCACTTATAGGATACCTGCAGAGGTCAGATCATATAATTTAATGTTAGGAAACTTATGTGAGGCCACATCAGCTGTTTAGCTGAGAACATTCAATATTATCTGTCAAATTACATAATAATCATAGTCATGGTTTTCATAGCACAGATGCTCATTTATTATGCAATTAAATAGTTATGCAGTTCAGAGGCTGTTTATTTAGTGGCTGTTCTTATTTGTATTAGGTGACCCTCTAGTGATATCTGACACTTTCAAGTCTATATTTGCACCATAAACTTATTCCCTCTTTTGATAGACCATACATTGGCCATTGCCTGGATAGGCAACAGTCCATTATGCATGTGATGTTATGACTACCCCCAAGTATTTATTATAATTGCAATCTGAGGACCCTGTGACCTTTGAGGTGTATTATATTAAGATAATTGGCAATAGTTAAGTTTACGAAACACCAAGTGACGGTGGATATGCAGCCACTGATATGTGTTGGTAAATTTATAAAACCATCAATGGTGCTGCAACATTAGTCTCTTCAATTACAACTTGCCAGACAGCTCAGTACCATACACATTGTGGTTATGTCTATCCATCATGTCCATATAACATCATATCTATCTTCAAGGCAGAAGCCTAGGGAAGGGCGTCCATTAATTGTTAAAATTGTTAAGTTGATGTTTCATAGTCAAGTTCAAGTTCTCTTTGCATTTGCATATCACCGAACCTTCTTAGCAAGGGGGTACACGATCGACTGTTGGTCTGTTTGGCTACTGCAAACGCATAAATTGAGGATCAGCTGTTCGCAATCGTTCCGTCAAGGGAATTGGGTCATGTATATAAATTCGGTTTGGGATGGGGTACAACGCGCATTATGTAGTACAGAACAGGCAGTATTAGAGATAGTATATTATTTTACCGACACACTTTTCCGTCCATGTCAGAATGTATTAGTTGGGGTAATTCGTATTTAACAACAAATTTCTATGCTTTCCGCGAAGTCACGGCGGCCTAATGTAGAGTTATTGTTTACGAGTTTCGTAATTTATGAAATGCCATTATTAGCCGAAATACTATAACAATCGTATCATACTTAACCAGGGCTGTGACAAAATAAGTTAAATTTAATTTTAATGATCACTATTTGTCAGATTGGCAAATTTATGTGACCAGGCTTTGATAATCGTCTGCTCATAGTATTTCGCTCTATATTTCGCCGATCTGTCGTTCATCTGGGGTCAAAGTTCGTTGCCATATTATCATGGCTCAAAGAGTGATATTTGGTAGTTTCGATCGTAGGAATGAGTTTTTATATCAATTTTTTTTTGTTATTATAGTGATCCAACAGTGTTGCATACTGTGTTAATAATGTATTTGGTAGTTTGACAAGAAGTTACTTGACTTTTACTGTCGCATTTGATTATTTTGGTCACATGATCATACAGAAAGTAAACAAGGCGGGGTCATTGAGAACAAGAGCGCATATGTAGACTACGCGAGTTCTTTGGCGGGACCCGGGGTTATTGAATTATGTTACAATATTTATACGGGAAATCATTATAAAAGCTTCTGCATATTTTCAAACAGACGAGCGCGACGTTGCGTGGGTTGGGGTGGCGGTTTTCGTGTCCAACTGGTACCTTTGATGTTTTACGGCATTCGGACAGCCTTCTTCCTTGGTCTTCTGCTATGTCACCGGCCATCGGTTATTTTATTGGGGGTTTTATTGGGGGGGGGGGGGGGGGGGCAGGGTTGCCTCAACGCTGGTTGCGTGGAAAGTGGCGCGCACCTCCTTTAACCTAACATCCAACAAGCCGAAACAGGTGACTATCCTTTTGCTAAGCTCACTCGTCACCTGGCAATAACGGACTACATTCCCTCTCTCCCGTCAACGGAGCGCGTGGTATTCATTAAGGCTAAGTGAAGACATTGAGACAAATGTTCTGTTTTTTCAGAAATGTTTTGACACGTAATACCGTGAGAACACTCACTATAATTGGCTTGTTCAGACTGATCGACACGACCAAGGATCAATAAATAGGCTTGATACCAAACTGATTGACAGACATTCCAATGACCTCAGAACTAAGGTCGACGATTGATTAACTTTTATGAAAATCAAAGCAGATTACCTTAAGAGTCATTGATGAATTGCAAGATAAAAACATCGCGGTCCAATCCTTGGCATTGTGCCATATCAGTCTCAAAATAGATGATTAGTTAATTTTAGGTCAGAGTTATGTTTGGACGAAATGGTATTGTAGGTGTATATGTCTTTGATGTTTTGGCATTGATATGAATATATATTGGACAACTGTTACACTTTTGTAGTTTCTTTCAATATATGATACAGAATTGATAATAAAACCAGAACCTGCTCATGATTAGTTGACCGTATCGAGGCACAATGCTGAAATGTAGCTCATTCATTGCTATCATAATAATGTGAACCATATTTAATATGCTTACAACTGCAGAAAACGTAAATATTCTAGAATAGACTTCAGTCAATAAAATCGGGGAATTGGGAACACTGTTATTAATAGATGAATATTGAGGAAATTGTATTCACATTATGTCCCACCTACGAAGTCTGGACACACAAGCTCATTCAATCAAATTGCACATTTGACCATTTAAACTCAAATCAGCACCACAGCACTAGACTTTGATTGAAATTTGGGGATCCGACTTAAGCTGTCACTGAGTACACGTGACCCTTATTTGTATTACCATCGGACATGTATTGGCGGTTTTATAGGCGCTCAAATTATTCATGAAACTTATGTTGTCATTCGGACCGATACTGTGATTTTTCGACCTGGGGCAAGAAGGACAAACGCGGCGCCGATCTAGTTTGGACAGGGCCGTTTTTGGGCCGTTTGGTAGTCTCATGTAAATGACCACTGACAAGAAACGATGTGTTCTTATATTATTTCGAGACCATAGAAGTTGTCGATTTTGATGCTTCAAAAACCGGATAACTCTCCGAAACTCGAATAACTTTTCGATTATTCCCAGATCCCGAGAAACAGTGGAGGCGAATCCGCTGCTCTCTGGGCACCTGACTAAGCAGCTGATACAGGACAAAGCAATATGCCTCTGTGCCGTCATCTCCCTTCATTCCCCGGATGTGCAAAACCAACACGTGCCGGGGCTCCAGGAGGGATAGCACGTGGAGTAGGGCATGTTGCTGTGTCCCCCATTTAGCAGGGAGGGAGGACTGAATGGTCTATGCCAACCTCCCCAAGGCCGACAACTTCGGACCAATCGCGACCCTCTCTTTTTGCTGCCCCAGGTCGATGATTTCATCAACAGTCATGAACAACTTACGTGGCCCGGAATTCCGTGGAATGCCCAGGGAAGTCAGGGCCCTGTCCATGTGGAAGTGGGAATCGAAGGCCACGGATAGCTGAGGTTCCGGTTTAGCACACTTTTGTCCCGCTCCGCTCCCCTCGATCCTACCACACGGTGCAGGCCGACGGCCCAAGTCCCTGACAAGCTCCCTCTCACGGGGCCCCGAGCTGAGACAACAGAGCCATCAGAGGTTGTCAGTGGAGGAGGACCGTGGGTGAATTTTGGGGCCTTAGACAGAAGCTATGAGGAGCCGGATCATCGTGGACCCGACAGAACTCCCGCATTGCCTCCTTCAATAATCCCGTGGGTTCCCTCAGGCTTTGGCATCCAAAACCGCCTAACCCCTCTGCGAGGCGGAGCAAGGTTTTTAAGTCTGGGCCCGGCCCCAGCAGTTAGTTGGCGATTACATGGAGGACAGACAATCACATCCATGTAGTCCAGGCCTTCATTGAAAACCTCCGGGACTTGCGTCGTTGGAGACCCGGACGAATCCCCACACCCAGGAATAGGACATCTAAGTGTAGACTTCCCCTTGTGGCCGTCCATGTCTTCTCGGGGCGTCTCGCCTACAGCCCCCTGGGCACCCACCCTGTACCACCAGGAGTCGTGAGTTGGCACTCTCCATGGCAGACATGTTTGACGCAATGCTAATCCCAGCCTGCGCGGAAGCCGATGCGCAGGAGATCGGTGAGTTGGCTGTTGATTGGGGGTATGTGCCGAAGGGTCATGGGCTTATGTGCCTCCCTTGGATGACCCTGCAACCCCCGTTTGCCGCTTGACAGGCAACGTGATTGTCAGCACTGGCACTGCCGGTTGTTTTCGACCACGTGCCTTAGCCTTCCTTGCACCTCGGAATCTCCTACCCGCCTGCTTGGTCTTATCTTTGGATGGGGGCCTTACATCAGAACCAGCCAAAGCATCAGCGACATCTGAGCCTTCGATACATTCCACCCCTCTACTTAGAGTACAGGGGTAGGGTTACTATACTAAGCGGGAAACCTGGAAGATTGAAATCCTCCCCCCTACCTTACAATTGACCCATGATGGATACAGGTTCGGAATCTGAGCATTCCTCTGTATGTTCCAGCTCGAGTGACGACGTTGACGCCTCTGCTCCAGTGCCACCCATAGCAGGGGGTGACCTTTTTCCAGAGGCTCCAAACATGGGCACTAAGCCTGGCCCGGCTGAGTCAGGGTGGCTGCGGCCCATGCTCCTCCCTGAACTAGCTACAGGCCGCCCAGTAGACGCCAGATCGGGGTCACTGGCACCCTCGTGAACCAAAACTTGCGGCAAGGACGGGTCTAGAGCAAGCCTGTAGTCCTTGCTTGGTACGGCTGGCAACGGAGCTTGGAAGGCTAGGCAGGCCGATAGGGAATACATTGTGGTGTATATCCACTCCCGGCCCAGGAGCTGCAGGGTCACGCTGTCTTAGCTGCCAACCGCAACCACTGCTGGTCTTTTCTCGCTTTCGCTTTAGTCACCTGGTGGATTAATGCTTCAACCCGCTTTGTCCCCGTTGTTCTGGGGCACATCATCAATTGCTCCACCAGGTATAAGACCCTCCTTCATTGCCCTGGCCACAATACCACTCTCATTACGAGTTGCCATCCTGAAATCAGAGTAACACTTGATTTACAGCTCCCACATTCAACTCCACCGGTCCCACAACGAATCCGAGCCATGTCTCTACCAACAGTCAGTAGCCTGACATCCCTGACCTCTCGCGGCTGTAGGCTTAGCTGGCAAAAATACGGCCAGACATAATCATGGCTTCTTTAGCGGTATCGACTACGGAGTCTACAGTCATACCACTGATCTGCACAGGCAGAGTAAACCGAGACGCGGATAGGAGTTGGCACACCTAAATGCTTTCATTGGGCACCTGATCCGTCATCGTACTACTGGCCAACTCTGTCACCGGTCCCCTAACCCGTTGTGCATCATGAAGTCTCCTGTAGTTGGCCAATGGTCTCGATTGTGGTGACCCACTGGATTGAGGAGCCCAGTCTTCTTTCTTTTTTCAACTTGGGTAAGAGGGGGTATTCGAGGTGGGATGGACATTTCTGTGGCGCCAGATGATCCACCTTATGCTCGACCTCTTTGCCCTAGATCCTTTCGTGCCGCACTACCTACGCCGGCAGTGCTGACATTCTGGGGAGATACTCGAATCCATATCCTAGGCCCCTTACCAGCTGAACCTTACCCCAGGCTCTACCTCTCACAACACCAAAACAACCCCCTACAGCCCCGCAACCCACACAGACCGGAGACACTAATGGTGAGGGGATGGGCGACCTGCCCCTTTGCACGACCCCTTAATGCAATCTAGTCAACTTGACTAACTTAACTAGTCATATTGACTGTCCACCAAACGACTAATGTGTTAGTCAATTTGACTAAAGCAGTTAGTCAACATGACTAATCTACCTAGTCAAGTAAAGAGCAGTCAAAAACGACTAATCCATTGGTCACTATGACTATCTCGTTAGTCACATTGACTACAGCGTAAGTAGTAATGACTATTGTACTAAGTCAGACTGACTAGAAGATTTAGACAGTTTGACTATGATTGAAGGTCAGTTAGACTATTTGAAATTCAGTTTGACTATGTTTGAAGGTCAAGCTTAAAATACCTCATACACCCTGAACAAATAAAAAATTATTTGACCAAATAAGTCCTACTGCTTATAAGTTTGTATAAACAAGTCACACAAAATTGTATGCAAAACAAGAACATTTTATTTCATTCAATCACATTAATACATAGCCTTGTTAATGCTGGCCATGATACAAAGGCGTTTGGCATCAATAGGGTCTTTAACCTCATCTTCAATGGCAAGCATAACTTGGACATAGCGAAAAGTTTGTTTGGCAGAGTTGGGGTATGGTACATAAAGACATAAATGGCAGCCATCAGCATGGCCATGGCTTCTGTTACATCCACCGCTTCTCCAACAGACGTTCCCTCTATGTATTTCAGCATCCATCAATTCTCCCTCATACAGCAGCAAAGGAGGCAGGCTGTTTATGCTGCTGCCGTGCTGTGTTGCGACATTATAAAACACATAGGTGACTTATTGTTGAGCCATAGCTCTCATTAGAAATAATACAAGGTCCATAAATCCTGCCTGAATGAAAGAATGTTATTATTAAAAAGAGACATTGTTACAAACATTGTTTAACTAGTCATTATTTAGCTTGATAATAATACATGATGAAATATGAACTGACAATTACCTCGAGTGTGCCTTCAAAGATAAAGGATTTGTCCTTGAAAAGTATTGGCAGACGGGTGATAACTATAGCTGCATGGGCCACTGGGAGATGGCAATGACACAGACAAAATGGAGTAGATATTGGAAGCCATGTTGTAAAGCAACATCAAGTTTAATATATGATCGAACCAACGTAAAAATAACTAAATAAATAGTAAGAAAGCAACACTATTGTAGGTACCAGGAACCTGAAGCACAATATGCGGCAGTTATTTTGTTGGTAGATGTTGAATATGGTAAACTGGGATTCTTTACCTGCTCTTTCTACTTGGTTCCTCAACAGGTTCATTCTCGACATCATCTCCTTCATTTTTTTCCACCTAAGAAGTTTCATAATGCCCCACCCAAAGCGTTGGAGGTCAGACAGAAAGAGCTTGCCAATGTCGCCACTCTCTGCCTTAGGCCCCAGTCTAGTGAATTCTGCATACAGCTGCGACCAACGAAGCCTAAGCAGTCATTAATTAATTAATGATTCAGTGCAATTCTACAATGGGAAATCAGTTAATTAAATATAGACTTCAAACACTATGATACTATTCAAAATCACGTATGCTTGTATTAAAATATGGCCCATGTATAATATCTCACCCCTGCTCTTCCCTGCAACCATGGGTGTTGCTCAGTGCACTGAGGCACTGGCATTCTGTCTCGCACAATCTGACTACGTCGCAAAGACAGAGTAAGGCGCATCTTCTCAGCTACCTTGTTTTTGTCAATAGCCCCTCTCTACTTTGCAAACTCTTTCTGAAGCCACTTCCTGTGGGCCACGATGATAGAATCGTCTTCACTTTCAGGCTGCTGGGGAAGGTAGTTTCGAGGTCCCAAGTCCTCTCTGAAGCTTCAATGCAGTAATCTAGAGATGGCTTCTTTTTATGTCGCTTGTGGGCCTGCACCTCTTCCAAATCCATTCCGATTCGTTTTCTGGAATTGCTGGATGCTGTTCCGCCAACATTTCTGTAAACAATGATCCTCATTGATAAACATTTCACTCTGAAATATTCTCAAAACTCTTAACTGTCTCTTACTTTCCTTTACATACTAGTGTGCATACGTTTAAGTTACTAAAGAGATACTAAGGAATATTAAATAAACCAGTGTTAATTATACTTATAGTAATGCTGAAACATAGATAAATAATGTCCATGGGCGTTTCCCGACTTTGACCCCTGGAGAGTTCTGGGACTCTCTCCTCCCGGGCCATTGGGCATTCCCTTTTGAAGTTTCCCACAACGAAAACAGGACCCAACTTCCCTTTTGGGTGACTTGTAGTGGGTGGGGGGGGGGGGGGGGGGGACTTAGGATAACCTTGGGTACCCCTGGGTCTTTCAACTTTTGCAAGGCCCTAGTCAGGGTCAGAACCTCGCGCTGCAATTGGTTCATCATGCGCGTGAGGTTCTCTACTTTGCTGGATCCACTAGGGCCAGTGACCGCTGAAACCCTAGGGGGTACCCCTTTCTCTTCCCTTCCCTGCTTCCGGGACTGCTTACCGAAGCATGTCTGATACTGTTGTTGGTAATCTTTACCAGGTCTATTGCTTTGCCGATGGTTTGAGGGTGCCGCAAGAGGGTGAGGTGCGCCGCATCTCGGGATGCTAAGTATATAGGAGATCCGGGTTACCTCTCGCACTCCCCGACAAATGGCACTGACGGAGGTGTGAAAGGCAACCGTCTCCTTGGGGACCGCATAATCTTTATGGAACAGGCATCCCAGGGTCGGTTCATCGGCGGGGTGGGGAGCTGCCTACGTGGGGGGGGGGGGACGATATTACCCCACATTCCCCTAGAGCTGGCAACAGGATGGCGGCAAGGGGTCCCAAGAACCATCGAAACCGGGAGGAATGCGGGGCAGGGGCATAACGCCCGTTGCCTCCATCCGCAGGCACGTCACGGCGGTAGTAGCCCCGGAAATCTCTGACCCCATGAAGCAACGCGCCGCCGCAAGCCCCAGGGATCCCTCGACTGGGAGGGAGGCGAGACCGCCAGACCAGAAGACCCCAAGTTCAACTTGAAGCCGCTTCATGCCCCGAGATCCCCCGACTGGGAAGGAGGCGAGACGCCATATAGCTTCGGCGTCATGGCAACAATCCGCGTCCTTGGGAGATTTCATATTGCGACTTTGTCAAAGGTTGGCGAGTCTAAGTAGGTCAGGTTTTTTTTTTAAGTTAGTCGACATAGAATTAATCCGATTTACAAATTCAATTGGACTGTTGTAGTCATTTGCACGATTAACAGCTATTTGGCGTGTGTGAGTGAAACTGTTGCCATGCTTAAATTACTTTTTAAATAATTTATGTCATACCGTTGAATCTATCAACCCTGCTTATTGGAACATCCCAATGAACTATTTGACCTGCATTGTTTCGGAAACTCACCTCTTCTCTCCATCCCGTATTTTTTAACAAATACGGAAGAACTCTGTCATGATACTCAGAATACAATAAATAATCTAGTTTGCAATTAGAATGAGCCACACAATGATGTAAATTATGTAAAAAATCTGACTATCCGAACATCTCGGTTTTACGTATTATTTACGATGACGTTTGAAAATAAAGATTGCGACCAGCAACGCGGATCAAAATTTTGTTTACATACATACGTTCGTTATGACAAACGCGACTAACCAACATAACTTGACTGCACATAACTGAAGTAAAGTACCTCAAACATTGACCAGATTCCATTTATATGTCAGATTGAGAATACTACACAATATATCCATTCTATCGAACTAGCGTTGTCATGATTTAGATCAATCACACAATGTAACAGCGGGCGATATTAGAAAACCCAGTTAACGAATACACTTTAGCAACATTATATATGATTTCTCGCTATCATCAGGTTGCTTGGGTCTAAGTGTCTTAAATAACGCCATAATATATTCAAGAGTTGTGGTTATTGCTTACCAAATCGTAAGATATTCTCCGCCCGCAACGCAACTTCATCTCAAAGCACGAGGGGCCTTACGAATTATCCGATCAGCCGAAGCGTTTCGGTTTGTCCGGGCCAATATATATCTGTCTCCACCTCATTGGAAAACGTAGAAACCAAATATATATATTTTTTATTCCCTCTATCGAATGTCACGTGGATAGAATATATTTGTGAAGGAAGTAATTCTAAGCAATATATCAGAAGTTGGGATTATGATATATCGGATAATAACGAGAAACAAGCTGTTAAATGCAGAGTACCAAAATGGTCGTCAGTCCAATATATAAAAAATTTTTCAAACGTCCCGAACTACCACCTGCGCGATGCAGGGGTTAAAAGTCTTGCTATGGATGAATGTGAATGGAGAAAAATTACCAGGTAACACAAATTTTAAATAAAAATTTGCAGAATAAAGCACTCAAAAAGCTCTTGACTATTTTGGCACTCAGATCGTGTGCCAAGATGTGACTGTGTGCCAAAATAGTCGGTCGATTGTTATATATATATATATATATATATATATATATATATATATAAATGTATATTACGATGGTGAATTTTTATGCCGAGATTATTACATCTGTTGCAACTGCCGACGCTCAGTTGAAATAGAATAAAAAGGCAGCTTAACTAATATCATAATTGGCTGGATGGTGGAAATATTATTAATCTGCATAGCAGGCGTTGTTTTCCAGTATTAAGCTAAAGCCTCTAGACCTCTTAACTCCTAGAATTCAACATTCTCTGTATCTGTTGAAAAAAATATCCATCATCACACCTTCTTACAAGTATGACAGGTAAGTTCCTGCAGCTTGATAACTCGTTGCTACTAATGGAACAACGCTGATAACGCAAGTCGTTAGTAGCTCTGAAACTCTGTTCTTACCCTGCAGGACTTCACCTTATGCCAAGTTTACAATACTTGCATTTTTCACGCCACGGAAAAAAGTTCGTCGTAAATGGTAATTGCTTGATGCAAAATTATTTTATCCATTCCAATTATTTTCACGACATTATGTTTATGATGACTTTGTTTCAATGCTTTTTTTCTATCAATTAACTAGGTTATAAAACAATCGGGTATCGGTATGCGGTTACCTGGTAGGGATGGGGGGGGGATAAAGTACTCGCTTGCTAACAATGAATGTATCAATGACCGTAATCCCTGAAACTATTTATTTTCACAAGGGTATTCGCGATTTCCTAATGCATGAAGCTCAAGTAACGTTAGCTGTGAATGGTTTACCAATCAGGTAGTTACGATGAAGATTCGTGCATCAATTCAGACTCAATGCAATGGTTTTACAGTATATAAGGATGTGAATTCACAATACACCTGACTTGAAATTCTGGCTGTTAACATAACGAGCTGACGCCATTACAATAAGGTGAGCGATATTCAAAAGGTGCCGTTGTACCACATTTACAGATGTCCCCAGGACAAGAATATAAATATAAATACAGTCTGGTCTTAAGAACTCTGATGTAAAATGACAAGACCATCGGAAGGAATATACATACTGTTCCTTTCAGCGATCTCGTCACTTAGAAATCTCTCTGAACTATGAATAAATATCTGTTATTTAACTGAACATATGTCACATTTTAAATGTAAATAAAACTAGTAAACAAAGAGTGTTAGTTGGTAGAAATTTAAGTCGTTTATGGTTTCATTGACCTTCTACGACTCGTAAACAAATAAAAAATAGAAATTTATCATATAGGATACATGATAACGTTGGTCGAATTCGCTGCCATATTATTCAGAATATTTCTGCTTCCCTATGAGAAGCGAATTCTTTAAGGCCTTCAAATGTAATTATACCCATGGCGTGACTTGTCTGTAAGATAACTGACAACCTCGCATGACGGCGTCTGCCTCCGCCTCTAAATTACCCCATCACCATGTGGATAAAGATTGTTACCCTTCAATTAAAGCTGCACGATGATTACAGTTGCATGATATTTCTCCTATTAGTTATACGGATCGATGAGGATGATAAAGATCTGAGGACCTATGAAAAACTTAATGGACATTAGCATTTATGACTTCCTTGGTTAGAGACTTGCAACGCACCTACAGCAAGACGTTGACAATGCAGAAGTTTATACAGTACAATCAGTACAGGTCGCATCACCAACCCGCCAGATATTCACGACATGTCATGCGGCGTAAAGGATTGCTGCTTGGCAGTAATCACTCTACTATTGATATATTATGCAAATTTGAAGTGGTCCTCCATACGACAAGAGTTAAATGATATCGACTATAAATTGCAGCTCACTGCTCTAAAGGACGAACATAATAGATACTTACTGCACCGCATTGCAAAAAATGTATCTATTAACAGAAAATTATTTGTCGAGATGAAGTAGTTGCTTTACTTATTGCAGCATACTAAGCATAGTGATATTTATCCGTATTACCTTCATTTCACATGGCGTAGTAACTATTTCAACAACATTAATGTAGCTTATGAAACATTAGAAGGTAGCAACCTGTCTACTGCATCAGAAATCAAAGTATGATAGACTGTTGGTTGGATCCAACAACAAATGATCGTTTGAAAGTATATGTAGGGGAACAACTGGATTAATTACTTAACGTGTTTGTCTCATGACAGACACACTCTTGTAATGTTGCCTGTACATCGTATCAAGATTCTGCAATTAATAAATATTCTATTCTACATTTCATATACAACAAGATCACATACAATTTATACAATAAGATCACATATAATTTGTACAATAAGATCACATTATAATGCATATCATTACTTCCATTCCATCCTTATGAATGGTCCTTAGAGAGCTGGATGTGACTTTTTAAATTGATTTGACTACTCGGAAATGACTTTTTTAACATGCATAATCTTCAATTGTGATGTGGAGATAGATAGCTATCACAAAATATCATACCTCTTTGGTAAGGAAAAGCATAACTCAAAGTTGCTTATTTCAATATTTCTGTATATATATATATATATATATATATATATATATATATATATATATAGATATATATATATAGATATATATATATATATATATATATATATATATACAGAAATATTGAAATAAGCAACTTTGAGTTATATATATATATATATATATATATATATATATATACATATATATATATATATATATATATATATATATATATATATATATATATATATCTATATATATATATATATATATATATATATATATATATATATATATTTATGTCGTTGGAGTGGTCATGTCTACAATGGCCGTTCATTATTTCCTAAAGACCCAAAGGCTAATGAATGCACAAAGCGAGATTTGCAACCAACACGTGGGCGAAATATGGAGAAGTGCGTCAAAATTTGCATGCCGCTTGTGCTTAATACGCGCTATACAAAAGTCTTATTTGAAAAAATGGATTACACTGCGGATTTATTGTCAAATTACCAACATGCTAGACCGTCAAGTATTACATTGATATATCTTGTAGGTGATAGGCCAATAAAAAGAAATGAAGATATTTTAGGGTGAGCAAATAATGTACTAATGTACTAAATCTGTTAGGACAATAATATTTAGAGAGGTGGAGCAATTTCGACGATTTCTATAAGACTTTTAGTATTTATTTATATTCCATGACATTGGGGTTGCTCTTAGCAAACCAAACAAATACAAGCCAAACCTCATCATCTGCATTACATATTTGTCACCGCAATAATGATCTTCTGGAAAACAACATGGCTGATATGATCATGTATGTGCCACAAAGAAGTTGTGCATTAATTTGATGTTCTATGTTGCAAATCTTCCACAACATTTAAAGTGAGACTGTCAAAAACCACTTAACGTATTGTAAGCGTGATATAAAGCTACAATGCTTTATTGTGAAATGAGCTGTATTCGCCTAGAACTACACTCCATTTGCCTACAAGCAGGTTTAGTTCAGGGGATAAAACCTCGCCATGATTGAATCGTATTCCGTAGGCATTTACGGAGGATTTAATCTTTGTGTGGGGCCAATACAGCGTCATTGTACTCCAACAAGGGGGTTTTCAGGACATTAACATCTATTCCTGCGATGTTTGGATATATTTGCGATTAAGTACATTAGCATAACATAAACGCAATTGGGAATCGAAGATAATTAAAAATGGCTGAATACTGGTAGATGATATTGCTTTTTATGCTAATTAGATTATCCTAAAACGAGCAGTGTGTGCTAAAGTTCATCGACAAAAAATGCTTTAGTTGCACTACATATGTTTATATATATATAGATAGATATAGAGAGAGAGAGAGAGAGAGAAGAGAGATATAGAGATAGAGATAGAGAGAGAGAGAGAGAGAGAGAGAAAGAGACATAGAGAGAGAGAGAGAGATATATCCATCTAGACAGATTTATCTCTACACAGAGAGGCAGAGAGACAGAGAGAGAGAGAGAGGGCATGAGAGAGAGAGAGATATAGATATATAGAGAGGAGCAAGAGAGAGAGAGAGAGAGAGAGAGGAGACCGAGAGAAGAGAGATCTTTAACCTAGAGAGAGAGAGAGAGACTGATTAGAGATACTAGATGAGAGGGAGAGGGAGGGAGAGAGAGGAGAAGACAAGAGAGATAGCGAGAGAGGAGAGGAGGAGAGAGAGATCGATAGATTGAGGATATATCAGATAGAGAGATATAGAGAGAGAGATCTAGAGAGGGAGAGATAGATAGAGCGAGAGAGAATAAGAGATAGAGATATAGATAGAGAGAGAGGGAGAGAGAGAGAGAGAGAGCTAGAGAGAGAGAGGAGAGAGAGAGACGAGAGAGAGATAAAGATATAGAAAAGAAATAAGAGAAAATAGAGAAGGGAGAGATAAGATAGAGATATGAGAGAGAGAGATCTAGAGAAATAGAGAGGAGAGAATAAGAGAGAGAGAATAGAGATTTATGTATATATTTAGAGAGAAAATATAAATAGAGATATAATTATATATATAGATCTAGAAGAGAGGAGATAGATAAAGATAGAGAGATATAAAGATAGAGATAGAAGAGATAGAGAAGAGAAAGAAGAGAAAGAGGGAGAGAGAGAGAGAATAGAGAGGAAGAGGAAAGAGAGAATAATGAATATCTAGAGAGAGATATACATATATAAAAAAAAAGTTTCAAGAGGAAACTATATGGAGATAAAATATTTAAAATATGTATTATATATATATAATATATATATATATATAAATAGGGGGGAGAAGAGAAAAGGAAAAAAAGAGAAAAAAAAAGAAAATGAAAAGAGAGAGAAAGAGAAGAGAGAGGGAGAAAGACAGAGAGGGAGACCAGAAGAGAGAGAAAAGGAGAAGATCTAATATATAAGGAGAGAGAGAGAGAGGAGAGGAGACTCTCTGAGAGAGAAGAGAGAATAGAGGGGAGAAATATATATATAGAGGGACCTAGAGAGATAGAGAGAGAGAGAGGAGAGAGAGAGAGGGAGAGAGAGATAGGGAGAGAGAGAGAGGAGAGAGAGGAGAGAGAGAGAGAGAGAGAGAGAGAGAGAGAGAGAGAGAGATCTGGGAGAGAGAGAGAGAGAGAGAGGGAGATATAGAGAGAGAGAGAGAGAGAGAGAGAAGAGAGAGAGGGAGGAGAGAGAGAGACAGAGAGAGAGAGAGAGAGAGGGGGCTATATAGAGAGAGAGAGAAGATTAGAGAAGAGAGAGAGGAGGAGAGAGAGAGAGAGGGAGAGAGAGAGAGAGAGAGGAGATCTTAAATATAGAGAGGAGAGAGGGAGAGAGGGAGAGAGAGAGAGAGAGAGAGGGAGAGAGAGAGAGGGACAGAGAGAGAGAGAGAGAGAGAGAGAGAGAGAGAGAGAGAGAGAGAGAGAGAGGAGAGAGAGAGAGAGAGAGAGAGAGAGAGAGAGAGAGAGAGAGAGAGAGAGAGAGAGAGAGGGAGAGAGAGGAGAGAGAGAGAGAGAGAGAGAGAGAGAGAGAGAGAGAGAGAGAGAGAGAGAGAGAGAGAGAGAGGAGAGAGAGAGGGAGAGAGAGAGAGAGAGAGAGAAGAGAGAGAGAGAGAGAGAGAGAGAGACAGAGAGAGAGGACAGAGAGAGAGAGAGGGACTAAGAGAGATGTTGTCGGTCATTTCATCGTGAAGGACATCATGTAGCTTACACGATTGCGTTTACAAAATACACATTATATAAACTATTTATATATATATATATGCTTGGATTCCCGAGTAAATACTGACACTTATGTCAACTTCATAAGTAATCGCCCTTGCCGCATCACGAAACAAATCTGTTTAGCAGCTTAGTGTATGATGAACAAGAAGCGTCAATACCCACAACATTACGATGGTAGCTCAAAACACCGGATCCGCGCCAAATAAGCGTGTTAGTCGTTTCGCCTACATCACTGACACGTTCAAGGTATAAATTAACGTATAGATTATTACCAAATGCATTGCGATTGCCTTCATTTATCCCCATAAAACCGTTGAGCACTGACGGTTCAACTTAAGCAGCCTTAAGGGGGGGAAAATGATCTCTCGCTTGTCACGTTATTTGTGCTGTCTGATTGTCACTAGAGAGACGCTGTAAAAAGGAATAAGCGAGGAGATGCAGGAGAGAACAATCACAGCAAAAGACGCCAAAACAGTGGCCATAGGAACCGCCCGAGCTGGGGCGCTGAGGGCTGCAGAGGGAGGGCTTACATCAGCAGGTAAGGGAATTTGATTAGCCCCTATGGTGGGGAAAGAAGCTCACGGGACTAAGAGCTTCTGTGTGCGACGTTATTGGCCTGGGCAGTGCCACGTCTATATTTCTGAGCGATATTTTCCCAATGACCCGCAGAGAGCACGTCCCATCGCATATCACACAGCAGAGGTTGCCGTATATTATTGGCCAGCAAGTTGTGCACATGCGCATTGTCGTTTCCGACATTTTGGAGGGAACCCGGGCCTGTTTTCTTTTTATGTGCATTATTTCCATTGAATGAACACATCCATGCCTATCATGGTTAAATTCTGAAGAAAAATGACAAACAACAAATACATATATGGACCCTGGTCAACTAACAAAAGGCTAATAGTATTGGGAGAAATGCAAGATAATCAAAGAAATAAATCCATCGAAGGCGCTTTGTAGGCTACCGGTAAATATATGATAATACAATGAGCCGGTGAACAATCTTCTGACAGCAAGGCATTGTAACATCATTGTCATTGAATCCACGCACATAGTTTTGGCTCCATCGGATTATTTTGAGGTATCAGACGGGCATCGAGTTACTTTAAAACGGACAACAAACCTTGCCGGGCGTAAATACAATAAAAACCTTAAGCAGTATAAGAAAAAAAAAAGAATAAAAAATGTTGTAAAATAATTTTGAGAATAAAACCTTTAACTTTAAAAGAAATTGTTATTTTCATGTCTTGTAATTGTAATGTTGTATTAACTCTTGTTTTTGTTTCGTTTTTGTACTTTGTTGTTTATCTATGCATCGACACCTTCACGACCGTTTCCCTACATACCCCCTACCACCAACGGTCTAACAGTGGAAGGCAAATAAATACAATATAGAAGCAAAGTACAGTATATACCAGTAGAGCAAGCCCATAGACTATCCACATTCTATCTATAAATTGCACGCATTATTTCCTGAAGATTCTGCCTCTCTGTGGCTGCGTGTAGTCTCCGGCCTTACTGTTCCACTCCCTGCATCACCGCCTCGTCTCTCCAGGCCCCGGCCAAAATCGTCCTCTCGATCAAGGACGAGTTTTTGATGGCCATGGTAGCGTATGCGCATCAAGTGTCATTTGACCCCATTTCAAGGAAAGTAGGCCGATAGCCGACCGGCGATCCCCCGGGCAACGTACGGAGCTGTTTTAGTTGTGACTGTGACCGCCATATCGCGAGATATTTCGCAGACCTCTACACGCTGGCCGATGCCTAGAAGTTGTGTTGTCACAAAACAAAAATTGCTCTTCCTAAAGCAAACAGCACATTGGTTTTTTGTCAATTAACTGTTTCATTGTCGTCCAGTACAAACCATCATTTCTTGGCCTACTTTGGGTCACATTGAGGAGTAATAAAATGCTGGTTACAAGACCTATAAATTTGACTCTTGCGACATTTGTCTTTTGTGACAAAGCAGCTGTGTAATTGAATATGAGAATACGATTCCTTTGTGACTATCTAGCCGCTTTACTTCCATAGAACGGTAAACTTATACCTTAATGCGCAAAAAACAATTGGCCGGAAATCTTGCATCCCCAACATTTGTAAGTGTATGATGAATGTTTGTTTCAACTGTGCATATTGTTGTTGGTACCGTGACTTTGATATAAAAGGTTTCTTTCATTCATGTGACCATGCTGCCTAACAATTGTAGCACTGCAATCTAGAGCAACGCCCATGTTGATGTCATATCACTGTATCTGTTTGTGAAAAGAACCCTGACAAAACAAGGGAATGCATACATTTATATGCTACAGCGTTTCGTTGAATACGTGTATGTGTAGATGTTCTCAGTGAGTTGTGTTTCATAAGCTATGCCATTGTTTTGAGCAAGATACAATGAACGGCTTTGAACACATGATGTGCCATCATGAATTATCAAATGTTCTTTGTGTTCTTGTTTTCTACAAGTTACATTGCTATGCTCTGCCATAGATACCTATACTGAGTTAAGTTTCATTTACCGATCAAACGTACATACAACCGTTGTAGCATTTTTTGTTTCCCCTGCAGGTAACAAGATTATCTTGTTCGAATCCCAAAATGATTGGTATGAAGATTGATGCACAATAAGTAACGCCGCCATCTTTGCCATACAGCCATCGTCAGAATTTGCTGCATATCCTAACAACCGGCATGTAAGGATGTGACTGCAATTATTTGCTGACAATCTAGAAACTGAATAATTATGTTTAGGGTGCTTAGTAATCCTCTCATTTAGAAATGATGGATACACAGATTAATGAATAACAATTATCATACGATGCAACCATATTCACTGAGTGGGCTGTGTATCGGAACCACCGTCATCATAGCTAGCAAACAGTATACAATGATGTGCTGAGTGTATGAGTGTTATGTACCTCAGAGCTAGTCACCAGTGCACAACAAAGAGCGGAGTGCAATACAAAAAGCCGCGACAGACCCTGGCACCAGTAACAACGACGTGTTGTGTCAACTTAAGTATTACAAAGCCAGTTCACTGAACTCTTCTGTACGAAAACTGTTGTATTAAGTAATGATTTAACTACCAGTCTTTTATTCCTGGCCACCCATCACTATAAGGTATTGGACGGCTATCCTTGAAAATGATTGTAACTACCATATATTTTTACGGGCACATCATAGCATAGCTATTAACATGCAATATGTATAACGATATGCAAAGTGTAATGTACTAATAAACATGAGAGCAATCCACCAATTGATAAGGATGTGCAAAGTACAAATCAACATCAGATTTATTCGGAAACGTTCACCGGAAAGGTTTGTCACTGTGTCTTTCTTTTGTGATATTTTTCATGCGGTTGTGTTATTTTCCGGTTGAATTTGATAACTGTCATACCACCTCTATCGTACAACCGCTGAAAAAGCCATGCAATGTTGTTTAACTGGGTTATTTAATGCTGTTGTCACATCTACTACAAGATGAAGAGCTGTTTAGGTCCACTCCTGCACAGCTCTCGTGACAGACCTTGATTAAGAGGATGTTTGCAATCATATCGGAACAAGTAAGGCTGCGGGTGACGTCAGCATACAATTATAATTCCACCATGGTTATCAGCGTTAAGCATTGGCATTTTTTGGGGACAGTTTGCGATATAAGCGCCCATGCTTTTAGGACATGACTTGGGTCAGCTAATTAAGGACAATTAGATGGAAGATATATCGTTGTCTTTTATAAGCTTTAACGAGCTTCACAGATAGAGGCAGTGTGGAAAAAGGCTACAGCAAGAGACAACGCTGTAACTACTGTGGGATATGTTAGGTCTTGTGACAATGTGAGCCTGTGTGGCGTGCGCCAAACAATCGATAATCCAACAAGCTGGAAACATATGCAGCAATGCATATAAACTTTGGCACAATAGTGTTACATCCCCCTAACATGTTATTAACCTGTAACCGGTGGTCAAATGACATCATTATGAGACCTGAAAGGCCCAAATGACTAACGGAAGTTGTTTCCTTGCTTAGAAATCAACCAATAATCGGCATATTATATGATATTATATTAGCACAGACAGACTGAGAGCGTTTGATCTTCCTATAAGGCGTGAGGCATACTATGATTAAATGACAGTTCGCACTATGTCAGCCACTGCTAAAACAAACCCTATACCAGGGCATACATGACGTTAAGATTAGCATGTACATTTGTCTTCCGAAGGACACATATTCCAAGTAGATGTATCCTTACAAATGACTTTCCAGATCTATGATTCTATGTATATCTACATCTGTCTTATACTTATCTGAGTGCAACTTAAATGGTTAACTGTAGTAGACATCTTACAGTGATTGGTAAGTGGTTTGATGAAAACTTAAAAGCGCTTGGGGAAATAAATATAAAGCCACCACTTCATTACTCAAGCTAATGGTGTTGAGTTTGGGTTGCTGCTCAATATATTCAGCTCGCGCATCACGCTTTCTAGTTCATCTGAGAGCTTGTTCTTGGCAATACTGCTGATGGAATAAAGTTTTACTCTACAAATAGTAATATCTGATACAACAAATGCTTGAGAAAATGCTGGCACCTACAAGAGAGCTTGGGATAACGACAGCTTCTATTCAGACGAGAAAATGGCGTTTTTCTGATGGACCATACATTATTTAGCAGTAAGGTATATTAAGCACATTTCACCCTGCAAATATCCCGAGTCATAAAGCCTATGACCGCCTATAACGGCTGTTTTAGTGTAACATCAATCCATATGTCTCTCCATACTGGATATTCAGGTTGAGTATGATTAGACCAAAAATACCCAACAGCACTAGGGTCATTATTATTATCATAGCATCCTCTTATGCAACACATACGTGGAAGCTTACACGACAGTTAATTGTGTTCTTATTGAACAATTGGCTTTACCTTAAACAAACCACATAATGGTTTGTTGCCCATTAACTGTTCCACTGTCTTCCAGTAAAAGCATCATATCTTGGCCTAATATTGGTCATATTTATGAGTAATAATATGCTGGCTTCAGCAAATATAAATCTTACTCTTTTTCCATTTAAGCTTGTCTTTTGCAATGAATCCGTAGTATAGATTAAGGAAATATGACTACTTTATCGAAATTATTAGCCTGTTCGTGCCAATAGAACATTAAATTACTACCTCAATGCACCAAAGACAATTGGCCGGATATCTTGCAATCACCAAAGTTTGTAAGTGTATGATGAATGTTTGTTTCCATTGTGCACGTTCTATAGCGCTATTGTGGCTAGTGCCGTCACTGTGAGATAGCTGGACAATTTCATAGGCGTGGCTTCTGTCTGACAGTTGCAGCACTGTAATATGGAGCAGCATCCGCTTAGAAATCATGGCATTGTGACAAAATATTGCTATTAATCAGGCGTAAATTACTAAGTGTAATCATGTGTTTAGATTTTTTTCCTGGGGTTGTCTGTTATAAGCTATGCAAAATATATTGAACATTGTTAAAAGTAAAGGCTTTGACCGCTTAATAACCCATTGTGATTCCAAATAAGTTCCTTACATTGAGATTATTGCAATTATACTTAGTTTTGTGGCATTTTATGTATAATATACATTGCTTAGCTGTGCCATAGATAGCTACACTGAGTTGCATTCCTTTAGTTAGCCACCGCAGCACCAAAAAAATAAGCTTGAGCCTGACGCCAGGCCACAATGTAATGCGGAGTGTATTTTAGTTGTTCACATCAGAGCTAGTCACCAAGATGCAACGATGTGCAGAGTGCATTACGGTCGGGAAATTAGCAATAGCCGCCATAAAACAACGAGGAGCAGGGAGTATTATAGTTATAACTAGGCTACAGATAATTCTGCAGTGTAAAGTGTAAACTAGCAATCCACGTCAGATCTGGCTACAACACTTCTACAACTATATGATATTACAGTGAAATTAGTGATAGCATAATAATGGTAAAATGCAAGTGGATGTTTTAATTGTCCTTCAAAATGTCTCTTCAAATCGCTAGTACAGCAATTAAACTTTGGCTCACTTGATAAGTAATTATATACTCAAAGTTCGTCGTTAATGCCGGGCGTTATATTATTTCTTGCTTCGATCTCAAGGTGACCGTGATCGGACGGGCGATTGCTACCATATAAGAAAGTAGATCAAGTGACTTGTGATTTGACTGTTTGCAAGGTGATGAGTGGGCAATACGACAGCATTTTAAGTCAGACACTAATGTCATTATATTGTAGGAAATAGAAACCTTGTTGTCTTCTTTACGATAGCTATAAAGGCGTAGATGATCCATGCCAGGGTCAGCTCTAATCTTTATTACTTACATTAAGAATTAATGTGCATGAACACGAACCTCGTCATGCTTCCAAGGCTAACGATGATCAACGACTCTCTCTGTGGCCAAACTTAGGTTCAAGGGGTAATCGAGCATTGCTTTGTGGATTCTGGGTGCAATAATTCAATAGGTTATACTATTTGAATTGGTCATAATTGTCGGTCTTCACGGCAAGGAAGATAATATACAATGCAAGAGTTAATTAATGTAATTCCGCCCGATTTGAAGTGCCTAATCCAGGGGCTAGAATCAATGCCTTCAAAGCCCAACCGCAATTAGGATGAACTATATTTTTCCCATATAAAGCCTAACATTAAACATTTATTCATGGAATTTTTATCATTGATCGATAAAATAAGGATGGACCCCTGCATATCATAACTTGCCAAACGACACGCACACAAACATGGGTAGTGCTGACCTTAATACCCAAACACTCGAACCAATAATTTGAGTCTTTCACAGTTTCACATTTCAGTACTTGGTACATTGTGTAGATAACTGTGGACATATCTAAATGAGTTAACTGCACCAATGCAGGAAATGGCCAAAGACTGGAATGACCTTATGAGGTATCAAATTATTTGAAATTGCTCTTTAGTAGCGACCACATGGTGGAATGCGCGGCATATCTTCAGAGGTCCGAATTCATTGCATATACTATTATGCTGCTTACCTCCCTTAATGGATGTGCATAAAGCAAGATTCAAGAAAGTTAATATTTCGTCACAGAATACGACAATCGGAATCAACTATAGTCCTTTCAAGTGCGTCCTTCTGATCAATGCTTCCGACAGTCATGCGAAATAAATCATTTGACTTGTCAACCCCCGTGCATAATAATCGTATCTGATGTGAGACAGAGAAACATTATTCATCGAACACCTGACTGCACCACCATAATTGCTGGCAAACACCAAGTTGGCGAAAGATTTTATCCTGCCATGATAGGGATCAGGATTTGTTCCTCATATTGTAATTATCAGGCCTATATTTGTCATGCTTAAGCCGCTGAAAAGGGGTCATACGCTTTCACAAAATACGAATGCTTATTTGAGGTGGAAGCAACTCACGTTGTCAGCAACAATGCAATGCATGCAACTTACCAAATTACATGTTAGGAACGATGGACATAGTGTTACTAATAGTATATGAATATTCCGTAGTAATGGGCTTGTCAATTGTTTATTATGCAAGAGCGTGAGCCTATGAACAAGTCGGTTTACCAATCGCAGTAATACAAATAAGCTATGGTGTTTATGGTAAGAAGTGGAATAAAGATTTGCAGAGATGAGTAGAGAAGGGTATTATGAATTGAAAGCGCGTGGAGTGGATAGGCATTTCATATCATCCCTGCGATATGCAGTAACTAAGCCTACCATACATGGGTCAAAATGCAAATAGATGGTTCATACTTTTGCTCTAATAGGAAATCTACTCCTGAACATTATTACAAGTTGCTAACAGAATTATCACGTCTGTCTTGCCATATCAATCAATGGTATTAAGCCGATAAGGCAATACCCTAATTAGATTCATTCAGTTAAAATCGAATAACGACCTATTCCTATATGCCAGCTACTGTAGATGAGCATAATATGTATGTTCGCAAATAAATGAATGTCCATTAGTAAGGATACGAAAGCATTATTGATAGTCTTTTCAAAATAATGCATCATCTTCAGAATAAGCCAGACATTTTATCAAGACGCTTAAGAGACGTAACCAATGTTATAGATTGTGGTCGTCAATGATAGTTCCCCCGCCTCTTATTTCATGAATGTTATATGATATGGATGAAATGTGACTGTTCGTGAGATTCTGCAAGTTTAAGCTTGTAAGAAAAACTTATCACCGAGAGTGGTAACATTTATAAGCATTCATATCGCCTTATGCTTTATGTAGCTATATATGTACAAACACGCTAAGTAGAATTAGGTAAGGGTGTGCGTTATGAGGGTAAAACATCCTAAGAAGTATGCGGTATTTGAACCGTTATCATGATGGACACAATAGCCGCGGAGTATCCGTGTTTTTCGCATTATAGAACACATAGCACTACAACACAATATTACGACAGTTTTCTGCATTGTTGTTAGAATCAATAACGGCTGGAAAAAGTAGTGCAAAATGCCCGATTGTCTGTGTATGTATAACTACTCAGCAAACGCTCCTGCAAAATGGTGTGGTCCATACAGATTTCGCTTGCGCATGTTAATGACTCCCTGTACATAATACAATTACGTACTGCGCAAAAACAAATAGTTTAAAGTAGTTATCGATATTTTGGGATGCGAGCTTGGAAGTGAATAATTATAAGCACATCATTACCCAAAATATATCGCCTAATTGTCTACACTAGCTATTGTTTCATTGTTGTGATTGGTAAAACACCCTGGTAAATAATATTCTAAACAGCACATAGCTACGGCTTTTATCAGGCTGCAATCTTGAAACATTTCCATTTCCAAAATAATGTTGCTCATTTCATCGCTGGTCTAAAATTAAGATACTTTGAAAAGATCAAAAGCGTTACTTGGTAATGCTATGTTTTAAGTGGCTGTGCACAAACTAAATTATGCTGAAAGGCGCCATGGACAGGTAGTTTTGTTGAAAGTCAATACAATGACGCCGAATTATATATGAGTAGTTTTCACTTTGGGCTTGCTAATATGAGAGAGCAAGCCAAAAATGTTCCACCCGTTCATCAATTAGATATATATAAATATATATATATTTATATATATATATATATATATATATATATAGATATATATATATATATATATATATATATATATATATATATATATATATATTCATATATATATATATATATATATATATATATATATATATATATATATATATATATATATATATTTATATATATATATATAAATGTTTATATGTACTATGTGTACCATTTTCACTTTGGTGAC
Source organism: Urechis unicinctus (assembly GCA_034190875.2). Classification (NCBI taxonomy): domain Eukaryota; kingdom Metazoa; phylum Annelida; class Polychaeta; order Xenopneusta; family Urechidae; genus Urechis; species Urechis unicinctus. The sequence continues at coordinate 22,469,439 of CM067357.1, forward strand.
TCTACTCACTACGGCATGCTTAATTTGTATTCCGTGTATTATAAAATGTTGCGATGGCAAATAATGCCTCTGCCCTGTGCGTAATATTTCTGATCTCTTTAGTAAACGCCATGCCCCATGTGCTTTCTGCACTTCGCATGCAACTGATTTAGTGACCTCGGAATATTGACACTTCTGAATAATTATACCTTGTCGGAGCCAAGAATCTCTCCACAATAATCAAAAACAAAGCAACAGGTTGCGTAAAATTATTTTCCCAAACGTGCAAAGTTCTAACGTGCAATATTTCGGTGGATGCATTCATTTCGAAAACTACGCATATGAAATGTTTCTATTGCATGCTTATAGGTCCACATTGTGTACGTATGCATTAATTTGAGGCTGAATTAAAAGATCATCGTTTTATTTCGTGCATGGTTATTATTCCCTGTAGTGAACTCAAAAATGCAAGATGAATGGCTATTCTTGAGAAGTCTTTGACGATATCCTATACATATTTATACAAAAGAGTGAACAAGGATTTGTTTGCACTTTTGTTTTCTTAATGTAATGAGAGCTAATGTAGCTAGCAAGCAGCTAATTGACCAAATGCTTAATTACCAAATTATGTCCGTTATCATGTATGCAGAAACAACTGTGTAGGCATAATATATGCTAGCTATTAGGGTAAGTGCATGCAAACAAATCGAACCCTAATTTTATCATTCATGTCTGAACGTCGAACCATAGCTATACGCATTAGATATTATTTACTGCTGCAGTTTTATAGAGATTCCTCTATTTATGCACGAAGATGGAGTTTATGCGTCACTTACACTCTTTCGAGGTTAGTATGATTCCGAGCCTTTAACTGATATGCAGATGCAGCATGCTTTACGATGCAAATGTAGACCAATTCGATACAGTACAGCAATACTGGTTCCGCCTCTAATCAAGGAAAGATGTGGAAGACGTTGAAAAGGTGGGAACGAACATTACTGACATCTGTTGTGACATGTGATCTGTCTAATAAATACTCGAAAACAGTACCATAAGTAAATATCGGTTATGAGAAACATATGAAGAAGAGAATTCATTTGCAGAGCAGGGATCTATGAATGTAGCATGTCAATATGAAACAATGCAAATATACGCAATTGTTGTAATCATTCCGTCTTCACATCTGCTAGTAAAGCTTCTCAACATTTATCATTTACTTACAAAAACGAGTTGCTAATGGTGAGGTGAAAGATAATCGGATTGATTCAGCGATGCTCCATTTACGCATATGCCCCTAATGGATTAGTACGCGTCGACAGCATTGCCTTGTTAGAATATCTCACAGGCTTTGGGTGGTACTAGCGCAAAGCACAATGACTGATTTACCCCCCCCCCCCCCATATTTTCATTCATGTCTTAAAAATCAATATCAGGCCTTATCTCTCTGTATGAAGGTGTAAAGTAAGCACGCTATAGTACGCGCAATAATGATATCATGTTTAGTTGTTGACAAATGTGTTGACCAATCAAAATATTGGTCATATATAGCAACATTTTCAAGTTGTTATTTGATATATCAATGTCCATTACAGTGCATTTAAATATTTAAAGAATGATTATCACAATGATTCAGCTAGCCAACAATAGCAGTGTGATATTCATGATTATTTTATGATCGGATCAGTGGCATTGGTCGTGGCTTAATAAGTATCTATCACACATAAAGTAACAAATGTCGATTATTGTATTTAGAAAAACAAGTATGTTAATCTTTCTACTTGTGTTTGTGGCATTCATTTCTAATGGCTAGAAAGCACATAACGGACTTTAATTTATTAGAGAATGATTGCCTGAAGCTTTATTTGCGCTTTGTCAAGCTGGGATATCGCTTTGCCCACTCACACGTCCCTTATTTTTTAACATAAGGTCGAGTGCGAAAGCCGTATTCCAATGCAATTGCAGGCCCAACCGGGCATTATATGGGATTGCTGCGATCCGAAAAGGTCGCAATGTTATAACAAGAACAACACCATTTTCTTTGAGCAACAGTATTTTGTTGACATTTTCCAATAAATATTCTTAGAGCTAATTAACAGTGAATTCGCATGCCTTTTAACCAATACAATTTACGTGTACACAATTATATACAATCTCTATGCTTAAAGTCATCTGTATGTCAAGAATACAGTGTGATGGCTATCGCATGCGTTTAAACAGACCTAGTTGTTTATTGCTTGTCTTTATACGCTCATCATAATCGCATAAGATTTGGATGTGACATAGTTTATGGCTATTTTTTGTAACATATACCAATTTACAACATGTTAGACAATGTTAAATAAGTAACCTTACAGCATGTACATGTGTGATCAGATGTGAGTAGCAATACCTAAACAAATAGGGGCAAATGCAAATCGTTGCACATATATTTTGATGCTGGACAGAAATGATCGAGATCTGTAATACATCATCGGATTATACCATCATAGTGTATTTTATATTTGCAGCTGTACATGGATCAAATGTGTCCTATATGCGCACCAATGACCGCGCATTGGCACACACACGCGGCACCAACGCTCGTTCAAGGTCCTTGCTTGAAATGAAAATTTTGTTCGACTAATTTGGGACAGCAATGTCTCGAGTAAAGGATGTTACAATCATAATTATGTTGCTATAAAACTTTCTAATTCTACTGTTCAAGCTATTGCAAATATTATGTGTAGCAACAACGACGTCGGCTTTGCTTGAGTTGGCACAGCAGGAGTTATGTTTGGTTCACATATTGTATCAAGTTAAGGGTAGAGGATATCAATACAGAGTGCCGTCCAATCTACCACAAGAACATGTTACCTACTTATGGGTCGACCTTGGCACTGACATAAAAGAGCCTCGACGGTAAATGGCTATCAGTTCCATGCATATAGTAGCTTTCGACTCGGTCTCTAGCGGATTCCTGGTTGAATGATGTGATAGCTATTTGCCGAAGGTGTACATAAGACATTTCTTTTCCAAGTCAAAATTGTATATGTTAATTTGCCATGGCACCGCGAAAAACAAATGGAATTTCATAACATTTATGTTATCTGTAAGTGCCGGCTCAAAGTTACCTATGTTTAAATAGCTGATTCATTGTGATCAGCATATTGGCCAGACGACCTGGCTGTTATGATGAAGACACATACT
>CM067357.1:22472703-22482703 GCA_034190875.2 Urechis unicinctus
TTGGGTGTTTGGGTGTAAGTACAAACCCTACTTACCGATAATTGTATGAATAACACCCTAATATTCATATATTAATAAAAGAGCATTATCGTGAATAGCTGTATTCCTCTTTTAAGTGCTATCCATTGTCCGCTGCTGTAATCTTAGCAAATACACTGGGCTCATGTATGGCCTGGTTGTTTTTCATTGGCTGGATTCCTCAGTTAACCTTAAACTTGATGTTCAACCAAAGAATGTCAATCTACAACTGAGATCTTTTTCGGGCTGAGTTTATATAGTGCAATATTTTGTCAACAGTAGGGAATCAAGTGGTCGATCCAAAACGATAAATCCATGTTATCACGAATCGAATATTGCGAGAGCCATTTAATGCACGTGTGATTATGCTGTTACGTTATCTGATTAACCAGTATAGCGCTATGTTGAGGAATTGTTAGAATTTGTGCATTTGTGGGCGGGCAATCATCCATAATATCATGCTAGCAATAAAGTAGGTGAAGTGTTACAGCTTATGTATACACACACATACAAATAATACACTTGTCGGTACCACTTCAAATATACTTAGCGCAATAAACGTGTTGTAGAAAATTATGCATTATGAATAATGTTTGAAGGCGACGTAATCAAGTCCGGATCAGTGTTCATGCGTTTACGTAGCCGCACAGATCCGTTGCATATATTTGTGCATTAAATAATATCCGCAATTTTTGCATAAGGATTACGGTTTCCGACAATTAGATTCGGAGTGCCGCATTATTCAACCTATACACCTGCAGTGAATTAAGATCGAGGGATTAAGTGCTCGGAGGCTTTACATCTGGAACCTAGTGCTTGTCATAGTGACTATATTATGAATCTCATAAACACATATACTATATATACTTTTATAGTTTACAATGATTATTGAACCTTGCGAAGACGATCTGAAATCATGATTGGTATATCTCACATATCGATTTATCGTTGATAAGTTTGGCACCACTGCAAATGTCCAGTGAGCCTAAAACTCCGGACTGGGAAATTGTTTAAACACTGACTATTCCATTTATATAGTTTGGGATCTCGTGCATATGAGTGCTAATGTTACGTTTGCTCAGACAACACCTGATATGATGTAGTAATCGTCAGGGTATATGTGTTATTTGTCCTAAAACCGGATGGACTTTAACAGATGACAGGCTGAAAATCACAATCGCCCACAGTAACTACTCCACTCACATCACTCAACTAGTGTACGCTAAGATGAATAAGGCTTCTCTTGTGTATCTCTATTCATAAGTTAGGCAATATCATTAGCAGTTATAAGACCAAGAAATACCCCTACCTAACTTTCTGTTGGTTCATACGCGTGCTCATATATTGTACATATAAGCATAAAGCAGACTCAGTAATAATTTCGTTACCTTTTATGGCCATATCTGGGCGGTCATCACAGGTGAGGTCCCTTGATGATTTTTTTTGCATTTTTAACTAATGCTATTAGACGGATATATTATATGGGGGCTCTATGTCCTCCGACACAAAGGATAATTCCTTTCCAAATTCCTCTCCACATCCTCGTGGATCAATGATTTTGTGGTTGACTTTAGGCTCGCAACCTGGCGCATGGTTTACATTCCACAGACTCCTGTGGTAAGTAGCAAGTGTGTTCACTTTCTGACTGTCACACTGTAAGTGCTGCCAGATAATTTGCATCTATGTCCCTTTTTATTTGTTGATTTGAGAAATTTAATTGTTATGTTGACTGCGATTGTTTAGAAGCATGGACACGAGTAAATACTACTAGTCATGGTGACTGTAATAACAGTAAGCGATGCCGACAACAAATGACTATTTCATGATGTCATCAAAGAGCTACTTTCTCCACATGTTGACTCCTGCCATTTGCATCAGCCATACCTAGCGTCCTACAAGTGGTTGGGTTGGACACGGTACACGTTCTCAAGCGAGTGATCGCGATTACAATGAGCTGGGCTATTTTGGCCAGTTTGAAGCTACACACATTGTGGGCTACGCTGTGCTTTGCATACAACGTGCAGTACATAAGCGTGCCTTCTGATGTAATGCATTTATAATTAGATTGTTTCGATTAGACTTCAGGCAATCGTATCAGAAGAATCTCCATACGACCAAATACACAAATATTTCTCTGTATTGCTCATCGAATCGTTGGTCACACACTTCGGACCAATATATGAGTCATACACGACTGCTGACGAATAAAAACTGTCACATTGCAATAGAATGTGGTGAACACATTGCATCAACATTTTAATCAAATACTACATTCGAGTTTGCAATTGAGAAATGTCGTCAGTCGGCCGTTTGCCATGCATATATTAGTGCACTTGGTTATGCTGATGATCTGTCCTTAATTGCCCTCTTCGACCCCTGCCAAGTTAATGATGGGAATATGAAGGCAATTTGGGGCTGAGTATAGTGTCGTTTTTGATTCAGTCAAGAGCAATTTACCATTTTTAAATGATTTACTGTGCTATAGTATTACTATTGCTGTTCGGAAATATGCTTTGTAATGTAGTTAGCTATGTCGGTGATGACTGTAATGCTAATAATATGAATGTAGCATGTTCCAATTTATTGTCACATACACATCGTTTTTGTCCATTTTTATAGCATACACGGAGATGTGAGGAACAAGTTATTCAATAATTGCTATTCAAGTTTGTGTAGTTCTCCTTTATGAAGTTTAGACCACCGACACATGGAGGGAATTAGACATGTCAGGAAGCTCCATTCACAAACACGTCGGGCCTGTATTATGTGATAAACGTACACGATACATCTCGCATGCATTATTCTGTATCAAAGCTACACACACCAATAGTCTAAGAGCCTGGGGTGCAGACACGACAATGGGGCTAAATCGAGTGGCCTAAATAGATGAATTTAGGCAGCTGAACGCATTAATTTAGCTAAGATGTTGCTCATGAAAAATGTAGACACTTCATGCAGTTAATACAAACTGTGGAGCCTTTAGGCACGTGATACAAATACACAGTGCATACAGGTTAGTCGCCTGATAGACCATCGTATGAGATCTTGTGATTCTTCTATAAGTCTGCATGTTACTGCAACATGAACAAAATTCTAGATAACATTCCTACAATATGATTGATGGATTTTGACATATTTAAATATCAAAGCCCAGACATATATGTGATGTCAAATATTTATTCATTGACGTGATTCTAAGCATTTACACGCAGTCGAACAAATCCGACATTGCAAATATCAAATATAAAATGCGCTTGCATGCCTGAGTTAATGTAACTGAATTCATATATACGATGGTAACTAGAAATTGATACATAATCGTCGAAGTTCACCTTATTTTTATTAGTAACCAGTACACAGTGTGCAGCCAAAGAAAGTTATCCCCGATAGCTGACACAACCCTTTGCTACTCAGGTACACGAGTATCCCACATGTCCCCTGACAATCTCCCGCAACCCTCACATCGTATGCACCGTGTACCCTATCGTCCCTATGTCAACCCGGCTAAATTCGACTCTCCCATCCCTACCAACCATCCTGACGCATACGTCTTGTCTCACAATAAACGGCAGAGCATGCCAAGGTACTCGCATGTTAAACATTCTATTCACTCTCCTAGATTTAACCCCAGATCTATTTAAAAACTTACAAATGTGACAAAGTTGTGATTTTGTTGTTCAACCGAACCGTGGAGTTTGTGTTTCACATTTAGCAACCTTGTGTGAGTATCACGTCATCATACACATCGACATCCGGTCTTCCAATCATTTAAATGTTACGCCGCTATGAAACCATCCTAAAACCAATTGCCTTAATGGCTCAAGGCTTTTTAAAGCCCTCTTGTTTTTGTCAGTACCATTAAAATCCCAATATGAACAATGCCAGCTGGTCTTAATCACTTAGTCCACATTGAGGAAGAAGCAAACTAAAGTTAGGGTGTGATAATCATATTGACAAGGAAATAATCGCAACAAAATCTACGGTTTTTTCAATTTTCAATGCTTTATGCAGAAGGATAAAAACTGTAGTGCATTCTTCATTCATTGAATAACAACTGATGACTGCCATAAGTTATGCGGATTTATTGACAGTTTTAATCATTGGTTCAAGCAATCATCATTCAAACACTATCGACAGTGTGTCCTTACACAGTGCTCCATGAATCTGTACAATCAAGTTTTGCGTCAGCTTTTGACAGGATAAGCCCTGCTGTTTAATAATGCGTCATGCGACCCGACTCTAAGGTCTAGTGGATGTAAAAGCCAACACAGAAAAAGAAGCACTGTAATCATCGATAAATGAAGAACACTCCTTGGTTCCACAAATTTCTCACGTATACACAAGATTAGACGCCCTCGTTGTGATTACATTACCAAAAGTAACACAAAAGCCTGCGATAGAAGGCAGCACTACGCTTGGGTGTCAATAGACACTTGGACAAAAATAACTACGTAGATATATACTGTAAATGGGAAATTACTATGCAAAGCTTGTCCCCTAAGGAAATCCGGACATTTGCATCCAGACCAGACAGCTTAGGCCACATTCGTGTTCTAGTTATAGCTATTGTCTCATTTTCTCAGAAACACTGACCATTCGTACGTAAACTGTTCTCACAATTGTGTTTACTATCGTGCGATCCTTACTAGTAATGCATGCATTGTCAGATGAAGATCAGAAACTAAAACAATGCTAATAATCATTGTGACTTGACAAACGCGTACTGAGAGATCGGTTATTTACTGAAGTAGCAGTCTTAATTAATATCGCGTGGGGACATTAAATGTGAGAAGGGCCTCACAAAAGCGTTCAGATGAAGTGCAATTGTCTGTAATCATTTTTCGATTTCATAGTGTACCTGACCAATCATTGACCCTATAAATGCCATGTCAGCGGTTTTTGTACGTCAATCGCCGGCGAGCACACTGCTCGGAAAACATAATTAAGCTTTATAGGCAAAATGTGATGGATGATTGGTAGTGTTGGAAGACGAATAATTAGCGTAATACAGCAAATTATGATACACCATTTACAGCTTGTAGCGATTTTGTTGTTATGACAAAGCGTTCGGCTGATTCGGCTTCTCTTTCCACTGCGTCACCATCTATGCTCGAATATAGACGATTCTTAAAATAAAAAAAAAAAACGCCGATTGAAGCGTATTGACGAGCATCTCAGTTGAGCATTGCGTATACATCAAACCCTTATCCAATGATATCTGTTGCATCATTATGAAATCGCCCGGCAATCATCACTTTTTAAAACTATAAGTTTCAGTTGGTCTTATTGCTGAGTTTCTATATATATATATATATATATATATATATATATATATATATATATATATATATATATATATATATATATATATATATATATATATATATATATATATATATATATATATATATATATATATATATATATATATATATATATTATATATATATATATATATAACAGTTAATAGAACATCAGCAGAAGTATATTTGTGTGTTCAGTTACCCATCGACAACTCAATCACGTGGTGTTCTTTGTTGGTAAGGTTGCTGCGTGTCACATTTCCATTAAATGCTACAATGCCTCATATAGCTAGACTGAATATAACTAAGGCATAGTGATGAAGATATCCGCGCATTTGATGGCAGTTAAAGAGACATCCGTCATACCGCAAACACGACTGAAATCCTCCATTTAACAATCTGCCAATCTAAATTCAGAGCTTGAAAACTGGCTTGGGGCTTGTGTTCGCACATTATACGGCTGTATTCCAAGGACAGTGCCACCTGTATCGTAAAAAGTCTTTCCCTTGTGACACTGACCACATAAATAATGTACGTAGTTTCATGTATAGGTCGCCGTCAAATCGACCTCGTCCACTTCTGAGAGTATGATTCACATTTCTGCTTAATGGTATCTTCAGTAAATATAATGGAGGTTTATTTTATCGACCGAGCATAGTTTTAGGTTAAATAATCATTAAGCCGAGACCATCTCTGATAGTCTACCATTAGATTAACAGACTGACGGTCCCACCATAATAAGGCTGAACAAGCCAGCTCTTATATTTTACCGAACCACCATCCGGTAATTACACATCATCATATTACGCAGGTAAGAAAGCTATCTGTAATTTTACTGAAGTTTAGCAGGCAACGTGCATCAGACGCACAGGGGGGAGATACGAAAGCCTGTATAGAGATCGGGGCGCCGTCATTTTGGTGAGTCTTGCAATCACATCACGGGTGTGCCTTTTACTATCACGTTAGCAGTTACAGTGGTAGGTATATCGGTGAGACGTTCCACTGAAGATGTTAACCAGGCCACGTAAATGGTTTATGTACTGGACTTTCGTTCTACTATTATACACTGCAAGTCAGCATACAAGCAAAATTAAAAATGGATATATGATATGCCTTTTATTGACTTACAGCAAACAACACATTGATATACTTCTGTGTACATAGGTTGCTCAGCAGCACATATATACGGGTAAATATGATGTCAGCAACAAGAATGAGTTAATGTGAATGTTACTGAACCATAACAAGTGTTTGAAAGTACCGGCACTCTGATCAATGTTCGTTAACATATGTGGATTCCAGAATATTTGGGCTAAATTAGGATGCGTGACACGGTCCTCTTTGAAATTACCTTGAAAGTCGCCAATTACTTTAAGCATCTGGGGACATTAAATAATTTACATACCTGGGACTATAAGCGGACTGTTACGATCAGAACAGATATTAGCCTCATGCAACAAATAAAAAACATCCGAGAAATAATCACTGACGGGCACAAAATCATCCGTGAGTCATGACAGTTTCCGCTGGGATAACTCGGCTAATAATATGTGCTGCAAGCCAATGTTTGCAATTCTAAGTGGGCTTGTTGCTATAAAACACTGAATAGTGACCAAGGGCTGCTCTAGTAACTGCCCTGGTCATTTGAAGCTTCGTTATTATGCTGTATAGTAAAGTATTTGACGCGTGGTCAGAAGTGTAAGTGCCTCGCCTTTTGCAACAGATCATAACCAACGTAGTCATCTGGTTCAAAAACTGCATTCACGTCGTACATATCAAAGAACGTCAACAATGAGGCTAGAAAATGACGTATATATAAATTAACAATGACAAAGCGCGTCATCAGCTATAATGAATGGTGTGACTTTTGATAATACGTATTCACTATTTTAGCATAATACCCGACACATATACATTTCGCATGCATGTATTTCTTTGTCGTTAAGACGAAATATTTATGTTAATTCTATCTTCATAGTTCTTGATTTTTTAAGATAACGAGCGTAATAAGATTGTATCCCACAGAGATTGTGCCACTGTCAATAATAACTGTACGGAAGCTTTCATACAGATATCCATGACGAGTTAAACCAATGTTTTTTAATAGGGTTGCTTGGGGCACACAATACTGACACCATGATATGCCCTAATGCCAGCGGGTACATAGTCCACCACAAACAACGACATATACGTCTTACTTCCACTGCAAGGTTTCACTATTATCCTGACGCAGCTTACCTTCTAGGAGTGATCCCCTCACCTGTTTTATTGATTCGGCATCGGCCATTTAACATGCGACATACCAATGTTTTCTTGTTTGATTCAAATCGTGTATTTAATGAAAGCAAAATAATTCAGAATGATTATTGCGTAATGCCTTATAAATAGGATGCAATAGCCACCAGCAGTAAAGATGCTGCCGATTTTACCCAATGCAAATGATAAAGATATAACTCAAACTTGAGCAATAAAAATTACCACACACCTTCCGTCGAAGTAGAGGATTTGTCTCTTACAGAGCTCAAAGCATAGAACCCAAAGAAAACAGCGCTAAAGCGCACGTTAGCGATACAAAACATCACAGGGACGACTGGCGTATTTATCACTCGGTAGAGGCCTGATGATAGCCTATCACGCGTTTATATATAGAATGCAAAAGCCAGCTGCCGTAAAGAGTATGACACCTTTGCTTCCGATGTTACTCTGTACAACTGATAACGATATAACTCAACCTTGATTAATAATTTGAAACTACTACACACATTTCCTCTAAGTATAGGATTCGACTCCTACAGAGCTCCAAGACAAAAACAAAGACCAAGTAAACAGCGCTGAAGCGCTCGTTAGCGGTAACAGACATCACTGTGAAGACGTGAATGGATAATGCCGTGTTTGTATTACTCAGTAGAAGCTCGATATGGATGAGAGCGTATTCCGCTGGAACTCTCGTTAGCGGTAACGATTATTATAACAACCTTGATTGATTTAACCACCTGCAAATTAGTATAAACTGAGTAACATTTAAAAATGATATCTCTTCTGGTTTTCTTTCTTCATCAATGGCAAACATTGGACCTGGACAACGTTTCAACCTCTCAATATTGATTTACATGTTGTTTCACAGCACGAGGGCCAGGTAATCAACGCACCGTTGGCGCAATCTAGCGCAGACAGCGGGTCGTTGAGGATCGACTGCCTTACGACTTGGTGCATAAGTGGTCAACCGTTAACGAAATATCCCAACTGTCTAAGCAATGGTACAGTACATCGCGTGATTTTTATCACAAGTTGATAGAAATGAAGGTGATGATGTGAAATATGTAACTAAGCCACGTGACAACTATGAACGATAGGTCACATGTTCTGACGATTGACGGTCAAACGCAAATCTCATCATACGCGTATATCTTTAACTGCTGATGAATTATCCGGTCAATGCAGAAAGATTATCTATATAATTGAAAGTACAATTAGGGGCGTTGAAACATATATCATTGATTTGTAATAGATGCATTAATATATATGTAAGAATAAATTCTGTCAATTATAATATTCATTATGCAGAATATGTTTTTTGTGTGAATAAAGTAATTCACCCCCCACCTGCCTGCTTTAGAAATATAATCGGGGACAGGTGAACAACAGATCTATATCGGATATGTTGACACTTTCTGGGAACGTTCAGCCACTTGTTGCAGCTTTAAAATGGTAATATAGTGGATTATATCCGCTGCTTTCTGCCCTATTGTTTGTTTTTATATTTGCGGATATGTGCGACTTCCTCAATAGACAGGTACCTTTCTTGGTCCGCTTGACGGTTTTCTTTCCTACTTAAAAACATTTTTTGTGGCCAAGTTCCGTTTATAATGGTGAGAGGAGAAGCTAGAAAAAGTAAATACCGAAGTAGATAAAAGGGCAAGAGAAACTCGTCAATTCAATTTTGTTCGGAAATAGCCTAACATTCTCATTGCTGGCGGACAGCATTACTGAATAATTCTTTCCTCTCATCTCTTTTCTTTGCAGACGGCACAGCCCCAAGATGTCCAAAGACCAAAAAGCTACCAGTCTGTCCACGTTAGTTCTTCAACTCCACGAATGACAAACTACACAAACGCAATTCTATGAAGGACTGCTTGCTGTGTGGTGAATCACACAATAATGCAAGCATATTTTTAAACGAGTTGGTCAATGTCTATGCCAGATGAGTTGGTATGGTCACTTACTGATAAACCAGCCGTGTATCAACCGCTATGCAGTTTTGTACTTCAACGAAAATCACATTATGAAGTTTAAAACTTACGCATGACATAACTTGTGGTATTTCATCGCAGAAATTGACCATTCGCATTAACGATACAAGCGGTGGGAATAACATATCCCTAATGTGACACGTACACGACATAGGGTGTCATCACAGACCAGGGTCTATTGGCATATAATCGCCATTCCGACTACATACCACAATAATCAACATTATTTTTACATCACAAAAGGATACCACACTATACTCACGAGGTTTCGTTTTCACATGTTAAGTATATCTATGATATTGAAATTCGCAATGGGGTAGATAATGCCAATGAGGTTACACACGACAGGGCAAAACCAGACGATTGCCTCTCTGTGTCGGCGCACCGACACATTTATGCGTCTTCAGTAGAGACTGAAAAGGTAACTTT
>CM067357.1:22487703-22534593 GCA_034190875.2 Urechis unicinctus
TGTATGTTCAATCTTTCCAAATAATAGGATAGGGTTTTTTTGGTTATCACGTTTTAGCTGATTGGGTCTAAGGTATGTCTGCATGTTGAAGGCAGGTCTGAAGGGCTCATTGCGGGACAATTACAGTAAGCATGGAAATCAATATCATGTACTGCAGACTTCATATGAACGGATTTTTACTGACTGATGTGATGTTTTTGTTTAATATCAGATAATGGTGGAAATATCCATGCATCTCATAAATGAATTAGAAAGAGACGCATCAGGAAATAAATCCTGCACAGCCTAAAAACCAAATGTCAGCCCAAAAAACACTAGGTGCGACTAACTCGGCAACCGTGTTAAGGCTGTTTGCTTTCAGGCAGCGTTTCCATCGGCTGCTGTTATTGGCTTATAGAATCTGTATATCTATGAATATTGAAATGAATGTGCTCATTTAACATGCGGTTGAGCCACACACTGTGCTTGGTCGATTACGCATAGTTAGGCACCACCATTTACTGCTGCGCTTGAAGTATAAATGTAGTTGTGTTGTGATGAGATAACACGACATCACAGTAGTAGGCCAGACAGATTCCAAATGCATTACTCGCTCAATATTATGAAGATACGTCTAAAAGTCCGAAAGAATGTCGGGTGACTTTAAGTAAGAGCAGGATATAAGGTTCCTGTTTGAAGGCGGATTCGACATTAAGTCACAAACCAGTTTCGTGCGATTTATGAAACATTTAGTCGCAGGAGATATCGACAAAAGATAGGCGGTTCACTTCAATGTCTATTCAATTGTTAGGATCGCTATCATGCCGTATATTGAACGCGCTCTATATATATTGTAGGGGGGCTAGGGGCGGGAGGTGAGGTTTTTCGCCAATATCATTGACCTCAATGCAGTTATTCTAGGACTGACCATGCATATAATGTCACACTAAGTCATCAATAATCGAGTGAAATAACCAGCACCTGGACTTAAAAGAACGCTCGCCGATTTCTCATTTTTGTTTTCTTCACAGACCGTTGACCTCAATCGGTTTGGACGCATTGAATGCAATGCTAGGTCGTCAATTTTCTAACAAAGGATAACTGCTGCGCTGCTACTGGAATGTCAATCACATCCATTAAATAGATCATCACCTTCGTGTCATGTATTGCACTATATCAGCCGAAAAGCAACCCATTAGGTGCTCGCCGATTTATTGATTATTTTGTTTTTGTAGACTTATCTAGCGATATAGTGTCAAAGAGGTTCGGACCCTTCCATGCCACAAATTGTCTACGTGTCGGTTGGCACTAAGTGGATTAATGAGCACCTGAGATGCAGGACGTCTAAGCATAGGGTGATAAAAGTAATGCACCACTTCCACTTCGATATAGCCCGTCAATGGAGATTCCAGTCTGGACCGACCTGTTCTTATATATTCACTTAAGCCACTTCAATGCTTTAGTAGTGGTTTCGTCGGTTACGCCTTAAATTGTTTCAACTTTAATTTGTGATAATGAAAACCTACGTGCATTCGCATTATTGATAATATATTTGTAGAAAAAACATGCACACTTTTTTCTATTAGTTTAAATATAAAATCAACACCTTCACCATTTGCCGTGGCTAAATACGCATACCGTAAATTTATTTGAAATAAACCACTTAAAACTGCTCAGGTGATAAAGTTTGGCTTTGAATAAATATCCACTCAGCTGTAAGGAAGGGTCGTTTTAGGGAATGCGTATGTATGGTCCACGGTGAAAAGGCACTTAATCTGCATTTTTGTTTTGGATATTTCATATAAGTAGCACCTCCTCTGCGATGATTTGTGACGGCAATTGCGCCTCGGACATTTAATCGAATTAGCACTGAAGTTTAAAGGCAGATCAATGCAGTTGCCAACGAACATGAGCTGTCTGCTGTATCTATTTGGGTGAATGGCAGTACGGGGAAAAATCAATGTTGCATGATGATGGATCTATGCCGGTGACTAATCAGTGCATTAAACGGTACGACTTACATTCCATTTAAACGGTCACTTCTCGCGAAAATCCCTGTTGCAGATATTAAATGCAATCTGGTTAAGGAAACATTGATATTTGTGCAGTTAATTTATATCGTAAGTGGCTAAAATGTTATTATATTGGTTGCCAATCCATCAACATTGAATTATTGGGTCAACTGAACATTGAATGCATTATCCAATCTCTGCACCGTACGTGATGACGTATATCTTAGCGTCATCGCGATTAAATTAAGAAAACACAAACACAATTGCTCAATGGTTTGTAGCTCACGTCTAAGATGATCACGGCTATTGATATTTGCTTGTTTAGAACATTCAACGTAAATGTTAAAAGGAGCTTATGTTAACAGAAATTGGCAATATTGATGCTAATGTTTGAAACGCGTGAAATGGCGCAAAACGTTGGTTGGCCTATCTGATGAATACAGAACAGCATCAAATGCCGCGGACGTATGGGGGCTCGTCAGGTAATAATAATTGCTGTCTCACATGAGAATATATTTTGTATATGAGGTATTATTCCACTGCTTGCTGTCCTCAAATCATATAATATCGCAACAACAGTACCATCCTGTGGTGGAAGTACGTACGCATTGCCTATGCCGAAGAGTATGCTAATGACATGGTAGCAAGCAGTTCATAGGCTTTGCTCAGGATTCGTAGTATATATGTCTCACAATTAACACTGACGGTATTTATTTATTTATTTATTACCTAAGTCGCTCAACTGGATACCTCGAACTATCTTTTTCAACTGCGATGATAACAATGCAAGAGGCTTTTAAGCGCTAGAAACCCCACATGCTTCTGAGCTAAATATGCTTATTACTCAACAACCCAGCATGTGTCAATACTCCTTCTAGCATAACTTGAAGCACGTTAATTGCTTCCCTGCTAGACGCAATATATGTGTAAGCTATAATGATCATCGGAAGGTGCCCTCATTATACTTGACACATTTTTGTCATCTCCCTTTCATATACGCTTCATGTCCATTATTATTCAGCTGTTCTTCATGTCTATAAATATGACATGAAGGACATTTGTAACTCAACCTGTAAACCAATCAATGCTTTCGAATTTTCAGATAACCATCCCTCATACTACATGGGTTAAAGATGGACATTAGTTGTTTAATCAAATATCGTACGCGACTCTACATATCTGTATACTATGCTTCATCATTGAACTCGTTTTGTGTTAGCAAAGCACTGCACTGTAATGGAATGCCTCTTTTGTTCACTTTGAGTGGTCGTTTTGTTAGAATGAGCCCGTGATAGATGTAACCGTCAACCGATCCATCTAAGTCAAGCAGAATTACGCATAATGTGGCAGCAATTGTCGCTTGCGTGAATCTTAACACAATGAAGGAATAACGTATACAAATATTGAAAGATCTTGTGAAAATACAATTGAACACATTACACCAGGGCACCAGAAAAAGAATGAATCTCGAACGGTAAATCACTCGTACGGATGAATGATGCGGTCTTCCTTTACCTAACATTACCCAGCATGCAAATAGGCGAGCAATATTTAATCCTGATAAATGATGGATTCCAGCTGGTGACATGTTTGATCACAACCAAAACGCCTACGCTGTCAGTCGTAATGGATCTGTAAAGAATCACTTGAATACAAAAGAGTCAATTCAAGGACCCTTAATTTACATGACGTTGACATCGCACAAACTTTCGCTCTCACCGGAACAATCGGTCACATATCCTTTTAGAGAAGTCATACTTTCCAGGACGTTTGACAGGAATGATGATTTGGTTAGCATTCACGCCACACAGATCATTAGTTCTGGCCCCTGGGAATCTGTCATGACGGATTCTACTAGCATTGCCCCAAAGACAAAACCACGACGGACCAATATGAAACGTCGGCAGTCTATCGACTTGCTGTCGGTCAATGAAGTGTATATATATAACTGGAGATTTAAAGCAATAGGTTATATCAAAGAGCAAACTCGATAATCTAACGTTATTTCGTTGCATAAGAGGGAATCTGATTTATTGGGATGCTGATGAAAATGTCACGTGTTAAAGCATTACGACTCGTTGCCAAAATGTCAAAGTATTAACATGTTATCAAAATGACACTTTATTAAACATTACGGCTCGCTATAGCGCTGATAGTTTCCCGTTTACCCATCGTCTCTGTCAACCCGCCCCATGAAATCAGATTCTCATATATGGGTACTTTCACAGCAATAGAATATGCGTGGCTTTTTCTTCGATGATTATAATGGGGTATAATAGAGACACTGAAAGTTATGTGCATACGTTCCTTCAGAATCACTTTGAATAGCAAATGATCGGTATTCTTTATAAAATGAAATGTAGCAGCACAATACGCGGGAAAACTTCAGCCAGGGACCCCAGTGCGCGGACATGCTTCTCAAATGAACATCGGCATAACACGAGGCGTTGCGTAAATATACATTAATGTGGAATAACATGTACTAATATAGGCTCGATATGGTCCCCAAAACTTGCATTGAATAGAAAACTGAGCATAAAATCGGATTTTAACCAGTTATCTCTCGACCTGGTGTCGACCACCTTAACCACTACGTTATTTTGACACGGCTCCTTTAACATTGCCTGGATCATAACGAGATGGCCATACTGAATTGATGTTTGACATGTGGCCTGATTTAAAACAGCATTGTGGTATGCCTCTTAAGCCACTGAACACATTAGTTTCGCTGACATGCCAACGCACATCAAAGCTACGCTGAATCATTTTATCTTGATTATTCGAATTGAAAAGTACGGATATGGCCATTTTATCCTCTGTGTATTCTATGAATGACCGTACTTTTGGTCCGCGCAGTAGTTTACTCGCTAGTTCAAAACGGCGTATTTGCCCATGTTCCGTTTATGAAGGTGAGGAAAGAAGAAATAAAATTGGAGCTTGGTGAAGGAGGCATCCTCACTTGCCTGTCATGTATGCGGACGGTAAATAGATAGAAACGACCTCATGAATTAGCTAGCACATATATTCGAAAAATGGCCCCTCTCTTAAGAATCAATTAAACGTTAAGAGATACCAAAATACATTACCGTCAAGAATTATTAAGTGTCTCTTTAACTCATGCGAAGCCTACATATAATTGAAAGATGTTGCACCCTCATTGAAAGAGGCAATCCATTCGATAAGGATAGCAATGAATTAAGCTAACCATGGTCTTACTTGGCGAAATCATGCGGGATCCAATACTTTGTTGAGAAATTGTGTGAGCCGTTGTAAAATAATCACCCGATACTGGGGTCAGCGTATGCTATAGGATACTGGGAGTCGCCGGTCATGCGTATGCTATAGGAAGACAGTAGCGCCCTCTGGCTACTGGAAGACACTCCTGTCAGCCTATTGATACGATGACAGATTCGGTGAGTAAATGGCCCGGGCGAACCTGATGTTAATTTAATTATTGTCCATTTGTTTTACGAAATAATGGATGTCATCTTTAAGTATAAGAACGTCAACAGAAAAACAGCGGTCGCACACAAGAAATCACTTTTCTGATGACATGAACGGAAACGATAAACCTCTCTGGTATAGACAAACAATCCAGTACTTTTCATCATGTATACAAAATTCTTATAAAAGTAGGCGTAAAAATCATGTACATCAATGCGATTTCTATTTCCCGCATATATGCGGATAACAAATGCTTAAGATATGAAACAAAATAAGGATATAGAATATTATTCAAGAAGTTAATCTACTCTCATTATTCATTCAAAATCT
The DNA here is from genome assembly GCA_034190875.2 of Urechis unicinctus. Classification (NCBI taxonomy): domain Eukaryota; kingdom Metazoa; phylum Annelida; class Polychaeta; order Xenopneusta; family Urechidae; genus Urechis; species Urechis unicinctus. The sequence goes on from CM067357.1 coordinate 22,493,469, forward strand.
CCTTTTAATAGGCATGATCGACTTATTAATCAAGATATAACGAATCCCATCGAGCACAAGTGGTACCATACGCTTCAACAAATATTAAAATACGTTTCAAGGGAGACAGAAGAGGTTTATATGTATGAAATTAATGCCATCTTGTCTTGAAATATGTGAAACAAAACTGGATGCTCACTGAGACATTGAGGGGATGCACGAACATGATTAAAGATTACAGTCGTGCCAAATATCCACAAGGACACAACGCAAGTGCCAATCTCGCCAATCTATGGGTTTTTTTTACATCTTGCAAGTTAAACTATCAGTAATTTATAATTTTACATTTCTCATGATTTCAAAATTCGACGAAGATTGAAGACTCGGCTCTTGACATGTTGTCTTCTGATGACATCCGTCGGTGATCCTTGGAAAATGTTAGCACTTCCTAAGAACCTAAACGAGGCCACCACCCATAGAACCCTCAGAAGAACTATTATTCAACAAACTATGAACAAAATTGTCACCCTTTTATTTGCTTAGGGCGCGATAACTTCGATGACCCAAAAAATAAAAAAATTAATGCATGCTCCCAATTGTACCGCGCTGCGCATGCGCTATGAAAGGAACATGTTTCACAGCAACTTTTCTTTGGCCTTTTCGGCTCGGATTAGCCTTTTTAATTCAGGTAGTAGAATCATTTGCATTTAAGAGACATAAGCGGCAAGTCAACCTTAAAACCCCGAGCCAGGCGGCGGTGCCTCGTGTACATTTATGAGAGAGCGGAAGATGGAAGATGTGTGTGGTATCCAGTTGAAAACTGATGAACCAGTGCTTAACGCACCCACTGTTAACCGTTAACCGACATGGAGCTCCAGCCCTCCAGCCTCCAGGGCCAGGCCCGCCACGATCATTAAAACTAAAGTCAAGTGTCAACAGTGACAAGGTAGAAATGAAATACTATGAAGAAATAATATCCATGGCCTGTGCATTATTGTACGTCACGTGATCATACTTGACAATCGGTTCAATTCTAACCTCATTTCATGACAACTTGTAGGAGAATACAATGTTATGTTATACATTGATAGTTGTTTTTTGAGGAAGCGCATGTTAGCCTTGGACATAAGAACGTTTTACGCTATTGCCAATTGTTTGAACTTCCCTTTGTCGGTTAAGCGTTTGGGTAGACGGCAGAAACAAACGATGCTGTTGGATTGATATGAAGGATATCAGAAAGTAGCAATGCACTACTTGTATATAACAGCTGTGCGCATCCAAGCAAAAGCATAAAATTCAAACATGACATGGGTCTTAGTTGGTCTGCTTTTCATTTGTCGCTGAGCTATTCAAGAAAACCTGTTAATGAAACGATACGACAGTTACGAGCACATCTCAAAAGAGATTGATATAGTTTTACTTTGAGGTATGTCAACAATCTAATAAAGCCGAGGCGTTACGTACTAATCTCCAGCGTGGGAGCTAGACGAAACCATATGCTAACTCTCGCCTCTAACAGCGTGACGGTAGAATAGGATTTTGACCAATTGGCTTGGTCGTAACTGACGGTGACACTTAACGGATATCAGTCACAGCAATAAACCTCATCCATCAAAGTCGTTATGTGACCTTTAATGCAGCAGTGGTGAGTCATTTGTGAGTGGCCATGCATCGTCTAAAAGCCTTGTTAGACTTTTGATGGTAATTAATATCATATTGGCGTTGCAATGGTACAAAAACCCCAATCAGCCATAACAATATATTATAATTTATATGTTTATATATATATATAGATATATTATTATATATATATTAATATATATAAATATATATATATATTTATATACATATATACACACATATATAAATATATGTATATTATGCATAAAAAAATATATATATAAAATATGTATAAATATATTTTTGTATATATAAACATATATTTATATATATTAATATTTGTATATATTTATATATAAATATAATTACCTATATAGTATATATATAAATATATATATTATATATATGTATGCATGAAATATATATATATCTTATATCGATATACATGCAGTTATATGTGTATATATAAATATATATTTATAAATATAACATGTATAAATATATATAGAGATATTGCATGTATATATATATATGCATGTAAAATATATATGCATGTATATATATATATTTATATATATATATGTATATGTATATATATAGGTATATATATGTGTATATATATGCATATATATGCATATATATATATTATATATATATATATATTTAATATATATATATATATATATATATCTATGTATATATATATATATATATATATATCTATATATATATCTATATATCTATATCTCTCTCTTATCTATCTCTATATATATATATATATCTATATATCTTCTATATCTCTATATCTCTCTATATATATCTATATCTATATATCTATATATCTCTCTATATAAAGACCAGAACCAGAAAGCTTAGGCCGCATTCGTGTTTCAGCTGTAGGTATTGTCTCATTTTCTCTGAAACGCTGACCATTCATACGTATACTGTTCTCACAAATGTGTTTACTATCGTCCGATTCTTACTAGCAATGCAGACATTGTCAGATGAAGTTCAGAATCTAAAACAATGCAAATAATTAGTGTGACCTCACAAAACCATTCAGATGATCAAGTGCAGTCGTCTGTAATCCCTGTTCGATTTCATAGTGCACATCACCAATCATTGACCCTATAAATGCCATGTCAGCGTTTTCTATACAGCCGACACCGGAGAGCATAATGCCTGGAAAACATAATTAAGCTTTATAGGCAAAATGAGATGGATGATTGGTAGTGTTGGAAGACGAACAATTAGCGTTAAACAGCTAACTATGATACACCATTTACAGCTTGCAGCTCTTTTGCTGCTAAGACAAAGCGTTTTGCTGATTCGGTTCATCTTCCCACTGCTTCATATCCATAATACAGAAGCAAGGATAATCCTAAGGGGCCTTCCCAATAACGCTTAGCGATGTCATATATTGCTTGATTTGAATTCACGCCATGTCGCTGTAAATCAGTATATGCTTAATCCAAGGATAGAATAGGTCATGTGAATGCATTGGTCGTGATCCACTGATTTCCCGTTCTTACCAGCCTTGCAATGGACAGTTTTCATTATAACATTTATCGCTGTTATGGTTTAATATGCAGAGAAAAATATCTCAGCTGCTGTTTTATAACCTCGAGCACTCTAAACAGTTCTTTTTCTTCTTTGATCGAGCCGTGGGTGAAAATAACGTCTAGTGATCATGTCTCTGATGGGTGAACGGATCGTCCACACCAAAACATAATGGTCTGGACATGGTTATCGCGACAGTGATTTGCTCTTAGTAGGCACTAGTTCTTTGGACCTTCTATTTGTTTTATGATAGCGTCTGCTTCATGGTGTTAAGTGCACAGGTCTTTCTTGCAGACAACGAAAGCGGGAAGCATATTGCCTCACTTGTGTGTGCTTTAATGTTGACGTTTCTATGGTTGTCAATGGAGTCATCTTCACTTATATGTAACATGAAAGTAACACAATGAACAAAGCGCTGAATTGACATTAAGAAATGGGGACTTCCCACCAGATAGTGTAGACAGAGCTGGCCTATGGGTGATGCAACATGATGGGTTAAACAGAGCTGACAGATGGGTGCGGTAACATGAATGAGTGTCAGGATTTTTGTATAGTCAACCATAAAAAACATCTTGGCGAAGTAAATGTATGTTCAATCTTTCCAAATAATAGGATAGGGTTTTTTTGGTTATCACGTTTTAAGGTATGTCTGCATGTTGAAGGCAGGTCTGAAGGGCTCATTGCGGGACAATTACAGTAAGCATGGAAATCAATATCATGTACTGCAGACTTCATATGAACGGATTTTTACTGACTGATGTGATGTTTTTGTTTAATATCAGATAATGGTGGAAATAGCCATGCATCTCATAAATGAATTAGAAAGAGACGCATCAGGAAATAAATCCTGCACAGCCTAAAAACCAAATGTCAGCCCAAAAACACTACGTGCGACTAACTCGGCAACCGTGTTAAGGCTGTTTGCTTTCAGGCAGCGTTTCCATCGGCTGCTGTTATTGGCTTATAGAATCTGTATATCTATGAATATTGAAATGAATGTGCTCATTTAACATGCGGTTGAGCCACACACTGTGCTTGGTCGATTACGCATAGTTAGGCACCACCATTTACTGCTGCGCTTGAAGTATAAATGTAGTTGTGTTGTGATGAGATAACACACGACATCACAGTAGTAGGCCAGACAGATTCCAAATGCATTACTCGCTCAATATTATGAAGATACGTCTAAAAGTCCGAAAGAATGTCGGGTGACTTTAAGTAAGAGCAGGATATAAGGTTCCTGTTTGAAGGCGGATTCGACATTAAGTCACAAACCAGTTTCGTGCGATTTATGAAACATTTAGTCGCAGGAGATATCGACAAAAGATAGGCGGTTCACTTCAATGTCTATTCAATTGTTAGGATCGCTATCATGCCGTATATTGAACGCGCTCTATATATATTGTAGGGGGGCTAGGGGCGGGAGGTGAGGTTTTTTCGCCAATATCATTGACCTCAATGCAGTTATTCTAGGACTGACCATGCATATAATGTCACACTAAGTCATCAATAATCGAGTGAAATAACCAGCACCTGGACTTAAAAGAACGCTCGCCGATTTCTCATTTTTGTTTTCTTCACAGACCGTTGACCTCAATCGGTTTGGACGCATTGAATGCAATGCTAGGTCGTCAATTTTCTAACAAAGGATAACTGCTGCGCTGCTACTGGAATGTCAATCACATCCATTAAATAGATCATCACCTTCGTGTCATGTATTGCACTATATCAGCCGAAAAGCAACCCATTAGGTGCTCGCCGATTTATTGATTATTTTGTTTTTGTAGACTTATCTAGCGATATAGTGTCAAAGAGGTTCGGACCCTTCCATGCCACAAATTGTCTACGTGTCGGTTGGCACTAAAGTGGATTAATGAGCACCTGAGATGCAGGACGTCTAAGCATAGGGTGATAAAAGTAATGCACCACTTCCACTTCGATATAGCCCGTCAATGGAGATTCCAGTCTGGACCGACCTGTTCTTATATATTCACTTAAGCCACTTCAATGCTTTAGTAGTGGTTTCGTCGGTTACGCCTTAAATTGTTTCAACTTTAATTTGTGATAATGAAAACCTACGTGCATTCGCATTATTGATAATATATTTGTAGAAAAAACATGCACACTTTTCTATTAGTTTAAATATAAAATCAACACCTTCACCATTTGCCGTGGCTAAATACGCATACCGTAAATTTATTTGAAATAAACCACTTAAAACTGCTCAGGTGATAAAGTTTGGCTTTGAATAAATATCCACTCAGCTGTAAGGAAGGGTCGTTTTAGGGAATGCGTATGTATGGTCCACGGTGAAAAGGCACTTAATCTGCATTTTTGTTTTGGATATTTCATATAAGTAGCACCTCCTCTGCGATGATTTGTGACGGCAATTGCGCCTCGGACATTTAATCGAATTAGCACTGAAGTTTAAAGGCAGATCAATGCAGTTGCCAACGAACATGAGCTGTCTGCTGTATCTATTTGGGTGAATGGCAGTACGGGGAAAAATCAATGTTGCATGATGATGGATCTATGCCGGTGACTAATCAGTGCATTAAACGGTACGACTTACATTCCATTTAAACGGTCACTTCTCGCGAAAATCCCTGTTGCAGATATTAAATGCAATCTGGTTAAGGAAACATTGATATTTGTGCAGTTAATTTATATCGTAAGTGGCTAAAATGTTATTATATTGGTTGCCAATCCATCAACATTGAATTATTGGGTCAACTGAACATTGAATGCATTATCCAATCTCTGCACCGTACGTGATGACGTATATCTTAGCGTCATCGCGATTAAATTAAGAAAACACAAACACAATTGCTCAATGGTTTGTAGCTCACGTCTAAGATGATCACGGCTATTGATATTTGCTTGTTTAGAACATTCAACGTAAATGTTAAAAGGAGCTTATGTTAACAGAAATTGGCAATATTGATGCTAATGTTTGAAACGCGTGAAATGGCGCAAAACGTTGGTTGGCCTATCTGATGAATACAGAACAGCATCAAATGCCGCGGACGTATGGGGGCTCGTCAGGTAATAATAATTGCTGTCTCACATGAGAATATATATTTGTATATGAGGTATTATTCCACTGCTTGCTGTCCTCAAATCATATAATATCGCAACAACAGTACCATCCTGTGGTGGAAGTACGCATTGCCTATGCCGAAGAGTATGCTAATGACATGGTAGCAAGCAGTTCATAGGCTTTGCTCAGGATTCGTAGTATATTTGTCTCACAATTAACACTGACGGTATTTATTTATTTATTTATTACCTAAGTCGCTCAACTGGATACCTCGAACTATCTTTTTCAACTGCGATAATAACAATGCAAGAGGCTTTTAAGCGCTAGAAACCCACATGCTTCTGAGCTAAATATGCTTATTACTCAACAACCCAGCATGTGTCAATACTCCTTCCAGCATAACTTGAAGCACGTTAATTGCTTCCCTGCTAGACGCAATATATGTGTAAGCTATAATGATCATCGGAAGGTGCCCTCATTATACTTGACACATTTTTGTCATCTCCCTTTCATATACGCTTCATGTCCAATTATTCAGCTGTTCTTCATGTCTATAAATGGTGAAGGACATTTGTAACTCAACCTGTAAATCAATGCTTTCGAATGAACCATCCCTCATACCATGGTTAATATGACATGTTGTTTGTTGTACGCGACTCTACATATCTGTATACTATGCTTCATCATTGAACTCGTTTTGTGTTAGCAAAGCACTGCACTGTAATGGAATGCCTCTTTTGTTCACTTTGAGTGGTCGTTTTGTTAGAATGAGCCCGTGATAGATGTAACCGTCAACCGATCCATCTAAGTCAAGCAGAATTACGCATAATGTGGCAGCAATTGTCGCTTGCGTGAATCTTAACACAATGAAGGAATAACGTATACAAATATTCAAAGATCTTGTGAAAATACAATTGAACACATTACACCAGGGCACCAGAAAAAGAATGAATCTCGAACGGTAAATCACTCGTACGGATGAATGATGCGGTCTTCCTTTACCTAACATTACCCAACATGCAAACAGGCGAGCAATATTTAATCCTGATAAATGATGGATTCCAGCTGGTGACATGTTTGATCACAACCAAAACGCCTACGCTGTCAGTCGTAATAGATCTGTAAAGAATCACTTGAATACAAAAGAGTCAATTCAAGGACACTTAATTTACATGACGTTGACATCGCACAAACTTTCGCTCTCACCGGAACAATCGGTCACATATCCTTTTAGAGAAGTCATACTTTCCAGGACGTTTGACAGGAATGATGATTTGGTTAGCATTCACGCCACACAGATCATTAGTTCTGGCCCCTGGGAATCTGTCATGACGGATTCTACTAGCATTGCCCCAAAGACAAAACCACGACGGACCAATATGAAACGTCGGCAGTCTATCGACTTGCTGTCGGTCAATGAAGTGTATATATATAACTGGAGATTTAAAGCAATAGGTTATATCAAAGAGCAAACTCGATAATCTAACGTTATTTCGTTGCATAAGAGGGAATCTGATTTATTGGGATGCTGATGAAAATGTCACGTGTTAAAGCATTACGACTCGTTGCCAAAATGTCAAAGTATTAACATGTTATCAAAATGACACTTTATTAAACATTACGGCTCGCTATAGCGCTGATAGTTTCCCGTTTACCCATCGTCTCTGTCAACCCGCCCCATGAAATCAGATTCTCATATATGGGTACTTTCACAGCAATAGAATATGCGTGGCTTTTTCTTCGATGATTATAATGGGGTATAATAGAGACACTGAAAGTTATGTGCATACGTTCCTTCAGAATCACTTTGAATAGCAAATGATCGGTATTCTTTATAAAATGAAATGTAGCAGCACAATACGCGGGAAAACTTCAGCCAGGGACCCCAGTGCGGACATGCTTCTCAAATGAACATCGGCATAACACGAGGCGTTGCGTAAATATACATTAATGTGGAATAACATGTACTAATATAGGCTCGATATGGTCCCCAAAACTTGCATTGAATAGAAAACTGAGCATAAAATCGGATTTTAAACCAGTTATCTCTCGACCTGGTGTCGACCACCTTAACCACTACGTTATTTTGACACGGCTCCTTTAACATTGCCTGGATCATAACGAGATGGCCATACTGAATTGATGTTTGACATGTGGCCTGATTTAAAACAGCATTGTGGTATGCCTCTTAAGCCACTGAACACATTAGTTTCGCTGACATGCCAACGCACATCAAAGCTACGCTGAATCATTTTATCTTGATTATTCGAATTGAAAAGTACGGATATGGCCATTTTATCCTTTGTGTATTCTATGAATGACCGTACTTTTGGTCCGCGCAGTAGTTTACTCGCTAGTTCAAAACGACGTATTTGCCCATGTTCCGTTTATGAAGGTGAGGAAAGAAGAAATAAAGTTGGAGCTTGGTGAAGGAGGCATCCTCACTTGCCTGTCATGCATGCGGACGGTAAATAGATAGAAACGACCTCATGAATTAGCTAGCACATATATTCGAAAAATGGCCCCTCTCTTAAGAATCAATTAAACGTTAAGAGATACCAAAATACATTACCGTCAAGAATTATTAAGTGTCTCTTTAACTCATGCGAAGCCTACATATAATTGAAAGATGTTGCACCCTCATTGAAAGAGGCAATCCATTCGATAAGGATAGCAATGAATTAAGCTAACCATGTCTTACTTGGCGAAATCATGCGGGATCCAATACTTTGTTGAGAAATTGTGTGAGCCGTTGTAATAATCACCCGATACAACTGGGGTCAGCGTATGCTATAGGATACTGGGAGTCGCCGGTCATGCGTATGCTATAGGAAGACAGTAGCGCCCTCTGGCTACTGGAAGACACTCCTGTCAGCCTATTGATACGATGACAGATTCGGTGAGTAAATGGCCCGGGCGAACCTGATGTTAATTTAATTATTGTCCATTTGTTTTACGAAATAATGGATGTCATCTTTAAGTATAAGAACGTCAACAGAAAAACAGCGGTCGCACACAAGAAATCACTTTTCTGATGACATGAACGGAAACGATAAACCTCTCTGGTATAGACAAACAATCCAGTACTTTTCATCATGTATACAAAATTCTTATAAAAGTAGGCGTAAAATCATGTACATCAATGCGATTTCTATTTCCCGCATATATGCGGATAACAAATGCTTAAGATATGAAACAAAATAAGGATATAGAATATTATTCAAGAAGTTAATCTACTCTCATTATTCATTCAAAATCTCCTTTTAATAGGCATGATCGACTTATTAATCAAGATATAACGAATCCCATCGAGCACAAGTGGTACCATACGCTTCAACAAATATTAAAATACGTTTCAAGGGAGACAGAAGAGGTTTATATGTATGAAATTAATGCCATCTTGTCTTGAAATATGTGAAACAAAACTGGATGCTCACTGAGACATTGAGGGGATGCACGAACATGATTAAAGATTACAGTCGTGCCAAATATCCACAAGGACAACGCAAGTGCCAATCTCGCCAATCTATGGGTTTTTTTTACATCTTGCAAGTTAAACTATCAGTAATTTATAATTTTACATTTCTCATGATTTCAAAATTCGACGAAGATTGAAGACTCGGCTCTTGACATGTTGTCTTCTGATGACATCCGTCGGTGATCCTTGGAAAATGTTAGCACTTCCTAAGAACCTAAACGAGGCCACCACCCATAGAACCCTCAGAAGAACTATTATTCAACAAACTATGAACAAAATTGTCACCCTTTTATTTGCTTATGGGCGCGATAACTTCGATGACCCAAAAAATAAAAAAATTAATGCATGCTCCCAATTGTACCGCGCTGCGCATGCGCTATGAAAGGAACATGTTCACAGCAACTTTTCTTTGGCCTTTTCGGCTCGGATTAGCCTTTTTAATTCAGGTAGTAGATCATTGCATTTAAGAGACATAAGCGGCAAGTCAACCTTAACCCCGAGCCAGGCGGCGTGTACATTTATGAGAGCGGAAGATGTGTGTGGTATCCAGTTGAAACACCAGTGCTTAACCACCCCTGTTAACCGTTAACCGACATGGGAGCTCCAGCCTCCAGCCTCCAGGGCCAGGCCCAGCCACGATCATGAAAACGAAAAGTCAAGTGTCAACAGTGACAAGTCTCACACAGCCCCAGGACCCAATGACGGTATAGAAATTCAAACATATATTATTGTTTTCTTCAGAGGATCGTTTTCAACGGACTGTGCCATGTAGAAAGATAAACGTTCTATTCCCCAGATAGACAAAGACCTCTGACCAGCTGACTGCGTCCGCGCTATTTACCCTGTTTACTACTTTCGATCTCTCACATCCGCGCTGTAGCCTGTGGGTGGCATCAGATAATCAAAACACCAGGGGCAAGTGCCTTGCCTATTCCCCAGACAGTTTCCTAACGTTTACCCAAGTGAGAGTATCTCCTCGAATAATACCCGCTTTGTCGCATTTTGAGTTTCATGACAATTTGAGTCTGCCGTATTTCTCAAGCGAAACGGGATGGAGAGAAGAGAAGAGTTTCCAAACGATGCAGGTCACCAAGTTCATTGGGCTGTTCCAATAATCACTTCAGGGTTGAAAGGTTCAATGGGATGACATGTTAACAGTTTCACTCACACACCAAATATCTGTGAATCGTGCAATTGACTACAACAGTTCAATTGACTTGTGTATCAGTTTAATTCCATATTGCCAAACTTCCTAATACACAAATACTCAGTCTCGCTTCCCTTTGACATAGTCGCAACATGAAATCGCCCTAGGACTAGGACTATTACTATGGAGCCGTTGCTTTGACCTTAAAAGATTTCACAGGGAAAGTAAGCTAGGTACATAGTGTCTTTAAATTGACCATACCATTGGAGATTACCATACCAATGTGTTAAGTAGAGTCTCCTTGATATAGATGCTAGTGATAATTGAAAAGATGCATGTTTCAGAGGGTTATCCAGTTTTGATCAATTATCACTTGGATCTGCTTATCACTTTCATTCTTCCACATATTGGTGATGGTAATTGAATGAAGAATAAAGCAGTGTGACAATTCTTTCTTAGGTACATAAATCGTGACACCACTTTCATGGCCTTGAACTATAATTGTTACTATAAAATCCCCAAGGATAACAAAATGGTATTGAGCGAAAACACTATTCTTCATTTGTAGTATATTAGAGGAACAAAATGTTTCATTGCATTTGATGCCAATGAGACTACCAAACAGTCCAGAACGGCCCTCTCACAACGAGACAGGTTTGCAATTGGCCACCCTTCCATGGTGTGCAGTAGGTCTGGCATCGGCCTTTGACACTTACCTAAAAATTGTGTGTAACAAATAGCCACTGCAAAAAACTGATTAGCATGCTTTGGTATGTATCTGATATAATCTATTGTCATTCCATGTCAACCAAGTTGTTGAGAATTTATTTTGCTTCTGTATAGGTATGGCCCATGACATATCTGACACAGTCCTGGACGCAGATGAAGCCAATTGCATGAGTAACCGATGAGTTACCACAGAACAATACTCATGGTTAATTTGGAAAAATGGAATCCTGAGGTTTGTTCTTTTAAAAATTGAATAGCATAGGAGTGTTTACCTTGCACTTTGCAGCCTATTACAATTGGCTCCCAATTGAAATAAGTAGAGATGGTCAAGGTATTGATTTGTAATGCGTATTAACCTGCTCATTCAGCCTACAAAACTCAGTGTTGTGTGAGACTCGCAGTCTTGAAACCCTAACATAAATATTGTTAAACTGTACTCAACTAGGCTGTGTTAATTAGCTTGCATTTTGTGATTGAATATTGTAGCATCTCAATTTATGAAATGGCAACCCAAGAACTGTGAGCCATTACCGGTCATTTTACTGGAATATGGACATTGGGCGTCAACGCCTTCTAGTCCTAGAGTGGCATTTACTCTTGATTTCATGCGTACACTGAGAGCCATGGTGTTGGAAGGACAGATAAGCATCTATGACTTCTTCACTAGCATGCAAGAGTGCAGATCAGGAATTGGTAGACATGCTCTTGAACTTTTGTTGGGTTGAGCATAATTTTGGCACCTTGCCGTTCACTGGGCTAGGATTCCCAGATGGATCTCAGTGCCCTGTTTGCCCACAGGTAGACTCTTGAATGCAAAGAGATTGCCAATTAATACCATTGCCATGATAAGCAATGATAACAACCACTATGCACATAAAATAATCTACTTCTTTTTACAAAATCTGATTGAGTTGGCTGTCAAATAGTGGATGGCAACATGAATTTAGTTTGTGGGGCAAAAACGGGACATAGCGTCAGAGCCCCTATACATGAAGGATGTTTCTTCCTGTCTCAGAATGTGATAGACCAGTTTGTCAGACACCATAGTGACAAAGCCAACCCTGTGGACCAGGTGGGTGTGAAATATCTATTTCCAATGCTGTCAAATATGGTGAATATTAGCATTTGTGTGTCATTAACCTGAAGTAACTTATATATGTATAGACAAGTCAGCTGAATTGATCGGTTTCTTTAGTGATGTAATATTTTATGTAGATCTGCATTGACCATCTTTATAATTACCTTATCCGCATATTGCTATTATAGAACTGTAGCAATTTCCAAGCTGGGTCCGTTCTCCGTGCCAAAAAACAAGACGGCTAAGCTGGACATTGCTGGTGCATTTGCATCTGTTTGTTACCGTGACTTCCCTTGCAAGATTTTTTACATGGAACATGGGGAGCGGTAAGATCAACTCTTTTTGTATAGTTTTAATATGGTTTGTAGAATGTAATAATTGAACATCCAGACACCCTTAAGCAAGTAACTCATTTGCCACAGGTAGACATATGTGTCATAATGTGAATATTTTGGTGTTATCAAACTAAGCTACAATTTGTCCATCTATTACATCATGATTTAGTCATGCCATGTGTCAATTTCTTGTTTCATGCAGGAACAAAAACAGCAATCACATATACATGGGTTTTTGATGCCAAACTTCCATTATATGACCATATACAGTGGCATGTAGCAGGACTAGACCTTTATGATTTATTACTGAGCTTGTGGAGAAGTTTATAAAAATGCAGATCTAACAATTGTCAGTTGAATTTCAACTGGTACATATAACTGGCATTTGAGACCATACATGATGATTTCCCCATTATGATTTATAATTTTGGTATCATAGGAGAAACATCACACCATTGTGAATGACTTTAGAGAATAGGCTTTCTGTTATGCTATAGTTATTGAAGAAGCATGTGAACAGTATTGTTGTTGTGGCTTTGGTTGTTGGTTTGATATTTTAGATTCTACCCACATTTGTGATTCATCTGGATGGACATCTTTAACATACTGATAACCATGTGTCTGTTCTTAACAGCATGGCATACCGTATTTTCATGATGAAAAACTTGGAGAATGTGGACATCCTAATGTATGATTTGGGCTGTTTACTAAGCACTGTTGTCAAGGTAACCAAACACAATTTTTTATACTATACAACCTAATGCTGAAAGTTGTTGCCAATTTTAGTTAAACAGTATTGTTGGCATGCATATGCAGAGAAAAGGCATAAGTGCTGGAGTGACATTTGCCCTACCAATATTCAATGTGTATGGTCACAAGATGTCATGTCAGGTAAGAATGTGAATTTAAGTTTCAGGAATATTATATTGATTAATATACTTGCATAATAATGTATGATATTATATATTAAAAATATCCTCAATAATTCCATTGCTGAAACATCAAATAGTTTTTAATCGTAAATCCAGTATAGCCCAAGGTGCTGGGCTTTTTGATGGTGAAGGAACTGAGAGATGCTGGATCTATTTGGGCAAATTCAGCAAGATCACAAAAGAAATTACCCCAGAAAATAGGTCAGATCCTATTGTGGAATCACTCCTGAACTATGGACAGAAAATCACTTCTAAAATATGGAAGTATAACTACCTGTACCTTACTTATCGTCTTTCTACTACTCAAATTATATTATTTTTTAATAAATTGATTACTTAAATGGTTTTGAAGGCCATACCTTGAATGACAGATTGTCATTGCTTATCAGAGATAGTACATCAAAGAAAATGGAGGAGTATCTTGCTTTATTACAAGGCATTGTCATTGGTATTCCTAGGCTGTAATTAGTTTAGTAACTTGTAATGTATCCTTGTTGTTGGGGTACCATACATGCTGTGAATATAGTTAATAAGCATTGCTTCATCTAACCAATGTTATCTACAAATTTTATTGAATCATGTAATTGCAGTTGTGAATATTGTGAAAGCTGAAGTTATATGGTAAGCCCACACAATGTTATCAAAATGGCTTCAAACAGGAGCAACCAGAGGTCAAGTACATGACTGGTGTTCAGAAGAAAACGAGGTGGTCTTGACTTACAAACAGAGCCATAATGGTAAATGGCTGTTCTGACAAAAATAAGCAGTTTGATTTAATTAATTGTCATAGATTTCTGCCAAATGTGGAACCTTGCAATTTATCTAAACCTTTTTTGTGCATACTCTATAGATGCTTGGGAATACACATGTGCATATACCATTCATTGAGGTAAACTCTCTTCTCACAATGTGTTGGGTCTTTGGATAATGTGTATGTTTATCAAATACACAAATGGTACAGCAATGTATCTGTAATATTCCTGCCAGGAGAAGGAAGACAAATCCTTTTATTGGAGTGATATTAATGTTTTTATCTTCTTATTCTGGCTGCAGTGTTTGTGAAATTGATGATGCATTGAACACAGAGGATACTGAAGAGCAGCAAGCCAGGTAATGTGATAGTTACATACATAATTATAATAGATGCTTAGATATTGTTATATTTGCTAGCTCAGTCATACAGTATACTATAACATATATCTTTGCTGTGGAAAATGAATTGTCACTCCTAAACTTTAGATTAGCCCTTCATGACCTTTGAAAAGCTTATAAGATTCTCCAATGCCAAGTAAACCCAATAGGTTATTGAAAGTTTGATGTCACCTTTTGTAATACAGCAAGCAAGGACACTTGCCTGACCCGGCAAATGGTTTTTGTGGTTAGTGTTTTTCCCTGGTGTCTCATTGAATACAATGTTATACCATTAACTTTTTCAAAATTTAATCTTGACATAACTTGTTATTGAAAATCGTGCCAACAATAGCAGATCTTCAAGGCCCTTTGTTTCTAGCTTTTTTAAATTAAACAATGGATATGACTATATATGGAGAGAACTTTTTTGCTACAAACCATTGAAATTAAATTTTGTTATTCATCACTTTGTGTGCAGGCTAGATGCCTCCCTGAAAAAAATAGAGATGCAGAAGAGAAAAAAAAGCCCCTAACCTCACGCCTACATAAGACTTTGTAAGCTGTCGGATGCACCCAAAGGTGTCAGAGAAAACTGGAAGAGTTGAGAGATGCAGCGGTACTGACAACTATTTTGTGACCATGAAGTAAAAGTATGCAAGTGAGTTTTGAAGTCACCTTATTTTTATGTCGTTTTTCCAATAAACTAAATCTTTATGTCCGTCGGCCTAGGTCAGAATGGGATTATCATGAAATGCTAATGATTAATTACATTGTTGTGTCAACAGGGGGCCAGTCCTTGGCAAAGTGTATTACACGCCAAATTCTGCTCACAAGCAAGAAACTGAACAAGGTTATCAACAGCTGCAATAGTATCCCGACACATGGTTCTGGCCCCGAACCGCACCATCAACAACGCTTTGATGTTACAACGCTTGATGCAGATGTGTGGCAGCACCTTTCACAACACTCTGATGTTACAGCGCTTGATGCAGATGTGTGGCAGCACCTTTCACAACTCCATTCTGTTTCCTCTGATGTGCCACTCCCCATGAAGCGCAAGCTTATTGACAACCCCAGACTACATGAAAGGGGTATTGAGGAAATAGACTTGGTGAAATGAGACATGGCATGCCTGCACAGGGTGAAACAGCTGTCAAATACAATTGATTCCATAAAACAGCAAACTGACCAAACTAGCATTGATAAAGGAACTTTGTCAGTGGTTTCAAGAAATCTTAAGGAAACGAGGAACCATTTTCACGCTGTAGAAATGATCAAAACATGCACGGACAGAGGGTGCTCAAATTTAGAGCAGTTTGTGCATAATCTTTTCAGTGTTAATGATATAGGAATGGATGGACTTTACAAGATTGTTGTCAATATGGAGGCATTTCCAGATAATGAGGAAATTTCCAGTGACAATGAAATTTAATAAGTTTATTTGTGCAGATATTTAGCTTGTGGTCTGTTATGTAAATAAAATTCTGCCTGTATTAAACCAATTTGTTTGTATCCACTTCTTACATTTATCAAACCAAGCAGACAACCCATTTACACCAGCATTCAACATCAGATAAGGGCAATTACTTTTGATTGGTTATGTATCACAGGCACTTGAGTTCGGACATCATGATTTGTTATCTCCATGATGTCTAAACTCGAGTGCCTGTGTTATGTAATATATATTAAAGAAAATTGTCAGTCTTTGTGTATGCTTGTCAATCTTCTCCAAAATATGCACCTAGCTAATTGCAAGTGTGCACAAATGTGCAATATTTCAATGAAAAAAAGTCTTTTCTGAGGGATATGCCTTCAAGGTAAAAATGCCTTCAATGCTATTCTCACTAACTGCTAGATTGGGAATAATGTAAGATTAATGGCAGCGACTAATGTAGGGTCACGGCTGAGATTAGGGACAAGGCGGGCTGATCAGCTCAGGCCATGCCAAGTGATAGGCTAGTTAACAATATCTTTCATTTGTCAGCATCGTCTCATAAGACCGTTACCAAAACACAGTAAATCAAAACGATATGAGAGTAAATTTTACAGTGATAACCCCCCCCCCCCATACTCTCCCTCCACAACCCGCAACCAACCCCCCCCCCACACACACACACACTCACACCACCACCCCAACCCCCTTCCATACCTCCCCATCCCATGCAGACGAACCCCATATAAATGCGTAATTTGTACTTCTTTACATTTGTTCTGGCATAAAATACCTGAGTGCACTTAATAAGTACCACGCATATTGTGCTGGGTACCAGGCACAGAGTTCATGTTTCATGTACATGAAATAGAGCGCTAATGCGTCCAGATAGCATCGCATCATATGTCACCTATTAACGTCGTCCGCGTGCACCGGATTATATGCCACTCATTCACGTCGTCCGCGTGCACCGCATTATTTGCCACATATTAACGTCTTCCGCGTGCACCGCATTATTTGCCACATATTAACGTCGTCCGAGTGCTCCGGATTATATGCCACATATTAACGTCGTCCGCGTGCTCCGGATTATATGCCACATATTAACGTCGTCTGCGTGCACCGCATTATTTGCCACATATTAACGTCATCTGCGTGCTCCGGATTATATGTCACGTATTAACGTCGTACGCATGAATTAAAACCACCAGAGTCAACACACTAATCTGTATGGCGTATCTGATTACTATTCACTTTTACCCTGGGGTAAAGTATTTTGTTTTTGGTGGGAGGACAATTTTGGAAGACCAAATATGATCGGGTCGTATTGGGCGATGGTGAATTTAAAAGACAGATCCAGCAGTTTTTGAATCACATTGGCAAATCAAACAAGCATCATTAACATTTCAAAAAACGTACGCATGTACGGATCACAAACTTGCACCCACAAAAATTATGTTTATATATATGTTTATATATGTATGTATATATATATATATATATATATATATATATATATATATATATATATATATATATATATATATATATATATATATATATATATATATATATATGAATGTATGTATGTATGTATGTATGTATGTGTATGTATGTATGTATGTATGTATGTGTGTATGTGTGCGTGCGTATGTATGTATGTATGTATGTATGTATGTATGTATGTATGTATGTATGTATGTATGTATGTATGTATGTATGTATGTATGTATGTATGTATGTATGTATGTATGTATGTATGTATGTATGTATGTATGTATGTATGTATGTATGTACATATATGTATGTATGTATGTATGTATGTATGTATGTATGTATGTATGTACGTATGAATGTACGTCAAACATGTGAACTGATAGTATATGTGTAATAGTACATAAGAACTTATTGTTCTGTGTAAATATCGCAGGGGGGGGGGGGGGGGGGTGTTCTCACTATGTGGAGGTTAGTAGGGATGTGCCGACAATTTGGGTTGGTAATGGGGCGTTTGGTATACTATTGGTCGTTATTTCTTGAAGACAGGTATCGTAATGGGTCGGTTTTTTGGCAATGACCTGGTAAACTAACACGTACGTTTTTTGACAGCGAGTATAGCAATGGATATTTGTTTTGTGATGGGTATCCAATATGATGCTCAATATTGGGTGTTTGTGCGCAAGTCCCCAGGGCCAATGGTGGCCAGCCCTATCAGCCAGCGTGGTTGTGTTGTTTTAAAGACAAGTGTTATGGCATGATAAGCAAACAGAAATGTCAAGACTGAACGTTCTTCTACCATTGTTACGTGTTATAGCGTCTACCTCATGGGCCGGACGCCCTGGGGCACTCGTTGATAGCTTGCGGGCCCGAGTCACACATTTGTTTATTTAGTGGCCGCTATCTTATTAACTGCCTTGCCGTTACGAACCAGAGCATCGTTGGGACTAACCACGGTATTAGCAAATTATTTTTGGAGTTGCGAAGCAATCCCCCCGGGATTGATAGCAACCGTCATTACACCAACATCACCCATCGGAGTAGCACATCCTCAATGTCTGCAGCACCTTCAACAGCCGAGATATTGAATTTACAAAGCGGTGGTATAAGGTGCAGCCAACATTCGGTAAGTTTGTTTTGTAAACTAGTCTATACACTTTGTTGTCATCAACACCATTTTGTTAGGACACTATTTAAGTCAGTAAAGGATAATCTAAGGATATGAGCTTGCTCGCAATAGTTGAGTGCCACCAATTTTTACATTTAGCCACCATAAAGGGGGCAAATAATGGGGACATCTTGACCTTAGTACGGCTGATGGGACTTGACTATAATTACCACCAACTCTTACATTAAGTATTTTAATTTATTGATATGCTGTTTCTGAGAGAGAAAAACAATAAGTGTAGACATAAAAAAATACTCTTTATTGTAATCAGTTAAAAACAACCAGCATGACCAATGTTTAAACCATGTCATTCTAATTATATAAATGCCACATTGCCAAAAATACAGCAACACAACGGGTTTTGCAGCTTGGCGTTCAGTTCCGGCTGTATTGCTAGAAGCGCAGCTAAAATTGAAAAAGATATATACAGGAAGAATATTAGATAAGGTCAATTACAATGATTAACTGCTTGTTTTAAAAAGGAACATCACCATTATAATTTAGAATACTCTGCATCAGGTATTTACCTTGATAGTTCCATTCCTTCGAAACTTCATGTAGTCTTTGAGTGATGAATGGTATATATTGTTCTTGAACTCAACTGTAATGGATCTCCTTTGCACTTTCTTCACAATGCCTGATAATATATGAGGGAAACACTTAATAATCTTCAGAAAAATTATGCCATTGCAAGTTTAACAGCTGAAAATATATCACTCATAGTATGCATACAAGTGTTGATGACTTCAAAAAGATGCTACCAAGTTGGATACAAAGTGCATCATACATTTGAAGTCAAAACAACAAAAACACAACAATGTTTCATATTTGTATATATACCTTGGTGCCATCTTAATTCTTCAGATTCATCAAATTGCCATTCAATCATTAAGATTTACATACAAGGAAGGTTGCATAACATAACTGAGAGCTCTGAAAATATGCCGGCCTTGTATACCATGTGCACCATGCAACTGGAATCATAAGACTGATCTAGGAGACCAGGCCAAGGTCAGCTAATTAGGTCAAAGTTTTGATTGGATCCATACCAATTTATACGAAGCTTTGTGTTATGTGTAAATTTGAGAAGAATTTAAATTTACCCTCCTTCTATGTTTTCAAAGATCAGGGCTCATAGTATTCATAAATTAAATGACAAAGACATGTTTTAGGTAACAGACAGATGGACAGACAAATTAAAAGAGTTCAGTTTACATACCATTTATCCATGCAGGAATGCACATGCATACCCCAGTTCATACATCAACCCATATAACTATCTGTTGTGTATGCTTACCTCTAGCTGCTTCATGTCAAGAGCCTCGTGGGGTTCAGGGACATCAGTGCTCTCTACCTGAACATAGCAACATTTTGATTAATAAAGATCAGCTGCCAAAAGTATGAGGTACTGTGACCAATCACATTAGAAATAAGGTGAAGGTCATTTAAATATTTTGCCCTTAGTGAGTTAGATAAGATTGTTACTGACAGATATCATTATCAATACATTACCACTTGAGCAGAATAAAAAGAATTTCAAGCTAATCAACAAGTCAGATGTAAGGCTTCTGTTTTTATATAGGCAATGAGGCAATGTTTATTGTCCAAGGAGTCACTCTTTATATATGGGGCGGCTAGTTTGACAAATATTACTTCAGAGAATAGGAATAGACCAGTGTATTATGTGAAAGGTGACTCCTGGTATACAACTGAGCTATTAGGGCATATTAGCTTGCTAGCAGACACATAACTATATGAACAAATCCTCAAATGGATGCATACAAGTTTACATATACACAATAATTATACTTTTATGCATTTAACAACCCATTTCATAATCTCAAACAATCCTGTATGCTTACCACTAGCTGCATTATGTCAATAGCCTTGTGTGGTTCAGGGACAGAAGTGTTCTCCACCTGCAGTGTTCAGTGAGTTTGAATCACACATGTTGGGTGCTAAGAGGTGTGTACATGTGCAGGGCTTTTCTAAAGCATTTTAAGAATGCAAGCAATCAAATGTGAAAATGAAAGTCAGAGATTATGAATAATGTGCAACCACAATTTACAAATGGATGGATGAATATACTGACTTCAGAACAAGCTCAACCAGACAGCATTAATATATATGAGTAAAATATCAATTACCAATGTTTGACCAGAGGGCAGTCTGTGCAAGATATCAACAGCTGACTCAGAGGACACCTGGTGTGGTATGGTACCTGTCTGTGTCTAAAAAACAAAGAATGAATTGTTGGTAATAATAAACCAACAGAAACTGGTTTCCTATGCAAGCATAGTGCAATATCTTAAAGCCTTAAATAGTCTGCACCATATGACTTTTTTTTTACAGGTATAATTGGATGCTGTGCCTGACATGCAAATTAACTTTTAGCAATGTGCACTTGCCATCATTTCGTCTGAAGTCACTTGAATTTCCTCTGCCTGACACAGATTGTCATTTGCTGACCTGCACACATACACAAAAATTTACCTGTCTAACATATGCCAACAACCATATAATTATAATGCAAAGAATATGAAGAGTGTTCCAGGGAGGAGGAACTGTTCTTGGGCAATTTAGATGAAATATATGGGGAAATCTTAGAATCAATCGTATACATACCGTTCTACCAACACCCACAGCTTCCATCGTCCAGACTGACTTTCTACACTGCAAAGGTACGGGAAAAGTTGCCAAAGAATCGCGCGAGTAACCAAGGATGTCAAGTGGATAAACGCACTCGGGACGAAGAGCGGCTATGACGGGGAGCATAGCGTTACCGGTAAATCACAATCAACCTGACTATATTCCCGCGCATTTGCAAAATTAGATGACTCTTTGTTTTAACAACATACGATGTAAGACAACGGTTACGGTTTATCGCCTCGGAAGGGCCGGGCAACGAAGTGGGGGCAATGGTGAAGAATATTTTGTAAAAAGTAGCTATGCGAGTTTAACGACTTATTGCTGATGATCACACTTTGTCAATGAATAGAGTCCGCCATTTTCCACCCAAATGTTTTGATGTTTATTCATTATTGGAAAGTGATGATTACAGTGAGAACACGTCATCGTAGACAGCAGTAGGCGTTTCTGTCATCCGAACCAGCGAGTTTCTCTTTCTGACGTTATTGACACAATATTACTTCATACACTGTATGTGAATAGATACTGCCATTTTCCTCTTCCGATTGTCATACGTATGGACGTTTATTCGTTGAAGGAAAGCGACGGACTAATGATAACAGTAAGAACACGTCATCGTATCGATACGCTGACAGAAGCGTCTCCCAGTAGCCAGCAGTAGGCGTTTCTGTCATCCAAACGAGCGAGTTCCACTTTCCGACTTTATTGACACAAAATTACACCATACACTGTATGTAAATAGAGTCTGTCAAATTCTTCTTCCGACTGCCATATGTATGGACGTTTATTTGTTATAAAAAAGTGATGGACTAATACTAAACAGTAAGAACACGTCATCATATCGATACGCTGACAGAAGCGTCTCCCAGTAGCCAGCAGTGGGCGTTTCAGTCATCCGAAAGAGCGAGTTTCTCTTTCTGACGTTATTGACACAATATTACTTCATACACTGTATGTGAATAGAGTCTGCCATTTTCTTCTTCCGATTGTCATACGTACGGACGTTTATTCGTTGAAGGAAAGCGACTGACTAATGATAACAGTAAGAACACATCATCGTATCGATACGCTGACAGAAGCGTCTCCCAGTAGCCAACAGTAGGTGTTTCTGTCATCCGAACGAGCGAGTTTCTCTTTCTGACGTTAAGAACACAATATTACTTCATACACTGTATGTAAATAGAGTCTGTCATGTTCTTCTTCCGATTGCCATATGTATGGACGTTTATTTGTTATAAAAAAGTGATGGACTAATGATAACAGGAAGAACACGTCATCGTATCGATACGCTGACAGAAGCGTCTCCCAGTAGCCAGCAGTAGGTGTTTCTGTCATCCGAACGAGCGAGTTTCTCTTTCTGACGTCAATGAAACAATATTATTTCATATACTGTAAATGAATAGAGTCTGCCATTTTCTTCTTCCGATTGTCTTATGTATGGACGTTTATTTGTTATAGAAAAGTGATGGACTAATGAAAACAGTAAGAACACGTCATCGTATCGATACGCTGACAGAAGCGTCTCCCAGTAGCCAGCAGTGGGCGTTTCTGTCATCCGAACGAGCGAGTTTCACTTTCCGACGTTATTGACACAATATTACTTCATACACTGTATGTGAATAGAGTCGGTCATTTTCTTCTTCCGATTGTCATATGTATGGACGTTTAATTTGTTATAAAAAAGTGATGGACTAATGATAACAGGAAGAACACATCATCGTATCGATACGCTGACAGAAGCGTCTCCCAGTAGCCAACAGTAGGTGTTTCTGTCATCCGAACGAGCGAGTTTCTCTTTCTGACGTTAAGAACACAATATTACTTCATACACTGTATGTGAATAGAGTCTGTCATGTTCTTCTTCCGATTGCCATATGTATGGACGTTTATTTGTTATAAAAAAGTGATGGACTAATGATAACAGGAAGAACACGTCATCGTATCGATACGCTGACAGAAGCGTCTCCCAGTAGCCAACAGTAGGTGTTTCTGTCATCCGAACGAGCGAGTTTCTGTTTCTGACGTTAAGAACACAATATTACTTCATACACTGTATGTAAATAGAGTCTGTCATGTTCTTCTTCCGATTGCCATATGTATGGACGTTTATTTGTTATAAAAAAGTGATGGACTAATGATAACAGGAAGAACACGTCATCGTATCGATACGCTGACAGAAGCGTCTCCCAGTAGCCAGCAGTAGGTGTTTCTGTCATCCGAACGAGCGAGTTTCTCTTTCTGACGTTAAGAACACAATATTACTTCATACACTGTATGTAAATAGAGTCTGTCATGTTCTTCTTCCGATTGCCATATGTATGGACGTTTATTTGTAATAAAAAAGTGATGGACTAATGATAACAGGAAGAACACGTCATCGTATCGATACGCTGACAGAAGCGTCTCCCAGTAGCCAGCAGTGGGCGTTTCAGTCATCCAAACGAGCGAGTTTCAGTTTCCGACGTTATTGACACAAAATTACACCATACACTGTATGTAAATAGAGTCTGTCATATTCTTCTTCCGATTGCCATATGTATGGACGTTTATTTGTTATAAAAAAAGTGATGGACTAATGATAACAGGAAGAACACGTCATCGTATCGATACGCTGACAGAAGCGTCTCCCAGTAGCCAGCAGTAGGCGTTTCAGTCATCCGAACGAGCGAGTTTCTCTTTCTGACGTTATTGACACAATATTATTTCATACACTATATGTGAATAGATTCTGCCATTTTCTTCTTTCGATTGTCATACGTACGGACGTTTATTCGTTGAAGGAAAGCGACGGACTAATGATAACAGTAAGAACACGTCATCGTATCGATACGCTGACAGAAGCGTCTCCCAGTAGCCAGCAGTAGGTGTTTCTGTCATCCGAACGAGCGAGTTTCACGTTCCGACGTTAAGAACACAATATTACTTCATACACTGTATGTAAATAGAGTCTGTCATGTTCTTCTTCCGATTGCCATATGTGTGGACGTTTATTTGTTATAAAAAAGTGATGGACTAATGAAAACAATGAGAACACGTCATCGTATCGATACGCTGACAGAAGCGTCTCCCAGTAGCCAGCAGTAGGCGTTTCTGTCATCAAAACGAGCGAGTTTCTCTTTCTGACGTCAATGAAACAATATTATTTCATATACTGTAAATGAATAGAGTCTGCCATTTTCTTCTTCCGATTGTCTTATGTATGGACGTTTATTTGTTATAGAAAAGTGATGGACTAATGAAAACAGTAAGAACACGTCATCGTATCGATACGCTGACAGAAGCGTCTCCCAGTAGCCAGCAGTGGGCGTTTCTGTCATCCGAACGAGCGAGTTTCACTTTCCGACGTTATTGACACAATATTACTTCATACACTGTATGTGAATAGAGTCGGTCATTTTCTTCTTCCGATTGTCATATGTATGGACGTTTAATTTGTTATAGAAAAGTGACGGACTAATGATAACAGGAAGAACACATCATCGTATCGATACGCTGACAGAAGCGTCTCCCAGTAGCCAATAGAAGGCGTTTCTGTCATCCGAACAAGCGAGTTTCACCTTCTGACGTTATTGACACAATATTACCACATGCACTGTGAGTGAATAGAGTCCGCCATTTTCTACTTCAAAATGAGCTTTAATTCATACGCTAGTCCAATTTCCATAGACAAGGTGGCGTTTTCGCTGCATCTCCAAATAACCAGTAGGCGATTCTATAATTTTTTTGCCACATGACACCTATTTCTTTCGTCATTGGTTCATTATGTCTGTCTTAAGAAAGGGTTTTTCACCCGACATTTCCAATACGTCGCAGATTGGTTTGCCTCGCCTACTCGCATCCCCACTCCTGGTAGCTCATTTTGTCTTTGAATGAGTCAACTCTCAATAGGTGGTCTTTTACTTTAATAACCAAGGTTGTTCACTTATACTCATTATGAAACTGAGCGATATATAAGAACAAATCATAAAACCCCGTCTCGAGAAGATATTGAGATGATGTGCACCACTTGATTCGGGATCTGTCATCGTATCAATAGGCTGACAGGAGTGTCTTCCAGTAGTCAGAGGGCGCTACTGTCATCCTATGGCATACGCATGACCGGCGACTCCCAGTATCCTATAGTATACGCTGACCCCAGTTGTATCGGGTGAAATAATGGTGTTTGCAGTATTTGAAGTTTAATGCAATCATTGGCATTTTACTCGGTTGCTACCTGTCTTTGAATCAATCTGGTAAGTTAATGGACTTTTTCAATATACTATGTTTCACACTGTTCCCTTCCATAAATCCTGCATTAGCCATAACGTCAGTCATAGACGTCTTTATAAGTTTGATGATAGGACTGTATCATTCACCGGATATTCCCACAGACAACATTTATCGTTTGTATACAGACCCTAATCGGTCAACTGAGTCTCGAGAACAGATATATTGAAAAGCAACTTTGAGGTGGCGATTTAACCACCAGGGTGGGTCTGGTATCGTGTTTAATAAGAAGCGCTGTCGAGACCTCTTATTCAGGCGGCTCGCTAGGCTCAGGAGCAAACGAATGCCAGCGTTGGCTATATATATTCTGACAGTTTTCATTAGCTTGGTTTATAAATACGACGCTTTGATTTAGCGTCGTCTGACCTCATGTGTCGATCAACATATCTATCTAACTTCATATAGTTGTACAGGCACATAACTAGATACATTGAGTGTTAGATTACCGTATAAAGAGCACAGTGTCATGAAGAAATGCATTCATTCTTTGTCTATGTAAATAGCTTTATGTTATCTCGGTTTCAATTACCCAGGGTCACATTAACCAATCATTATAGTCTAAAAACTGTAAGGGCAAATGACTCCGCTTTCATGAATAACTTCCATCGTGTGTTAATATGTTCTGGCCTCATGTATTGCAATAACATGACCCGACAGGTGTCTATCATGTAATACATCGCCTCGACAACAAGATATTAAATATATCATATATATGTTTATACTAAGAATGGGTCATTCGTCATTACACATATCTCTTCGACAGTCACCTTGCCGCGCCTCATCCTCACGAATTATAGTGATACCAGTATGAAGCACACGAATGAATCTGAATGACGGCACTAGATGTACAGCTCGTTTTATCGCCTTAAACGTGCATGCGTCAGCACCTTCTTTGTGTCTGCTTCATGATAGATTAACAATTCATATGGTTTTTTCTTTAAACACAATGCTGACTATTTATCAACACTTATCATGGTTATTAAAGGTTGCTGTCAGGCACGTTTTTCCGGCGCCATTTTGCTCTTTATCTAATGCAAATCTACATCAGACACAAAAACCGCTTTTCAATTTGAGTGCAGTAATAAGTAACATTCATGAATTTGCTCCGAGATATCATTCTGTTTCAATATGACTTCAGCATTCTCCCTTCATTGTAAAAACATATCATGAAATGATTACGAAAAGGACGGAGTTCGATACTGGGCTGTAACTACTATCTAGGAAGACCACCTGCCACGATAGAATAGTAATTATTCGGGTAGTGAATGTTTGTCTGTGTTTGTAACGTAGGACTACATATAACTTCTTCTTTGTGTTCTGGGTATGTGTAATCATCGTCCGCGGTTTGCTTTATGGTTTATTTATCCACTTCTAGTCTCGTGTACTATGACCGATCGTATGTAACATTTAGGAGAGGAACCATAGCGACATAGACGTATGCAAGTTCGTTAGTGTAAAATACAGTTAAGTTTCATTAAAGCCAGCTTGTTACACTGTGAGTAGTGGCATTGTTCAGTGTCGATATAAACAACACACATAGTTAATGTTTCCTTGGATGATTGGTAAGTATCAAGTATTTACCGCTGAAGACGGAATGGAGAGTATTTCAACAGCCAGTTATCGCACAAGGAGAATAATAAGTCATTAACAGGTCTACTATACGGCAGAGTAGCGACAAAAGTCAGATATTGTAAATCATGGGCATGACACAGTATACAATATACGTTTACATTTTATCAAACAAATCTTTTAGGCAAAGAATTAATCTAGCAATCATGCTGTGCCCTGATAGCAACAAAACACCTTGCGCCCAGTAAACAGAACAGCCTTGCCTCGTCCGTAGTAAACATAACTACCATACCTCGTCAGTAGTAAACAGAACAGCCAAACATCATCAACAGTAAACCGAACAGCCAAACCTCGTCAGCAGTAAACAGAGCATGTCAATTAGCTGCAGCAGTAGCTGGTTCAGTAACCCATCGACAACTCAGTCACGTGGTCGTCTATGCTGATAAGGTGGCTATGTATTGCATTTCCATTCAATGCTAAAGAAGGCAATTAATGGAAGTGATAAAATAGGTTCTTTTGGATAGAATTTTTTAAAACGCAAAAATTTGTTTCGGTTACTGTAACTTTACTGCCATTTTGTACCAAACGGATTATTATAGACATGGATATATGCGACGCTTTTCATTGAATTGCAGCAAACAACTGATGGATGCGCTCGTGTGTACATAAGTTGTTCAGCAACAGATATTTCCGGTTACATTTGATGTCAGCAGCAAGGATGAGTCAACATGAATGCTAAAGAACCTTTACAGATGTTCGAAAGTACCCGCACATTGATCAATGATCATTTTATTTGTGTTCACTTAGAATGTGTGACGAGGTCCACTTTAAAATTACCTGGAAACTCGCCAATGTGCATTGATGTACTCGCCAATTACTGTTAGTAACTGGGGACCTCACATGATTTACTTACCTGGGAATATGTCATGATTGTAATGAGCAAAGGATATACTCGCCTCAAGCAACAAATCACAAGAAACCGAGAAATAGTCACTGACGGGCAAAAAATTGTCAATGAGTTATGACAATTTCCGCTGGAATAACTCGGCTAACAATGTGTGCCACAAGCCAAGCTTTGAAACACTGAGTTTGTAACAGAAAATCAAAATGGCGTAAAAAGTCTGCTCTAGCACCTGGTTCAAATACTGCATTCACGTCGTACATCAATAATCAATCCTACAGGTACGGTTAGAATATGACGTGTATATAAGCAGACAACATCAAAGCGCGTCTTCCGCTCTAATGAATGGTGTAAGTAAGGATCACTTATGACAATACGTATTCATTATTTTAACATAATACCCAACACAAATACAACCTTTCGCATACAAATATTTGTTTTTGTCGTAAAGACGAGATGATGACGTTAATTCTATCTTCATAGAACGTGATATTTGTATATGACGAGCGTTAGAAATGATGCCATTGGCGAGACAGGCAATAATAACTGTACGAAAGCTTTCATATAGATATCTAGGACGAGTTTAACCAAGGTTTTAATGGGTTGCTTTGGGCACTCGCTATTTGCACCGAAGTATATCCTAATGCCAGCGGGTACATAGTGCACCACTAACAAGCAACATTATGCATTTCATTGCGCTCTTCCTGGTTGGATTCGCAACGAAATGAAATACGCTCGTTATCTGATTGGCAATGACATCTATCGTATCAACAGTTAATTGGTACAAATATATAACATTCAAACGAATGAATGATTCAATGTTTGATTTTTAAAGGAATTCTAAACACATGTCTAACACAACTCATGGTGAACTAACCCTCGATGAAATGAGAATCCGAATGACTTTCATGAACATATGCAGTAAATAGTCTGTCTAACTGTGACAACATAAGGACATGGCCACATATGTGCCTCAGTAAACAAAAAATGACCAAACTAGATAGCTGAAGGATATTGCGCTCTCATTCATAGAGGCTATTTATTCAACAAAGGTGCACGTAAATTGTGCAAATGATAAATGCTAACATCAAGTAGGATCACATACTTTATTATCTACTATTGTGAGCTGCCGCACGATGATGGCGTTTGCAATAACATTTGATATGAGGATCACTTAATTTGGTTATCCATCATAGGATTTGGGTAATACGTTAACCGCTGCGGTTCTCTTGTGATCTAAATAAATCATGTTCTGCTATCTGTAGGCAATCTGCTAATCCACCAGTTATCACATCCACAACGTTCTAGTGTTCAGTAAGATAAAATAAGTTTGACAAATTTCTATAGCAATAGTTACGTCCACAACCTCCTCTATTTAAAGTACCACCTGTCTACAGCAGCATGTGGCTCTCTGTTTCTACAATGTGCTCGACCAATGATCAATCCAAATACAAATGTACTTTATCATCAAGCATAGTGCAAGGGTGCGGTTGCTAAATCAGTTCTAGATGCACTGTCGGTTGATTAAAAGCTGAGGACAAACAATAAATCATGCTTGTGGGATAATATGGTGAATGATGTAAGCTGATATTGGCTTTTTGCTTATTGATATAGTCCCGTGATAGCAAAGATCAATTCAAGCGTTTGACTTTGCTGGCTTTGTTTGCCACGTGTAAAATTCCGTCTGGTCACGATGGAAACACGCATCACCTAGAACACATTTCGAAATATTAAGGAATAAGCTTTGGAGGAGAGCGATATAAGAGTATAATCAAAATAGAACAAGTCTCATGACGTGATATGTCAGATGGAGATAAAGCTGGTACAGCGATTGACTGGCAATATTGCATGTCAGAGTCATAATGCTTAAGAAACGAAGTTTCATAGCCATTTTGAGTGATTGTGTTGTTTTATAGAGGTCACTAGATGCATTGAAATTTAAAGGTGAAACCAAATATTCAATAATTTGTTCAATGTGGCTGCTGTTTCAAGGTGAAATATAATCTCAATGCCCTTATCAAACTCATAGTCCACTACAAGGCGAATTCATATGTGATAGCTATGTAATCAAAATCCCTTCCATCTTTGAGGTTACTACTTGGTTGACCTACCAAATAACTAATGATTATGCGCTTTGATGTGTCAAACAATCATCAACTGTCAATATTATATTCATGATTCCAGAACAAATACAAAATTCTAGTTATGTGTAGGAATGTAGCCATTACCTTCTGCCCTCTGAAAACAAATTGATTATGAATTTCGTTATAGAGCAAATTACGTGTCGATATGAATGTTTTCGAACGAGTTGCAGACAGGAAGCAATCACTTTGGTTCTGACTACTGGATATAGCATCGGGATAATGACGGGGGGTCAATTTGACCCCTAATTCCTTTTACAAAATTGACGATGCGATTCACTTGCATAGATTATCCATCTATACCGTATATGCATAATTCCCACTTCATATTCACTGCATACAGTACCATCATGTATCATTATATGATAAGGGTTAGCTAAATAAGACGAGGCTTATTATCATTTAGCCCGTATAAATGTCTAGGTCACAGAGATAATGTGACCATTTGACCAGCTGCTTTCGTCCTAACGATACAATTGAATATATTAACTGGTTAATGAAAGTCTAAATTCACTGCAACACGATGAGTTGATTTTTCGTTGTGTCAAACATCGTCAAAACAAGTGGATACATCACTGAATCAGCCTTCACATGAACAAGAACTGAGAATTTTATGTATCTTGGTGTATCCAGCCAACAGTTATTGGCCCGCGAATAGATGGCTTGGTGATGCAAAGTGCGCCATATATATTTCTTAGGTTTAATTTTTTTTCTAAATCGCAAAACATCGATTCTCAATATGTCGTGAAGCGCAATTCAAATACAACCAACGCAAAACAAAACTAGTGACAACGAATATTCCCAGCGGAATAATAAGTTATTGGGATATACCCACCTGAACTGTGTACGCATTTGGATGTCACCCTTGTGCGGTTATAATGCTTAAAAAACAAAGGCATGCGAAGGAAAGCAGGAATGTTAATGTATCAGCAATGTTATCTGAAAAACAATGTCACACTATAACTATATTTCGATAAATAAGGTGACATTATTACAAATCATTCATCACAGTGGGGGTTTCTTATGTTCCAAAGCTCCATAACGCACTATGCAAGGCGCATGGTTGATCAGTTGTAAGAGAACATCAGCCCTGTTTACACAGACCATGCGCTGATGAACGCGTTCATGCGGTTTTCCCGAGAATGTACCATGAGTTATATGAGGTATAACATTATCTACACTCGACAGGTACTGATCTCTCAATGCATTCTTAATAACAGGGATGCCACATTGTAACTAATGAAATGCATAGTCTTGCTAGATCGCTTTGTTACATCAGTAGGTTTCATATTACTCCAAGGAGACCACAAGTCTCTGGTATGGGTCCTGCTAAGCTTCCAAAGACGTAACATCCGCCATAGCGAGCACTTCGTGCTGACGGACGACGTGTGTTTGATCCGCTTACGCCATTTTGTAGACCGATTTGCATGCTGGTGGCATAGCGATGATGTAAGGATTGTCCCTGGCGGCTCTCTTGCTGGAATCCTCAGAAGTAAATAAAGTGTATGCCTCCTGGTTTGTCAAGGTTGTCGTTGTGTCATTATTCAACAACAACCAAACTTTGCAAATCTACAAGCAGTGTACATGTGTGTTGTCGTTATGCAAACAGTCGTATTGTCCTTAGATACAGTAACCATGGCATAGATAACGTTGCATTCCGCAAGCAACTATTCGAATGATAAGATTATTCCAAACTGATTCGTCAGCTTGTTCAACTTCGATATTAGACAAATGCCATATCCTGAAGTGACGGGAAGTTATATAACCCTATCAGGTTGTCAATGTTATCAGAATGCAGAAAAATAACACGGGCCACAAATCGAGATAAATAGCTGCAGGAACTTCTCTGTTGAACCAGACTCAAACAAAAAGGAAACAGATACCGATTGCTGCTTTTAGTCTCTGTCATAATATTCAATATGCTTTTTAAGGCTGCAAATAATTTAAATGGTATTGCAATTTGGGAATACATGTCCATGCTGGCAATGATTTTTATAAGCCCATGTGGTACCTGGTGGACGTAACATCAGACTGTTAATAGCGGTGCAGACCCCAAGTAATTTCGTTTGTTAAGCTGAGTCTAGTTTTCCGTTTTAAACCATACTCGAGCTCGCATACGCGCTGGTCGATTGAGGTTCAGTGCTAGAGATGCAGAGAAATACGAGTGAGGCGGTCGTGAATTCAATTTGCGCTTTTACTCTATAAATCTAAGAGAGAGCGAGTCTGTTGCATGTGTCCTAGCTAGTGATATCCATCTGAGTGTAATGTGGCGCTTGTGATGTATGGGCAGTTTTTGTTTTCTACTGGACACTTCATTATAGCTGTTTCCATCCCAGTAGCCACAAGTGGAAGGTCAGTGTGTTCCATAAAGGCGATTTACTCGCTACTGCAAGAAACGTTAGAAGTGTAAAACTGTTATTGGGTTGTTCCCGACCGAGTAAGCGACCGATAGTTTTCACCTGAGCTTTAATAATGGCTGACACAGAAGCCATTACTGTCACGATAATACAGGTGTGATGAATGCTACTTGTTATACAAAACAATCAGCATTGAAAACTATAGCTAAATCACAGTGCTGTCACAAAAACCTGTCTGGATGAATATAACTAAACCACTATGATACCAAACAACCTGTCTTGATAACGATAACTATATCACTGTGCTATCAAACAACCTGTCTGGATGACCATCACAATACCACCGTGCTACCATTACATAACCGTTAGCGAGCTGAGATATTGCATTTCGTACTCTCATACACTAATACATCCACCGGCACGCGCGACTCGGCTATCCATATAATCACGCAGCTGCCAGATCAGGTTGAGCGATAAGCAAAATAGAGGCAAATATCACGCAGTGATTACAGGTCATGATTTATTCGGCTGGAGTTGCTGATAACATTGAACTTTGCCATCCATGTATTGCCTGCGTACGTTGTTAATTATATAAGCATGTAGAATTTACGACTCCCAATATGTCAACGTTCAAATATCTTATCATGCTTAAGTGGGCTGGCCGACAGAGTACCTATGACAAAGCAAATAACCCTGAGACGTTGTATACGTAGATTAAACAAAACCCAGTTACATACGATAAAACCATTAGCCACAGTAGTTGCCGTAAAGAGAGTTGGTTCACTGAAATGTCAATCTTTTTGGCTAATAGTTGCCATCATGTTATAAACGATGCTATATCCTCTGCAGAACAACGCATTCAATGCTTTCAGATTTATCATTTTTGGTTTCGTCGATTGCCATTGACCTAAATGCAGCTGTTGTAGCACTTGTGGTGAATCTAATGCACATCAGTTCTCTCATATAATTCTTAATGGCAGTACATAAATGATAATTGCTGAGATGCCACTGGAATGTCAATTCCTTAAATGGAATAGATTATCACGTTCGCGTTATGAATTGCACTATATCCGCAGAAAATCAATGTATCGAGTAATCCCTGATTTATGTATGTAGCTCGAAGATTTATGTGGCGATGGACTTATTGTCTCTTATATCATCATTAAAGCTACTTCAGTGCAATGGTATGGTTAAGCTGGACATGCATTAAAACTGTTTCTGTTAGTTGGCGATTTATCAAAAGACTGCTTGTATTTCCAAATACATATTATAATTGTAGAGAAAATAAAGTTGTAATGGTTAAATGTTGAAATATTCGAATAACGCCTCGAGCATTTGCCGTGACTACCTAGGTACTATATGCTTTTATTTGCCATTGCCAAAGTTAAACTGAACGGGTAATAGAGTGAGGCTTTTATTTAGATCGATTCACCAAGTTGCGAGGAAGACACGTTTCAGGGTATGCGCTGATAACGTCGAAGGTGTCAAGGCAGTAAAAATACCTTTTCTACTGCATGATCTTTGGTGCCATTATTACTAGTCCTGCAATCAGTCATTTATGATTATTGCTGAATATGTGTAGCAATGTGGACAGGAAGTTGTCTTGATTCAACCAGGTGCGGCGTCATAACCCACACTAACCACACGGGGATTTGACTGAGAAGCTATCATAGTTGGACTCATTATTATTCCCTATTCCGACGCCATTTCCAGTTTACACAGCGAGCCTTAATTGTCACAAAAGTATTTGGCCGATAAAACCGAACTTTGTTAGCTGCAACATGTCAGCGGCAATCACTCCCCGCATTAACTTCGTGACGGCCATGTACCGTATCCGACCATTGATTGGTGGAAACCTAAATATTAGTAGCTGGTCAGTGCGCCATGTTGATATATTTAGCACGCCATGTGACCCTAATTATCACATGTTTCCACGTAATTAGTATGCTTTGGTAATTTACAGTACAAATAGCAATGAACAGTTCATACTTTTCTAAAATATCCTATCAACATTTGCATATTCCATTGCCGGTTCCAGTAAGTATCGTCATTTTAAATTGAACCGTAAAAATATGGGCTATTTTACTGCTACGGTTACTACACACTGCAGTGTCATCAGAACACCTGAATGATAAAACGGCAATATTCTTCAACGACTGGTTATAAGTTGTTCTTTTATATAACGTCAAATGTAAATTTACTCATTATTCATGGTTTGTTCGATAGTATACCTACATACAAGTTCCAGATAATTGCGTCTAAGGCCTGGCATGGATAACCAGGAATGACTCAAATTTGTTGGCTTATTCTCTATGTTTTTTACCTTTAGCTGGTTCCCTGTATGCTCCAGTGTCATTGCATGCTAAATCAACGAGATAATCTCCATTCACCAGGTGTACGGAACGCTATAATACAAGAAATGCTGGCGACTGTGTCTATAAAGGGATTGTAATGTCCAATACAGCTGGCTGACTCAATGATGTCATACGGACCATATGATGCTGTCCAGATGACAACATGTGGTCTCCTGATATAACTTTGTAAATCGTAAAATCCGGATCCCACTCAAGCGACCTTTCTTGTTACCAATTGCCTTAGCAACACCCTCACGACCTGCGACAAATCATTCACTATCACACGTTAATCTAACACAAGTTAATAGTCATAAAACGTCTAGGGGCGCCCACACAATTTCAAAATGTGTGCAATTCACTTGCGATCGTATATATGTCGCAATATCCCTATGAGAGCCCCTTTGATAGAATTAAGTTATGAAGCATCCTGAGTGTCTATATGAACTGCGACATATGTATGAGTATACTCAATGTAATGAATGTGTCTTAAATCGTACAACCGCTGTCTATATACGAAAGCTTGCGTCTGTTTTCTAGACACACATAGATTCAAACATTGATAATATTGTACGAAAACGCATTTGCCTTGGTACATACATATTGTTACGACTTGTGTTGTTTTTATATGAGGTTCTTAACTATAGCCTCGCGTCGCAGGTTTCAATACAGATAAAAAAATTCTGGGTCGTCAGTTCCTCCGACGGCTACCTCATATGCAATGTCAAGATTTATACAAATGCATCAATTCTCCGGCATTTAGATTCATCACATTATGCGCCCTCAAAAACAGTATCTTTGTTCAATGCGTTTGACAGCCTAAATTTATCTATAGTTGTCTTTAGATTACAATCCATGGTTAATGAAATAGACGCTTCAGCAGTTGAAGCTCTTGGGCTATCTATTTGTATATGATTGCGTCAGAATGACGCATGAACGCTCGGGTTGCATTCGTTTATCACAAAAAACAGCCCCGACTGACTCTTGTCTCCCAGTCGGTGCAATGGGAGTGTATAATACATAGTATGTTTCATAAGAGTTATTTATCAGCCATGAGGACAAGAGTGTTAAGGTTTGCTATCTGTGATGGGTTTTCTAGACGTTATGGAAATGCCATTTGGCGTCTATCAACATGCTTCGCGTGATGGGCGTCGAGTGCATGAATGCAACCACGTGATCTATTCTAACAATGTTTAGATCAGCTATCATATGTTCCGAGTGAACTTATTTTTTGTATATGAAACATATAATGGAGCCTTCATCTACACCGGTACAGATAAAAGTCAATACTTTTGTGTGTGCATCAATGATGTCAATTGGTTACTTGATAAAATTGAGTAATAGACTAACAGCGTAATATTCGTAACACCCTACGATTGATTTTTCTCTTGTTATTGGGTAATAACATTTGCCAGATCCAAATACCCATTATAACACCCACTCTGATATATTGATAGCATACCTACCCTTATAACCACCAGGAGACAGATCCCAACATAAATTTGGAATTGCCATAGGACGAAAACCGTCCAATAATCATCTTTTTTATTTAGAATGTTTATTTCAGTAATAGTTGCTCGCATCAAATATCATGCTTTGAGTACAATTGTCTCATGAGCAATTTCGAATATTTTATTGTTATCATCCAGGACCATAAATATTTGCAACTTAAAGCGCAAAGTGGCTTGGCGGAACGGATCACTAAAATAAGACAGAAATCGTATTAATTGAGAGATGGATAGCTTGGCAGCAGGCACTTCTCCAGTGACCAACATCAATTACATTCGTGTCCGTCTAAGTCGGACCCGTGGGGACATAGTCATATGTCTTAGAAGTCACCATGAGGGCTATGTCGGAACTCACTTATGTAAATATTGTAAATATATAACAATCGAGAGGCATTTTCCGGCTCGGCATCAATACAAATATTGCAGCATTATTCCCAAAAACAAACTAACCGTTTTAAGGATGTCCGCAAGCACAACTCGCGGCCGCCTGACGTATAGCAACCGTTTAAAGCCATCACTGGTATCTACGTCTCAAACGAGTTACCGCACCCTGAGCTGTGTGTGTCCCTTATGCACAACAACATGATATTTGAATGATACAGCCGTTATTAATATGTTGTGTTCATATATTGCGATAAGGAATGGTAAATAACAATGTCATAATGTAAACACGTAGAGGTACAAGCCAAATTACAAGTTGATGCTATAGCCGAGAGTTTCGGCTGATAGTGGTAAACATTACAAAGGAGCTTTATCGTCTTTTGATATTGTTGTGAGCAAGAGGACCTCCAGTCGGGTTCTTTACTTTGATAATCAACACTAATAAGTAGTTGTCTAAGTTTCATTAGCAACAGATTGATAAGCCTCCACTATAGCGTCGGCAGCAGGTCGAATAAAGGCTTGAATAAATTAGAAGAGGTCAGAGTGTACTCATCGGTGAGGTCGAACATCAAATGCATCTCGACATCAACTAGGTTTCCCAGTCCCGTCGTTGCATTTTGTGACGTCACCCCTATATTTATAACCTGCAATATTATAAACGACAAGGCTAGCGAAATAGTCTGTTGTACTTTTTCGTATGTGTGATATAGCTTACACCAATCTTAATGCAACCGTAATAGGTTCTTACCATTTGATAATGCAATCGCTCCTCCGTGTCTTTCGCCGCTGTCCTTCATCTTGATATATTTGCAACTGTCAGTAAGCAACAAGTGAAGGAGCGAGTATATATATGCTACGAAGACCAAACTGGATAACTGAAAGATATTACACCCTGATCAAAAGTGGCAATGAATTCAGCAAGAGCATCAATAAATTAGAAACGCACCTCTAACTTGCGTATATTAACGAGATGGAAAAAAATACCCCATTACATTACTTCCCAGCCACCATGCGATCATGGCGGTTGCAATACCAGCATTAACAAGCATCACTTGGAATATAATCGAAGAACACCAGGCGTCGTTGAAAATATCATTATCTACTCAGTACTGACAATGATTTGAGTTTTATCGAGTCATTGACTGTTACCTCGGCTGCTACCTCTCCTTGATTCATTCTGGTAAGTTGATGGGTGATTCAAATGTACTATGTTTCACACTATACCTCTGCACGAATTATTTATGAGCAATAACGTCAGTCATAGGCAAGTAACGCCGTTATCAAGAGCCTACATTCAACTATTGTGAAGTGACTGATATATGAAACATTTTGATGGTTAATATGAGAAGTTAAATTGCTAAATGAGCACCAGAGAAACCTTTCTGGGAATTATCCAATACTTTTAGTACCTTAAATAGTCATATCAGTATGAAAACACCCAAGTATGGAAATAACTACTGCTTGTTTACATCGCAGCAATTCCCTTTATGGATCATAACACTTGCACGCATAGTTAACCGAAAAGCAGCATTTCATCATGGTTAGCAAGTACAATATCTAGAATTGCAGGTAACACGCTGGACCGGCCAAACACTTCATACACATCACCCAAATCGTGATTTGCTCTCAATGATATAATCTTATGACGACTTCTCGTTTATTCAGATGAAATAAGTTCCATTGCAGCAGTCACGTCCATTACTTTCGCCAATTAAAGTTACATCGATCTACGTCGACCAACGATCACTCCAAACTGAATACACATGTACTTTATTACCAAGCACAGTGCAATAGTGCGGTTTACTTAATCTAGAGTCACTGTCTGCTGATTATAAACGAGAAACAAAAACTTATCTATGCCTCTGAGAATATATGGCGAATGATATAGTCTTATAGTTATAAATGTCGTTTCATGTGGTTGTAATAAACTTGCATTGATATACTCCAGATGTTTAAGGCACTGGTATATGAGCTGTAGGGCAATACGACAGCTTGTACTTCATCAACGATTCCTTCATAGACGACGGTTAACATATCTACCAACGCATCATTCGCATTGTGTCCAATGTACAGCAGAACAGCTGACGGTATGTAGCAATGGATAAACCCGTTACAGACCCGATGATTGGTTCAGGGTCCGTCGACGGTTCGGCAATCACATCACTCAACTTCCTGAGCAAATTGAATTCATTGAGCGTAACCGACATCACCAAAATATTTTTTCAAGAGCAAGTTGATGGAATATTTTGTGTCTTGTGAAACGCCACACGACCCATAAGAGCCAAATCCTACCATTAACTGGAGACTGGTGTAACTTTTATTCAGTGTTGATACATTAATTGATGGACCGCGTTATTGAATGCCAGCAATAACGTCGCCGAAAGTATCTGTAGAACAAACCAGGCTAAGCTCCTTCTCCCAGACTTACTGTGACTCGGAAGAAACTCGTGACAAGCCTTCTAACGGAACCTTAGTAAACCGTTACTTAGTAAACCATAACCACCAAATAGTGCCCGAAAACAGATTATGGAAATCGCATTCCCCTGACCCACTGTTAACATGAATGCTTTTCGATAGAATTTCACTGGTAAGTGTTTAGATCAAATAAACAACTCCCAAGAGGCTGACTTAACAATTTAACAATCAATAATGCCTTGCATCGTGGGAATCCAGTGGGAATGACAGACGCCACTTCACAAAGCAGTACTGCATTTATCACAGGCAGACATCAATTCCGTAAAAACATCTTCATTTTCACTATCATTTCGTTACTCTGCTTTATTCTGAGCCTTTGAGTAACATTTATTGTACACTGGAAGTGGTAATACACAAGGTAGATAGACGTCCATGATCATCGTCCAAATCATGCGCTCATTGTTTACTCAAACTAGCACCGCACGATGATCCTGGCATATCTGAAAGATCAACATCATGCAATTGGAAGGAAGGGCCATACTGCTTAGTGCCAACTTGGGATAGCCATGCTACACCGCCCCAACGTATGAGGCTATTTTCGGATTCATGCATGCTTTTGCGTTTATATTGAGTACATCTACTAATTGTATTTATAGTGTATACGGTGAGCTAATATGTGCTAGACACGCGTATAGCGATTTCACGACGAGACGTTAAAAAATTGTCCATCATGTAATAAATGACCTAAGAGACAATGACGAACATAGCAATAATATATTACATCGAGTTCCCGTGTACCATGGGGAGCGATATATTGGCGCCAGCGTCTCTCTTGTGACATATTTGAATTATATTCATAAAATGTTATATCGATATTCGGGCCAAGCAATAGATAATCACATGGATGTTCAGAAGGTGGTATGGTTAAGATACAGCACTCGCTTGTAGATTTATGGACAAGACAAGTCCGGGGACATCACTGGCAAAAAGGACAATGTACGTCAAGGTACGTATTCCAATGGCTGACCCATAATGATGCAAGACTATGTTGTTAATGACATTTTTAGCATGCAACAACCAATGAGGCTGCACTTCTACAACTGGGAAATCACAAATGAAATAACATTTCAAGGTTAGTCTATTGAATATCAAAATCCTTTATTTCTATCATTAATTTCTGCCTTCTTCTGTACACCTTTTGTTTGACAACGTTTTCTGTCTAACACAGCCTCAATCGCATTAGGAATTTGCTAAACCCATCTTTTAGCCAAGGAAAACTCGCCTCGCTCTGTGTCTTACTTGTTACATATGCTAGTATCATGCTATTCATTGCGCTTTGTTTCTTCATCACCCACATGTAACGCGCATATTACTTGGTTCGCAATAACAATTTTCATATTAATATTAAATTGAGACAAATAGACAAGTGAACCGTATGAATGGTTCAATAAATCATCTGACAAA